>JAGFMF010011861.1:11061322-11191284 GCA_019455555.1 Galemys pyrenaicus | reverse complement strand
TGCTCCCCGCTCTGTCTGTGGTGAATCCTCTCACCCCCCACAACTCTGGCCTGTACCCCAATGCTTGTATGCATAAATAAATAAATCTTTAAAAAAAATATTCTCCTCTCACTTAATGAACAGTCTGTGGGGAGACACTTTGAAACCATGGAAGCATTGTGCTTTACATCAGACTCATCCCCCAAACCCTGCTTCAGATCTACTCATTGATTATTCTTCTGCAAACTAATCTTTACTCTAATGAAGACAAAGTGATGAATTTACATTGTGTGGAAGCACAACTTAGACAATCAGTTGTCTCCTACCTTAAGGAAAATCCCATTCATTTTCATTATTTGCCTATATTGGGGTCCCTTAGATTCCTATTTTATTTGACATTAATTACTTATTTACTTGAATAATATTTTTACTTGAATCATTAAAATATCTAAGATTCCTGCCAAAGTTGAGACATTTCAGACTGGCTTCTGTGTTATTTATACCCCATTATTGTTGTTGTATTTTATTTTAATATTTGGAAGCACTATCTTAATGTATGGTACAGTATGGCTTCCAGGCTTTTCTTGTACCTTCTTTGTCTCATTCCTCATATGGGTCATCTCATTCTACCAGTTTCATGGAATCATTTAAAAGAGTTTACTTTTTAACAAGACAAAAAGTCTTATTCTAGCATACTGGGGATATTTCCTTTTATTGTTTGTTCTGCTACTGAGGAAAAATACTAAAATGCTTTAACAAATGTGCAGCTTGTTTTAAAAAATCACATTCTGTTGATTAAAAAAATAAACATTAAGAGATCTTAATGGAACTTGTAAATCAGAGAACACCATGCTGGGTTGGAATATTTTCCTTGGCATGTAAAAAAGGATGAAGGTGTTAATCACGCAATTAGGTATTGTTGAAATGACAGGAGCAACTGTAAAATCTATATTTGTCTGTGCAACATCTGCTGCTCATTATCTCTACACACCTATCAATTCTGGTGATACATTTATTTACACTCTGCTACACTTGTCAGCAGTAAAAATTTGGTTTTATCACTGATTTTTAAGTAATTTGAAGCACCACCTGTTAGTTTTCTAATACATCCTTTTAATCATATGATTGCTAAATGACTTTCTACTTATCAAAATGAAACACTGTTCATTGGTAAAAAATATCTCGGTTAAGTTACATTAGATACAAAGATAGGTAACTAGGGAATATATGAATAGATTAATAATATTAATAATTTAAATTTATTTTTTGTATTTCGGAGCTTGAGAGATAACAAAGATAGAATTATCTTATTTCTTTTTTAGTATTTCTAAACAGATATGTACGCTAAGATAGAATGTGATATCATACATATTGTATAATTTTTTTAAAGACTTATTTACTTATGCATTTACAAGCTTTTCTGTACCAGCATTTCTGGGGATAATTCAGAAAACTCAGGCCTTATATTGAATTATTGGCTGAGTGAGGACTGACTGTCTCTATATCCAGTTGTTTTCAGGATTTCCCTAAAGATTACACCAATGTGTGCTACTCATTCTGATAGCTGAGCTTCATACAGTGTGCTCTGGGCACAGGATTAGGAACCATATATCTAGAAAGCTCCTTCTTTAGCCTTGTTCTCTTTGGTGGATAATTCTAGCCACATTGACCTACTTTCACTAATTATAGTTTATCAAGTGTCACACCAAGCTTATAACCACTTTGCCTAGAGGGCCTTTCCATTCACTTAATTAACTCCTACAAGTCCTCCACCTCTTAATTAGATGACATTTACTCAAGGAAACTTTCCCCCTGTTACATACTTTCCAAATCCTGTATTTTTCTTTCAGAACATTTAATAAAATATAATTAGAAATTAATCTGTGCAATTACTGATTTAATATATGTCCTCTCACTTGATTATACACATTTTGAAGACATTCACTCTGGCAACTATTCTTATCTGGGAACAAATGACACGAGATTGTCATGGTAGGATTTGCTGATGAAGGGCTTCCCAGTAGAGTCTGAACTTGTCAATCTCCCTTGTCTAGGACAAGTTACATAACACAAGAGAGACTGCTTTTTTAGAGTCCCTGTAAAAATTCTTGTGTCCTTTCTTGTGAGCAGACTAATGAATCCCCCTTTCCCTCACCATGGCAACCTACCCACCAGAAGGATGCCTGCCAACTTTTATCTGACATCCCATCCTGTGCCAAAGGACTGTGGAGAAATCTCTTTAGGGTCAGATGGTATAGCTGATAAACAGGGAGAAAGCAAAAATCAAAAACTAGAACAAAGATAGCAATCAAAATTTTAGTAGTGAGATTTCCTAAGGAAAGTATAAAAAGAAGACAAAAACCGTGGGTTACCCACATTTAAAGATAATTAAAGCAAAATCATATGGAAGGGAGAGACATCTGGAAAGAAAACAGGGAAGTGATGCGTCACAGAGGCCAAGTGAAGAGGATCTTTCAAGACGAAGGAGAAAATCAGCACTTCAGATGCTGCAAAGGCAAAAGAGTATACTTTTTAAAAATACTTTTAAAATTCTGGGTCTCCCTGGTGGTGCAGTGGGTTAAGCAAAGCACTATGAAGCAAACCACAGCCACTGCAGCACGAGTTCGATCCCTGCTGCAGGCCAGGGAGGGGACCCACATGGCACAGCAGACCTCTCCTGCTGTGCCCTCTGCTCCCCTCAGCAGTGTACTTCTGTTGATCTGCCTGTTCTGCTCCCTGCTCTCTGTGGTGAATCCTCTCACCACCCCCACACACCTCTGGCCTGTACCCCAGTTCTTGTCTGCACAAATAAATAAATTAAAAAAAAAATACTTTTAAAATTCTGAGATCACTGGTGATCCTAAGGAACGATTAATCCTTATAAGTTTAATGGGGGTATATACTGCCATGCTGCAAACTAGGGGTGGTTGTGAGGTAAGTAACTCCACAAGAATCAGGACTGTGGGGGCCTCCCTGGTGGTACAGTGGGTTAAGCAACACACTATGAAGCAAACCACAGCCACTGCAGCAGGAGGACGAGTTCGATCCCTGCTGCTGGCCAGGGAGGGACCCACATGGCATGGCAGACCTTTCCTGCTGTGCCTGCTGCTCCCCTCAGCAGTGTACCTCTGTTGATCTGCCTTTTCTGCTCCCTGCTCTCTGTGGTGAATCCTCTCACCCCTCCCCCACACCTCTGGCCTGTACCCCAGTGCTTGTATGCATAAATATATAAATCTTAAAAAAAAAAAGAGGACTGTGAAAAGAGAAAAGGGAGAAGACTTGGACCATGAGGCATACTAAGTAAGAGACATGTTTGAAAGGGATCATATGTGAAGATTTTTGGGAAAGATATTGTGGAATGAAAAGGATTCAGAACACAAGAGTGGGGAGAGTATGTTGCATGGAGAGAATACCCTATCTTCCAGGTATCTGGGGTAGATTTTTCTTAACATGGATAGACCTGGAGGGGATTAAGCTTAGTGAAATAATTCAGGAAGAAGACAAATACCATAGACTTTCACTTATATACAATACTAAAAAAAAAAAAAAATCAAATAAATAAATGAACTAAATAAAACAAAAGTAAACTCTTACACTATAAGGTCAAATTAGTAGCTACTAACTGGGGCAAATTGAGTAAAAGTGGTGAATTGTAAGGTGAGGAATGGAATTAGACTTGTAGTAGTGAAATTAATGTAATACATACAGATGTTAACTTATAATGATGCATACCTGAAACCTATATAATATTAGAAACGAATGGTACTTCAATAAAAATAGAAGAAAAAAATGAGATGAGGTAACTGTTAAAAGCAAGGACGAGGTGTGAAGCAGAGGCAACACAAAGACTTGCAGGAATGTGTGTGTGTGGGGGGGTATGTGCGACTGTGTTTGGCAGTCCCAACATATAGTGGCTTGACTAAAATTTAGAAAACATAAACAAAATAACACAAGCATGTTGACAGAATTATTTGCTTTGAAATGCATATTTTTTATACATGGCTTCTGGCAAGCCGGCCTCTGACTTTGCCTGTGAAGAGTCTGTGCCCGTCACCACTGGACCTTGAACCTGATCCCTCTGCCCTTGGTGTCCTTAGTCACCTATGTCAAGGTGTTCGTGTGCTCGTGCTTTATTTCAGTTTAAAATAAAAATGTGATGAGTAATAAAAATATAATTGTCTTTATTACTCATCACATCACCTGCCTATAAATAGAACACCTGACATGTATGACATCATAGAAAGCCCTCAATTTTTAAAACTTGATCAAAAAGAGAAAATATGCATGCATCAAAGCTTTTCCAAAGTTAGTAGTCACTAAGTATAAAAAAATTATAATAGTACAAATTAAATACATCCATATAAACTAGAAAATAACTAGATAAACTCAATAAATGTTTCTGATCACAGATGGTGCACATGCCCACCCCACAGATGGAGAAATTTTCACGGTCTCAAGTTTGCCAAGTCTTACATGACAACCTAAGAGAAATAGGTCATTTTGGTTCAGTTTGACTAAAACCCTGATGAAAGAGTCAGTCTTTAAAAAAATAAAATATAAAATAAAACTTTCAATATAATAACCCATAATACTCAAGGCGATGAAGAAATTTCTCTAGAGTTGTGTAAATACACATTTAAAATCAAGAAGCTTAACAAAGGAAAAGATCCCAAGAAATGCTATATACAGTCATCAGAGATAAATGACTTCATATATTTCTCTTTTTTTAAAGATTTATTTATTTATGCATACAAGAGCTGGGGTAAAGGCCAGAGGAGTGGGGGGTGAGAGGATCCACCAGAGACAGAGTGGGTGGCAGAACAGGCAGATGAACTAAAATACACTGCTGAGGAAATCAGCGGGCGAGACAGGAGAGGTCTGCCACATCATGTGGGTCACCTCCCTGGCCAGGGATCAAACTTGTGCTGTGGTGGCTGCAATGCTTCATAGTGTGGTTCTTAACCCCTTGCGCCACTACGGAGATCCCGATTTCATATATTTCATTCAACAAATATTTATTGAGCAAATTTATATGCCAGGTACTGTGTAGGGCTTGCCAAGTAGGACCATAAACAAAACTGTCTTCTTTCATTCCAAGAAAAAGGGAGTTAAAAAGCAAGCTGGCACCCACCTGTCTCCATACTGACCCTTTCTCCCCTCCCCTTTGCAGACCCTTGACCATCTCCCCCTTATTTCCCCTTTGTATAAATAACCCTGCACTCTGCCAAAGAGCAGGACAGTGGTCTTTCAGACATGAGGCTGCTGCCTTCCTCATTTGTAGACAAATTAAACCTCTTTCCTTTTCCTCAAACTCCGTTTCCTTTTATTGGCTGCAGGAAACTCAGGGCAGAATTCGACATCAGTATGTTGAAAATCAAACAGAAAATGGGTGGTGTATGTTAGAGTGAGGATTCAGTTTGGATAGAGTAATTATGGGCGCTTCCTCCTAAAGAGTTTAGAGGGCTTAGAAGAGTTGTAAAATCAGGAGGAATCTGGAGGAATGCTGTATGCCTGAACAAACATCCTTTCTATTTTATATTAACAAAAGTACCTGTGAAACGAGGAACTGGACTTGATGCAGTAATGAAATGCCTTCAGGGTATCTCCCACTTGATATCTTATACATTGATTACCAGTATGTGAAGACTGTTCAATTCATGTCTGTTGTGGGTAATTATAGGGGTCCTGGGTAATTTAAAATGGAATTGCAGCAGAGGAACTGTGTTCTGCATATTACTAAAAAATAATGTGCTCTTCTGTTTTTCCACCTCCCTGCCAGAAAAGCAGTGCTGAATTTGATCAAAAGTCACCTGTCTGTTATTGATCATTTTATTTTATTTTTTTTAAAGATTTTTTTATTTATGCATACAAGCACTGGGGTACAGGCCAGAGGTGTGTGGGGGTGATGAGAGGATTCACCACAGAGAGCGGGGAGCAGAACAGGCAGATCAACAGAAGTACACTGCTGAGGGGAGCAGCGGGCCAGGAAGAAGTCTGCCTGTGCCATGTGAGTCACCTCCCCGGCCAGCAGCAGGGATCGAACACAGTGCTGCAGTGTGCTTCATAGTGCGTTGCTTAACCCACTGTGCCACCAGAGAGGGCCCGTACTGACCATTTTAGCTACAAACCCCAGGACCCTGTCTTGAGTCTCGGACTGCAGTATGACTTGTAATTCAAACACTTGGAGGCAGGTTGTGTATCACACAGTGCTTTAATTAAAGCTCTCAAACAGCTGACAAAAAAGGAAAAGCTGGGGGCAGGGTGGGGAAGAGATGCTTTGTTTTGGGTCGTAGGACATCAGTGTTTGCTTCAGGAACTCAGGTCAAGTCTGAGTCTCCTGGGTTTACTTTAGTAGGTCCCCAGGTTAAATGTGACAATCTGAGTCAGATTGAACCAGAATTGTGACAGAAATGTGACAATTCTGAATCAGAAAATATATGATGCAATCAAGTGGATTATTTTAACAGTCATCTTTCAGTGGTCAATTTAAGGCTGAACAATCTGTTTCTCTAATGTGTGTAAAATTATACTTTGTCATTAGGGTTTCAGTGCAACCTGAGACTCACCTAGTATTTCTTCTCGTATTTGGATAACTGCTACTGGTTTTTTAGTGATGATTGGTTTGCTTCTAACGAAGGTAAAGAGGGTTAGGTTTTTTCTAAAAAAAAAAAAAAAGGGGGGAGGCAACAAGGATATTCTTTTTCATAATCCCCAAAGGTTTTGAATGCTTTGGAATGCTTAATTGTAATAAGAATGAGTTGCTAAAGTCACTAAAATGTCTTAGGAATTATAAAGATGAGAAATAGTAAAGATGAGTATTAAGATGAGAAATAATGTTTGATAAGTCATATTGTGCAATATAGCAAAATAACCTTTAGCAATTCAGCAACCTCTGCCTAAAAACTTTAAAATGTTTGTTCATGTGTACTCAGAAATCCTCAAGGAAAAAATAGAACTATGAAGGTATAAAAGTTTACTTACCAAGATATTATCTATTGTATGAAATGAACAATAACTCAACTAGTAGAATACCACTATTAGAAGCAATATTATAATAATTTGGCACCATATTATAAGACAAAAAGTCATACATAAAATTATGTTAAAATTGTGATTAAATCTATAAAAACAAAGTGATAAACAAAATATTATAAGAAAATATAACAAAATCCTAATAAATTATATCTAGGTTTAGTTAGTATAAAAACAAACCCAACTTTTAAATGAGTTGCAAGTAGGGGCAGAGATTTTCCTTCCTTCCTGATTCACAGTTTTACTTTGGAAAACTTGCAAATACTGCCTCTTCTACTTAAAATAGATATAAACATTCTTTTGAGGTTAAGCTTTTTGTTAGCTTTATTGTCACTGGGAAGTTTGTGGGGTACCCTGGGACCCCCAAAAGTTGCCTG
This sequence comes from Galemys pyrenaicus, assembly GCA_019455555.1. NCBI lineage: Eukaryota > Metazoa > Chordata > Mammalia > Eulipotyphla > Talpidae > Galemys > Galemys pyrenaicus. Next base: position 11,183,896 of record JAGFMF010011861.1, on the reverse strand, counting down.
CTCTAAATGGGTTCTGCCATTTGCTGCATCAAGACACAACATACTCTAGTGAGGAATGTCTTCAATAGAAAAAGAACTTTAATACAATTAGTTTGCAATAATCAGCATGAAATAGAGAGAAGAGAAAGAAAAATAGTGTCCAAATCAAGCACCCAAAGTTAGCCCATCCCCTTTGCCAGCCAAACAAGTTTGGTTCAAAGCAGGGCAGTGAAGCCCAAAAACTTGTACAAGTCTAAGGCACCTTCTGGTGAGGACCCATAGGAAAGGGGAAGGGACAGAAAGGACCAAACCAGTTTGGAAGAAAAAGAACAAAATCAAAATCAAGATAAAGGCTACCATTGTTCATCTCCCATGGGTCCCTCATCCATGTCTCTTTCTTTCAAGTCTCTCATTCTATGTCTCCATGTCCTTGGTACAGTGAGTGTAGTGTCTTCTTCACCCATCTTTCTATATTCCATATGCCTCCTGTAGCCTTTTTCTCCATCTCTCTGCTTCTTCTACTTGCTCTAGCTTCTCCTCCCAGCTCAGCTCCACCTTTCCTTCAGAGGGGTAGGGACCCTGGAACCTTCCCTTTCTATGGATTTCACACTGTTACTTTATGACCCAGGAATGTCATTTTGATGAGGTGTTGGGTTCATAGAACGGGGTCCTTGAATTACCTCAGAAAAGTTTCACCATATTTCCCCTTTCAGTGGCACACAGCAAGTTTACCCACAAGGCACAGACGTTTGCTTATATCCAAAAGGGGAGATTTATAATATATATTAAAAAAAGGAGGGCCTCCACACTGTGAAGCATCTGCAGCCACTGCAGCACAAGTTTGATCCCTGGCCAGGGAGGTGACCCACATGGTGCAGCAGATCTCTCTTGTCTCACCTGCTCATCCCTTCAGCAGTGTATTTCAGTGTATCTGTCTGTTCTTTTCCCCACTCTGTCTCTTGTGAATCCTCTCATAATTCCCTCCCTTCCACCTCTGGCCTGCACCCCAGTTCTTGTATGCATAAATAAATAAATCTTTAAAAAAAAAGATTAAATGAGTAAACTGATGCCTGAGCACCAGGCCTCCCCCTTTCCAACAAGCTTGCCTTTTAATGTTCCCTGACTGTTAAGACACTTCCCTGTTACACTGTCAAACTCAAGTTGCCATTTACTACCCTTCCTTTTCCATCAATATGAAGTAGTGATATCAGTTAAGAAGGGCATTGGATTTAGAGATTGTTATTCTTGAATTACTTCCAAGGAAAAGTTTTACCAGAATTCCACTTTCAGCAGCACATGGCGAGTTCCTCCAGGAGGCAGAGATGTTCAATTATATCCAAAAGGGCAGGTTTATTATATGTATAAAAAGGAAAGGAGGCTCACTGAGACACAGTGGGCAGAAAGAGCTGCCCCTGAAAGGGACACATTTGTTAAATGAGACAGCTGCACAGTCAGGTGGGCAGTCTGAGGAGGAGAGCTGCCTCTGCTGCTTTGCAAAGGGAGAAGATTGGTGAAGAGAAGCCCCTGTGTAGTCACAGCAGGAGAGCTGCTTCTTGCCAGTGTAGAAGTTGTATTGATACAGTGTGTTTCTTTTAGGGAGGGGATCATTCCTTTGTGGAATTGTCATCTATTATAAATTAATTGCTCTAGGGTGTGAGTATGTTGATTTGTAAGGTCTGGAGATTCTCTACAATGGCCCTCCATTCTCCATACCTTCCCTCTCATCCAGTTACTTCCTATACCAGTCTGCTACTTGCTAGAGCAGTTGTGGGCTAAGGACTTTCCTTATATCTGGTTTAACAACTATGTTTAGCATTTCACCCCCACATCCATTTTCTGGCCTGATGATACCCCCATCCTAATTTTTCTAATTTAGTCCATCAGTAGTATTTGGTGAGAGCCTTTCTTTGATATGGTGATAGTGCTGAGATTGAACCGGTAGGCCACCAGAGAGGCCTCTATTTATTTTTCTCACTTTTCTTTGTTGCTTGGCTATGAGCAGGCTACTAGCTGGTCACTCATGGGAAAACTGTGACCTATTTGCTAACTGCAAATCACAGCAGAACATTCCTTGGCTACCTACGGAGTATAACCTGTATTATGAGGCAGGTGACACCTAAGCCACTTTTGATCTGATTAGATAACTATCTCCATGGCGGTTTCAGGATAATTCTGCCAGTGAGAACATCAAGTACTTTGCTTATGCAAAAGTCTCTTGACAGTATGATCACTATGTCCCCTTCTCTGTTCCTTGTAAACTTTGTCACCCATTCCAATCCCACCCTCACAACTTTACTCCTCATACCATTGTCCCATGATCAGCATTAACAGCCTGTGTGCTTTCAATAAATGGCACAAGAACGTTTGCTCAAGTAGCAGTCTTGCCTTGCAAACCTGTTCGATGAATGTTGTATTTCTTATGGTGTTCTTGCTGCAAAGCAGCAACGAAGTTCCTGTTACAGCACTTGGGCATCCATCTGTGAGAAAAATAGGACAGTAAGGTGTGTGTGCTTTGGTGTTAACCCTGGAAACCCAGGAAGTCTGCTTTCTTTTGTGCCTCTGGTTGCTAATGTTGTGCGTGCATGCTCCCAGTGTAAGACTTGTCCCGTCCAAATTTGGGAACAACACAGTGGGACTTAGAACCAGACCTGCTTTTTCATTATACTTTATTTAGAACCTCAGGGGTTCAAATGTCAGTCTCAGGCTGAGACCAGAAAATCCAATCATTTCATTAAAATCTCATGAACGTTATCCTTTCCACTCTAAAAATTTTTCACAAAATTTTGCTCTTTATAAAATTTCAGGAAGTAGAAGAATGATTGAGAAAAATAAATATGGGCCTCTCTGGCCCCTAAATCCAGCACTATCAGCATTGCAGACTAAGTTCAATCCCCAACTAGGGAGCTGACCCACATGGTACAGCAGACCTCTCCTGTCTCACCTGCTACTACCCTCAGCAGTGTATTTTTAGTGGACCTACCTGTTCTGCTCCCCACTCTGTCTCTGGTAAATCCTCTCACCCTCCCAGCCACCCTGCACCTTTGACCTATACCCCAGTTCTTCTATCCATAAATAAATATTATTTTAAAGTTAAAAAAATAATTTTAAACATTTACTGATATTTACCCCCAATTTATATTTTCTCTTTTAAAAGGGACTTGAAATTCAAGTAATTATGGAAGTTTTGCTTTAATAAGTGATGAGAATTTTAGAGTGTGAATTGCAGAATTAGAAAAGGGATATTATGTGATTGAATTCACCTTTAGGTTTTATGAGTTAATTAGAATAAAATGCATTAAAGACACTTTCTTATTGCCTGAATATAAAATGTAGTTTACAGAATAATTCTCAATCAATTATTAAGCTTCCATTCTCTCCTTTTAGGGAGGGAATATTGGGTGATTTTATAGTGAACAATTTATTCATTACTTTTTCCTTTTACATGAACAAGTTAATATCCTGAGGACACTTTGGAAAAAAGAAACCCAAACCTTTTTGCTATCTTCTTTAGCAGTTTGAAATGTCTATGTAATACTCACTATCAGTGTTTTTCTAGATGGAATGTCTTTACTTAGCATCCCAGATTCATCCCTGCCAGAGCTTCCACGGCATAGCAACAAGTGAAAAGAAACTAATTATCTTACAAGAGCCTGTACATGAATGTTTAGAGAAATTTATATAGTAAATACTGGTAGATCTTGAGTTCAATTGTCTAAGTGGATGTAAAATTGAACAAATGATATATCCATACAATGGAATACTATTCAGCAATAAAAATTTATGAGTCATTAATACATGTAACAATCAAGATAGATTACAAGGGCATTACATTTAGTGAAAAAAATCAGCTCCACAAGGTTGCATACTGTATGTGGTTTTCATATAACTTACTTGAAATGACAAGACTCCAGAGACAGAAAAGAGATTAGTGGCTAGTAGAGCAGAGGGACACATATATTTGGGGAGAGAGACACAAATACAAAGAGGTAGCACAAGGAAGTTCTTTTGCATTGATAGAACAAGCCTGTATTTTGATTGTTGTAGTGACTGTATCATTTTTCATGTTAAAAAGTGCACAGATCTACACACAAACATACACAGGTGAATGCAGGCTCTAAACCAATAATGTACCAATGTCAATAGTCTGGCTTCGATTTTATTACAATCCTTATAAGGTGTCATCATCAGCAGAGACTGGGTAAAGAATGCTTGAGATTCTTTGTTCTTTTTTCCCCCAATCTCCATGAGTCTATTATTTATTCATTCAAAATAAAGAGTGTAAAAATATCTGGTACATGCCATCTGATTTCCTCTGTTTTTTGGTTTTTAAATTTTAAAAGGACGGTTTTTAGGAAAAGAAAGAGATGTCCCTGCACAGTCATGGGTGGGCAGGAGAGCTGCCTCCTTAGTTGGTGAATACTTTATTCCTTTCATGTAAACCCAGAAAACATTGACTTTTTTATCTTTTGACTGGAATATTTGGTATTTCTGTGCTTAGAAAGTGAATTAGCGTCAATATTGCAGTGATAAGAAGTTGATATGGACATGCTGCCACGGAAGAAACAGAGTGTGCTGTAAATGCCTCATCTAACTGCTGGCATGAAAAAAGCTGAAAACTGTGATAATGAAAAAGGAAGCTAGGAGAAGGTTATATGCAGTCAGTTAAGAACAGGGTGTCTAATGTCCTAAGCCTATTTATCAATCTGACAGGAGAACAATCGGGGACTAGGAAGGACCCCCATCCAAATCCAGTGAAGAATGGAGTGTTCAAAACACCAAAACAAAAACACAATTCTAAAAGCAGTGGGCCACAGTTAGTTACAGCAAGGTAGGCCGGTAACAAGGGCAAAGTTAGTGAGCCCAAGGTAACCTTGGAAACACTGTGGGCCCAGCTAATCATTAAGAGATACAATGCAGAGACACCCAACAACAAAAACCCCACTCTTTGCCCACTATACCCATATAAACACCTACTTCTTGTCACCTCGGTGGCCACCCTCTTGGGACCTCTCTCTGCTGGGAGAGATTTCCTGTCCTTCCTCTTGTCTTTCAATAAATTTTTCGCTTTTTTGTAATTTTGGTCTAGATGTTGAATTCTTTCCTCACCTAAGACGAGAGCCAATTAAGAGCCTGCCTGTGATCCTTGGACTCTGGGCCTGCTACAAAACCCTCAATACAGTTACTTTATGTATCCTCAGAAATGTGCACATCCAGTGCTTTGAGAAATTAATTTATTATTGCAAGAACCAGCATTTTGTTTTCAAATTTGCGATTGTATCCAATTGAAGTCATTGAGTCCAAAATGGAGTTTAAAAATTCCCACTAACTCTCATATGTCTTGTTTGCAAGGGCTTGATGCCTTTTCGTCCTACCACTGGCTAATAACAAAGAACAAATAAATCTGTAGTGTGTATATAATATTGCCCTTATTTTTCACTTATACATTTAAAGTGCAATAATTTTAAAATTACAGTTCTAACAGAAAACACATGATGACATTTAACACTGGAAGTTTGGATCACAAGCAGGTATTTTGTAAAATAGAAAAGATGACAAAATTTCTAGAATGATCAAAAGATCAGCAACGTTCTGAGAGATGAAGCTTTATCAGTGAAATTGATGGTGAGAATATCATAGAACATTCTTTTAATTAATGCACAGGTAGTAGGTAGCTCCCATCTAAAAACAGAAAGAGTAACTAGAGGCATATTTTAAATGATCTATGATATTTTAGAATTATCAAAGATTTATCTATCTTTAGTGGATAAAACTGTGAACAGTTGCATAACCCATTGATTCTTCTTGTGGGTAACATTAAAATTGAGCTGTTCAATCAGAAAATGGTAAACCAACAAAGGGAGAAAATGGATAGGAACAAAAAGCACAATTTAAAATACAAAATTACCTGATGATTAACTTGTAGTCTTTCAAAAAACCAAAACAATAAAACAAATAAAAACCAAAACAATAAAACAAACTTGTAGTCTTTCAAAAAACCAAAACAATAAAACAAACTTGGAGGTGAAGCTCCAAGTTGTACTACTTACGGCCAAACATGTTAGGGGTTTAAAAAGAAACTGGCTAAGTGAAACGAAACATGTATTGAATGATACTCAGTAGTTCAAACATACCAGTGATGGAGAAAAACCAATAAGCAGATGGGTGCAATAAAAGGGTCCCTTCAGAGACGCACTCAGGTCCAAGTGCAATTAACATCCCAAATCAGGCACAATTAGCAAGTTTTCTCACTTGCAAATCTTCCCTTTGAAGGATTGAGGGTCAGGGCTCTATATTCCTATCTAAACAAAGCTGCACTCCCGAGGAAAGAGTTAATCTGTGACAAATGTTGAGACTATCAAGTATAAAGTTATGTCTGTCTTTGTTTGAGGTCCAGATTATAATCTTATACCTGAGGATCTGTACATAAGAAAATAAACTTCTGACCTCATCTGCCCTGAAGTACGGCTTGTCTTTTCACTGCCCAGGTGAGCGGCTTCTGCTTCACCAGAATATCCTAGAAAGGCCAGTCTAGGGGTGAATGCTACACTTGTTCTTTATTTTAAACAGGAAAGCACAGATGCTAATAATTTAGCAGTCTGATTAGATACAGATTTTTGGTGATTAACTTTATAAGGATAATTTATAGTAAAATAATCGGTAAAAATGATTTAGGAGATTCGTATTTTAATGACTGGACAAATATATTGATGTGTGCATGCGGGCAAACAAACCTACAGTGCTGATGTGAGGTGTGGGGGAGATATTCTGCATCATTTATGTTCTGCATGAATCATTAGCTCTGAAGCAGCCTATCAGTAATATCTTGTCTGAAAGAGCATGCCTTTTGGGTTTGTGTAATTTTAAGTTCTTCTAAAAATGGCCTTACTCTTATGTGTCTATTTTTTATTTTTATTGAAGAAAAACTTACTGGAGTATGATTTTGGGGGTATCTAACTTTGCTTTTATGGTCTGTTATATGAAGGCATATATGATTTATATATCCACTTTCTACATAAAATTTTAGATTCTGGCCATAGAGTCACCAGTCACCTAAAAGGAAGGTGGAGAGGCTAGAGTAGCACTGTAGGCCTCATCCTCTTTGCCAGCTTTAAATTCCCTCACAGTGAGGTTCTCTGATGGCCTCCATTATTTCTCATTCCTAAAAACATCCCTAGAGATCAAGTTGCACTGACCCTTCCTTTACTTCAGCTTTGTGGTGGTGACATCTCTAATTAACTAAAGCGTGTCCTTCATGTGCTACCCAAGGCTTCTTAATTCCCAACTTGAGTAAAGATCACTCCAGTTTTAGTTCCAATGAAAATTTCTCTGCTTATCTTTAGTTTTCTCTCAAGTTTCCTACCTGGTGCTTCTCAAGATTGGGCTTGTTTTGATCCATTTCCTTTTCTGGGCACTTTATTTCTATTCTGGCGTGAGACTCAGTGTCTGATCCCTGACGCTTTAATAAAGAATCTCCTGGAGGATGATTGCCTGGCTCCTGGGAAGGGCCTGCCAGAAATCTTTTTTCTTTTTTAAGATTTATTTACTTATGCATACAAGAGCTGGGGTACAGGCCAAAGTCGTGGGAGGTGAGAGGATTCACCAGAGACAGAGTGGGGAGCAGAACCAGCAGATGGATCGAAATACTCTGCTGTGGGGAGCAGTGGGCTAGGCAGAAGTGTGGGTGCCATGTGGGTACCCTCCCTGGCCAGGGATCCTACCCGCGCTGCTGTGCCTTGGATGCTTCACTGTGTGGTTGTAGGGTTAGAGAAACCAGGTCTTTCCACCCTCCAGCCACTGTGATGATGGGCGCCTGCGGTGCTGGGAGCATTCCGGGGTGGGCATGCGCAAGTGGGAGCACCTGAGTTTGACAAGGGCTTAAATGGGTGGCATCATGAGGACGCCAGGACCAACAGGACCGACAGTACTGAGGAGCAGCTGCAGTGAAAGCAGCAGCACAGCACTTGAGAGGGTGAGATGTACGGGGTGCTGGGAGGCCTGCCAGCCTCCCGGCCCCCCTAGCACCCATGCCTGCCGTGTACCTGGCCACTTCTACTAATAAAAGCATGAAAAGCCACCGAGGGCTCCAAGACTCTTCTTCCCTGAACTGTCTGCCCAGAACCATCCCGAACCTACTCAGTGTGCTGCCCTTCCTGGCCACTATAGTGGTCCAGTGTGGTCGCACTTAACTGGCTGAGCCACCAGGGAGACCCCTGCCCAGAATTCTTAATGTGTTTCCAGGCCCTTGATTTGTCTGGGAAGACTGGTTCTTGCTTTTGCTGGGTTGACTATATCAGGAATTCATTTAGTTTTAGGCACTATCAATTTCCTTTTTAAGGAGTAACATATCTAGTCAGCTCTTCTTTCTTTGCCTGGGACTTACCTAAGGAAAGTCATTATTCCCAGTGATTTACTTCCTGAATTTTAATATCTCATTTATCATCCCCTTTTACTCCTAGCTTTTTCTTTAAAAAAACAATGTAAATGGTTCTTTGATATTTCCTTGCAAACTATTTCACTCTAGATATCATAAATTCAGAATCCTTTAATGCTTTAAACAATTTTTTTGGCAAAGATTGAACTGAAAAGGTATATTATTAGGGTTTGATAATTTGACATTATTTTGAGACTGGAAAGCATTATGTAGAAAAAAATCTTCAGATTTCAAAAAAAGCTGGATTACATTTATTTAATGTTTTTTTTAAAAAAAAGATTACATAAGTAAATGACTTAATTGGAGAATAAAGCTTCTACAAGAAATTGGTATAGCACAACTAATTTTGGAATGAGATTATAATTGAGAAATAAAATCATGCTCCACATGAAATGCTTTCATTTATTCTGAAGTATATTTGAGTCATAGAGTGAAATTTTCCTATTACTTTTTTGAAAACAGAGTCAGGATTCAGTTGATGCTGTAAGATGAAGATGAAGTTCTGGATACTTATTGGGCTACTTATTGGCTTTACCTTCAACATTTGGCCTACATACAAAATTTATATAATATCAGAGTATAGGCATTAAAAAATATTTTGATAAAGTGAGCCTTCTTCATGAGTTCTTGAATACTATCTCTTGAAATCATTAAGACCATATAAATTATGATAACTTTTGCTTAAGGTCATTTAAAGATAAAAGTAAGAAAAACTTTAGATGGAAGCAAAATAAATACCTTGTCATGTATAAAGTATAACTGCCCACTCTTTGTCTTCCTGTTCTCTAAAAAAGTCTACCCTAAGGAGTCTGAAGTACTATTTATTTCTAAGTATTTTCCTGGGAAATATTATCTTGGCTATTTAATTTTTCTTTCTGTAACTAAAAATCACAATGGCCGTCCTGAACTTCATTCTAAGAAGTAACCAAATCTAGGAACATAAACAAGCTTTGCAAAACAAGTCATAGATTAACATGGGTACACAGGGAGAGACCCTGACGCTGTTACCCAAGTTGGTTCCCATCCCTGTGACTTCAGCAGCTGTGCAGACTCCCCAAGCTTCAAGTTTCTACTTTCTAAATGAGATTGTTCCGTGTTATTTCTAAGGTCCTTCTAATTCTAGTGTAGGCCCTTCCATATCTAGCTTCCAATAAATAACTATTTTGGTGGAATTTGCCAGTCTTACCTGTTGGGTTCATTGCAAAATATTTTGCATTTTAAATCATGATAGATTTCCCATTGAAAACAATTTCTTATAAGAAAAATTCATACAGTAAAAACTTGAGTAGACGTTATCTTTGGCACTTCCCTGAAGAATCCTCTCCTGAATCTTTTTTTTAATTTGTTTTAATATTTTACTTTATGAAGGTCTTTTTTTTTGAAAGGTTATATTTTATGGGTTCCAGGATATTAAATAAGCCATAGCCATAAATTCCAATAAAGGTACTTAGTAATTAAAAAGTACTGAACTGGAAGCAAAATAGTAGTAAAATGAAAATCTGAACTTGCCTAAAATTATTAGCTAATTTCATCATATCAATACAAATTATACAGTTGTCTTCAAACAAAACTTAATCAGACTAAATTAGAAGTTTAATAGGCACAAAGTAATATCACTGTATGAACGAAATTGGGTTGTGGGTGGTCAGCTGCAGGGAATCAGACAGGTTTAGCTTTTATTTTCCACTATTTAGAGACATTTTGTGAAAAGTCGGTTTGAAATATACACAAAATTGAGCTTGTAATATATACAGCTCTCACCTTTACTGGAGATCACTGTAAGAAATCAAAATGTTCTCAGTGTATACAGATGCCACAGCAGGTGTTTCCATGCCTGTTTTATATGCTAGCTTCTGGTGGCTGAAGGAGATTTCAATATCAAGTAATTGCTGATCAACAACAAAAATAATTTTTCTAAAAGATTCTTCTTTTTTATGGAAGCAGATCCTCACCTTTAGGTCCAAAAATTTTCTGCAGATGCCATGGAGCCTGGCTAAATCCTCAAATAATAATCATATTTTGTGATGCTTGTAAGTGGTCATCTGCACTGTGTATGCAAAAATTAATAGAAGTTATGGATAACTTTTGATAAACTGAATTATTCAAAGTATTTATATTTGGCTTTGGACATAAGGTAATGCAGTAGGTCCTCAACTAACATTGTTAAGTTTTAATGTTGATAAGAAAAGGATCCTGTTTAACAAATCCACATTATTCAAGGGCCTGGCTTCATTATACATAATTTCCTTTAATCAGTTCCCAAGAACCTATCCACCATGCCAAGTGAAGACTCACTGTATAGCAAGTTACATAGCAAGAAACAGGCAAGTCTACCTGTACACAAAGAAACTCACTCTTCTCTGCCTAGTTCTTACCCCTTTCTGAGACCAATCCAAGTAAGTAATCCTTAGATGAAATATTGTAAGACTTTTTTCTCTGATAGAGAATATATCTATTAACACATGTTTCTAATTAAGTATTTCTAAAATGTTCACAAATCCCTCAAATTCAGCAATGACATAATGAAGTGCACATTATTGAGAAGAAAATGCTCATCCAAAGTAGAAAAATTATTGGTTAAAAATCACAATACATCAAAAATATTTTTCAAGGATAATTTCCATTTACCTGGTAGGGTTTTCCATTAAAAATATAAAATATTTTAAAAGAGAAAACAGAACATTCAAATAATCTGTTTAGCTTCTTCATCTTTCTAATCAAGGAGTTGGAGTAGATGCTATCTTTTTTTCAGTCCTAATATTCTATGATTTTAGTCAATATAATAAATTGAGATGTGTCCCACTGTTTCATTAAAATGGTAATAAAGTGACTTAGCATTATAAAGCATGATAATATAACCCTTTCAATTTACAGATAACAAAGGTAAGTTCTAGGGAAGTGCTGTGACTATCCAACAGTACACACACATTAGTGTATCCGTCAATGCCACTGCTTCCGAATTTCTCTAATCACCAAATATTTTGTTTTGTTTTATTAAAGACTTCAGAGTCCCTGTTCAAACCCCTGAAAATTCAGTTTTAGTAACGATGGACTATGGTTAGGAATATAATTTTTAAAAGAGACCCTCAACATTCTGACGTATAGCTAAATATATGAAAAACAGACACACATCATACTACTTGGGGTAGAGCGATGGAGAGGAATGAGTAAAAGCGTGGCACAGTTCTTAGGCAGACTCTAATGGTACACACAGCAGCATCTTCCTAACAGGTGTCTCATTTTATTCCAGTCTCCCAGTTATTTTCTCCCATCTACATAGAAAATATATGCGTGATACCACCTGATGTCAAGGTCACTATTTTCTGACAGGCTTCCAAAGGAAAAAGATATTCCGGAAGGACAAATAATTAAGAGTCAATCTCTAGACCTTACTTACCATCTGCTCCAACCTCACATTCTAGAAGTTAAATTAAGCTCAAGTCTTGAACACTTTCCTTGTTGGAAAGTATGATCTGTCCCTCACCATTCAACAGTCATGAGCCTCTTAAGGCATTCTGGGATTTAAAAATTATTTACTTTTTTTCAAGTCATGGTGCATAATGATGTGTATTTCTCTAAATTGTTAGACTATAAAAGTCTCTGAAAATGTCTTTATAAGAATTTCCTAGCTTTTTTTTTTTGGTAGTTAAAAGAGAAAAGTTTACAATTATGTAATATCTAATTACAAAATTCATTTTATATAGAGACAGTGGAAAGCAAAGTCACTTCTAAGATCTTCCTAGTAGAATTTCAAGCACCTCAACATTCACATTTCATTTATCAATACAGATTTTATGCCTGCTATATGCAATTGTGGCCGAAATGCATGTTTCTGTCCCTTAAGCTACTAAAGAGTGCCAAAGTTTAGTTTAAGGCTTTTTTTTCTCATACATTATAAGAAATACAATATAATTTAGCTCTGAATGAAATGTCATTCCTGATCTTCCTCATTAAATAGGATAGTGAATCATTCTTTTAGCTATTAATTTTAAGGAAAAGATTTGAAGCAAAAAGTAAGTGACTTACCTCTAGGTATGTGTGATTTCAAATAAAATAGATGATTTCAAATGAAATAGATGAATTAAAAGCCTATTACAACTTTAACAAAAATATAGAACTCAGCAATTAACTTTCTTTTTATATCCCTTTAAGAAATGTTTGTTACTGAAGTTGACAAAATAAATGCATTAATTTAATCATACTGTTTATAAGGCAGTCTCAATACTGGCTATGCGAATCAAGTATATAGCTAAAGCCATAATTGACTACCAAATGATATGTAAAAGGTTTTGTGAACATTTTATCATTCCTTTAGATGTCTGATTTGTTAAACTTGTGACAATTTACTTAAAAGAGCTACTAGGGAAATCAATGGTATTAATCTTGCATGGATTAAGAAACTATGAGCTGTATATAGAAATCTATCAATATTAGAGACGAGTATAATTCTTATTTTCCAATGTAGTTGGGGACAAAGAAGTGGTTAGTTAGGACATGTACCTCAAATGCCTTATGTGGATACCCATTAAAAGGTATACAAAATATAAACAGTATTACTGTATATTTTCAAAATTTTAAATAAACACAAAGAATATATAGGTATACATGTTATAATTTCAAAGTCAACACTAGCACATATGTTTTTCTTATCTAAATACATACTAAGATATGTCCTATTTCAACTCATGCATCTACAAACACATGGCATGCACATAATCTTGCTTTCTGCCACTTGCAAGAAAGTTAGAATATACAATATAGTACATTGTTTCAATTTAAAATCATATCTGCAAAGTAATGAGAATGGCACTAAAAAATTCGATCCAAGAAATCAAAATACAGAAAGCTAATTTTTCCATAGAATAAAAACACTGAAGACTGATGGGAGTAAGATTTAAATTGCTTGTCCCAGTGATCTTGAAAGATACAGAAGAGACAGGTTTGTTTGTAAACACTCAGGATGCTTTGTTTGGCAATTGGGACTTTTTGTAATCTAGCAATCCAGGCCAGAGACTCAGACCATTGGTGCTTCGGATGGCAGAGAAATAGTATAAGTGTGGGCAGTTCTCCGCAAGGCAGGGGGTGCCGATGGAGACCTCGAGGCCCATCTGGAAGGGAGACGGCGATTTGCTGGCCTAGCAGGTCGGGAAAACCCTTTTCCTTGTGAGGACTTCACTGCCATGGATTCCTAAGACATAGAAAAAGACATTCATCTCATTATGCAGGCACTAACAGTGGATTTACTATATTATCAATACCAACTATGGGATTAATGAATTAGCGTATTTGTACAAAAGAAAATGTAGTAAAAATTAAAGATTTATCTGCTTATGTAATCCTTATCTAATATTTATAGTCTTGATGTTTTAATCAAGGCACTTTTAATGTGGAATATAGCATTTGATAATTTTATAGAACACTCACAATGGCAATGGCAATTCTTAATACAAGTGATTTCTTTTAGTATTAGTTGGGATTGAAAAGTTCATGTTTGGCCGGGCGTGGTGGCGCGCGCCTGTAGTCCCAGCTACTCGGGAGGCTGAGGCTGGAGGATCGCTTGAGCCCAGGAGTTCTGGGTTGTAGTGCGCTATGCTGATCAGGTGTCCGCACTAAGTTCGGCATCAATATGGTGACCTCCCGGGAGCGGGGGACCACCAGGTTGCCTAAGGAGGGGTGAACCGGCCCAGGTCGGAAAAGTTCATGTTTGATAATTTTAATATGATGAAATGACAGCTATTTTTTAGAGGGTTAGTAGGATGTTTTGCTGTTATGTTAAAATAAAAGTTATAGAAGAAACTGAGTTCACTTTAAGCAAAAGGCATGGGGACTACCAAATTCTTTAACTGATGTTATCTTTCTCTTTCACTAGGAATTGCCATTGCTATCTCTCAACTTTAAAAAATCATTATAATACTTCTAATTTCTAATAAACAGTTGTTATCACTTTATAATTATTTGTATATTATGTTTAAAAAGGAACTGTTGGACATTACTTCTTGGTAAATACCAATCCCTTTGACCTCTTTTTCTCCTATAAGTAACAAAAAAATGTGTTCTTTTGCAAACAAACAGAAAAAGAGTAACAGTTTATTTAAATGGCCATTTTTTGGGCAATTTTAACAGCAAGAATTTATCCACATATGAATCAACTACAACATCATTTTCCATTTTCATGGATGCCTTTTGACTCCACAAGTAAGATAACTCTAACAGGTATTATTTGAAACGATTACACTCACATTCATATGATTAACACCATGAGAACAAAACAAGAATCAAATGCTGGGAGCGATTGAACCACTCACAGCTAATAACTGAAAACTGCAAACTCTTTGAAAACTATTTCCCGTAAACTTTAAAAAGAAATATTAACACTTTAAAAGAGGAAATTCTATAAATCATTAAATGTATATGTGAAATAATTTTTAAGAAATTTATAACAAACAGAATTTTCTGAGGTTCCTAAGCCATTTTTATGCTGTCCCACTTCAGAATTTCAAAAATTATGTTGTGCTATTCCCAGTTTTAAAAACTATACTTTAAAAAGTTCATGTTGAATGATAATTCTAAAGTAAACATTTATTCATAAAAATAGCATCAAGAAACTAAGATGATGCCAGAAGATGCACTATATTCTATGTAAGAATGAGCAACTGACTGTACTCTAAACCATGGCTAAGAAGGCAGGCAGCGCTCCCAAAATAGGTTATTTGCTTTCTCACCTTTGTTACCTTTCTCCAATCTAATCCTTGCTTTGCTTGTGCCCCACCCAGAGTTGTCTTTCGCTGAAGCTCTTGTTCTATTTGGAGCACTTCTGAATGCTGATTTAAAGTGGCTCCACCACTGATGTCAGAATTACATTTGGTCCAATTATTCTGGAAACACTGAGAATTTTGCAATGCAGACCCTGTTGATATCTCATAGGTTTTCAGCAGCTTTTCCACAACACCATAATTTGACCTGGGGTCAGCTGATCTTGGTCGACCAGACAAATTACTTGGTCTCCAGTCATGCTCATGGAACATGTTGCGATAACTTCTAGGACCCAAGATTTCCTGCATTTGCCTAACTAAGCCTGTGGTGGATTTTTTGGTGGGATTATCAGGCACATTTTCCCTGGGCACAGGTATGTGGGCACTAGTTTTCAGAATATCAGCTACACTGTCATTTTCTGATATGTTACCTGTGCATGTAATTAAGGTATCAGAGGGCTTAAGAGCTTCAGCTGATTTTGAGTAGCTTTGATTTTGCTCTATTGCATGGCAATTTCTATTTGTCCTAAACACAGTTCTGTTAAATTCATCAGTCTTTGCTGCCAGCTTTTCATTCCTTGTAGTCCTTTCAAAGCCACAGCTAAAACTTCTAAGTGGGTCACCGCTCTGCGTCATGGGGGAGCAGCAGTCACTTATGCTCTTATGAAGGTCAGGATGAGATTTAGCAGGGTGATCTGGGATTATCCTTTCACATTTGAGTTTATGGGGAGTAGAGCAGGTTTTCTGAAACCACAATGCAGAAGGGCTATTTTTTGCACCTATCCCAATGTCGCATGACCACATGCTAAGTCCAGCATTTCCATCACATGGAGGTTTGTTAGCTATTTTAGCTTCTGGTGCCAAAGAAGAACACATGATACTATCTTTCGAAGTCTTTGTTTCATTTAAGCAACGCACAGATATCTCATTGTGACTCAAAGAGAAATGAGGATTGTAGTTCCTTTGACCTTGATCTTCTGGTGCCACCCACATGTTGTGTTCTAAACCTTCCTTCAAACTTTCATGGGCTTGCTCAGCATATGAGCCAGGAAAAATTCGAGATGTGCTTCTTGGAGGAGGAAGTGGTGGACTTTCATTTTGTTGCATATTGATTTTATCAATTCCACATATTTGCATAGAATTGTTTTGGAGCAGAGGAGTACCACTCAGATTCTTTCTATTTTTCAGGTTTTCTTTCTCTGAGGTGATTGGAAGAATGCACTGGCTATTGTTGATCATGTGGTCTCCATGAGGCAGATTAATTACACTTGGCATTTCCTGGACGAAAGACTCTGACTTCATCCTAAACAATTATAAACATAGTATTTTCATGATAAGTTTACTTAAGATAAACTCTTAAAGGAAACAAGATGGAAGGAATGGGTTTCTGCTACAGGAAAAATATTCATAACTTCTTTAAGCATCATTTTTATATAAATCCCCTAGTCAAACATTTCAAGTCCCCTATACTGCAGGATAAAGCCCACCTTTCAGTGCTATACTCAAATATCTACATATTCTGACTCAAATAATCTTTCCAATCTTTCTCTTTTTTCTACTATTTGAAATTTCACCTATACTCACTCTGTGTAACCTCTGGTGTGCCTGTGTAGCCTCTATGCATTTGCTATTGGTGTTCTTGTTTCTATAGGTTTTCTCTTGTCATTTCCTTTGCTCTGCTCTGCAAAGAGAATTACTACTCATTATGTCATGAGACCTCAAGTTCCTTCCCTTAAATTTGAAATAAAATTTTAAATAGTATGACAGAAATAGGATTAGAAGTATCATAAAACACAAGTGGAAGGCATCAATGGGTTTGAAAGAAAGTACCTCTTTTTGATGAGTAAAGGGCATATTGGCAAAATGAGAAGCAATAAAAAGTGTGGCTATTCAAATAAGTTGTTTTGTGTGGATGGATTACAAGGCAGAGTTAGAAGGACAACAGAGAATAAGGGAGAAAAATTAAGTCAAATTATAGTGTCTTTGAATTACACAGTAAAGATTCTGAATTTTTCCTAAAAGCTATGGAGTGACAGAACATTAAACAAGGTGCAATTTGGAAAAAAAAAAAAGGACAAATCTTTTCTGATTTTTCAAATATACTTAAATATAGTAACAATGTGGCTTCACAAGTTGTTAGAGGTGGAAAGCAGAATATACACCGTTTCTAATGAACAAATGATCTAACACATATGCTAATGCTATTTCTTCCGCATCTTGAGTAAGAGGTCAACTATTTTATTCTCCACATTTGTACAACTTAGGGTAGAGACTTAAACCATTGAGTTAGAAAGCAGGTAATTTATTATCTTATTGCCCTAATTAAAATAATTATATCCCTAAAAAATTAACTGACAGTATGAATGCTGGGTATTTATTTCAATGGATATATTTATAAAATATATTTTATAAAAATATATTTTATATTTTATATATTTATATTAAATATAAATATATATTTATATTTTATAAAAATATATTTATAAAATAAAATATATTTATTTCAATGGAATTTTGCACATGTGAGAATGTTGTTAAAAAGGACCTTAAAGATTCTAGGGTTTTTTTCTATTGTGGGACACAAAATCCTTGGCTGAGACCGGCATTTTAAGGTGATAAAAGCCAAAGATTGTTTCCTCAGGACTGAAGTAGCAACCAAAATATTCTTTACTTAGGGGTCTGGGATATGACTGTTGGTAATACATTTTATGATGGGGTCTGTAATTTAAACTAAAACAAGCCAAAATTTATAGGCTTACTTTACTTTAACCAGGAGTTGAAATACATGATACAAAAATAAGTGTCATGATTATTCTAAAACTAAATGGACAGAACAAGCAATTAAATTTTCCATCTATAAGAATTTTACAATAAAACAGTAATTTACTTTGTAAAACAAACAAACATACAGCAAGAAAGAACCATATGAAAGGATACATTAATTTTTAACGGAGAGTAAAGTACTCCAAATACTCAAATTAGGAGAATCAGAAGATTTGCTTTAACTGAACAGAGAATATTTGATAGTTTGGATACATTCACTGAAAACAAATGTTGTTCTTGATTTTCCAACAGAAAAGATTCAGAAATATACAGCTTACCTTCTGTGGTTAGACCGCTTTCGAATTTCCTCTTGAAAGCTACATAATTCTTCACTAACTTTGGCAAGTTCTTCAAGAGCCTTTATATATAGAAGCGATAGCGTGTTAGCATTTCAAAATGTAAATATTTCCTTAGAAACAGTTGCAGGTCAGTAACAGCTCACTTACGGTGTTGAGAGCGCCGGAACAGCCCTTTCTTTCTTCCTCAGAAGTCCTCAGGTCAAGCCAGGCCTCCCATTCCTTTTGGTTGTTTGTGACCAAAGGATCCATAAACCCTACTTTAGATTTTTTTGATGCTTTTTGTTCCTTACACATTTGACTTCCTTCCTCTAGTAAGCTCTTCTCCATTTTACTGTCTTTTTCTGGAACATCCCTATGATTCATCCCTATAAATTCACATTTTCCTGAAGTGGGGTAATTTGGAGAACACGCCACCATTTTATCTTGAGTGGCTTTCTCAGGATCAAGATCGGCAGTCTTAGCACGTTCATTCATGTTGAGTTTCCTCCGAAGTTTTACTTCATGGCAAAGCTGTAAAGAAAACAAAGATAAATGGGGCCTCCCTGGTGGCGCAGTGGGTGGGTTAAGCAACACGCCATGAAACAAACCACGGTCACTGTAGCATGAGGTCAATCCCTGCCCCCCGCCAGGGAGGTGATGCACATGGCGCAGCAGACCTCTCCTGTCTCGCCCACTGCTCCCCTCAGCAGCGTATTTCCATCTATCTGCCTGTTCTGCTCCCCACTCTGGTGACTCCTCTCACCCCTCCCCCCACCTCTGGCCCCAGTGCTTGTGTGCATAAATAAATCTTTAAAAAAAAATTCCCCCCTAATTCACTCTGTCAATATTTCTGATACTAAGCACATTGTTTAGAGTTCTCTTTGCTACATTACAGTACTCTTCCCTTGGGTATTAATGTTTGTCCCTGCAAACAGTGCTTCTAAAATCTGGATTTAGCTGAACAACTTTGATGAACCATAAAGATCGTCAAACATCAATGGGAATTCTGTCTTCCTGAATAGGAAAAATCTCCTTTCAAAGATAAAAATAAATCTGTATCTATATATTAATATGATACAGAAGCACTATTAAAAAACTGAAATGACCTGAACCAATTACTGGCTATGCCTTAATTGCTCTCAGAGAAAAGGAAAAATTTAACATTAAATGTGCATTTTAGAGTGATCTTATGTGTATGCCAACATTTAACTGTCTAACTAGCTAACAGTCTCCTAGCACTCATTCTGTTCCCTAGGTAGACGTTTTCCATTCAAAGGATGTTTCCTTTTGAAATTTTGTTGGTGAAGGAGGGCTAGTATTACTGAGATTTTTTTAAAAGACAAGGCTCTACACATTCTTAAAAAGTTTCTCTTCTAGATTAAAACAAATATGACACTGTGATGTGAAATATGATAGAACACTAAGGCTTTGCTCATCTATTAGTCTATGTTAAAATTGGATCACAGCTTAGACCTTAGCCCAATGAGACCTTTGTTTAATGAGCAAGCACCCATGAGCAGAGGAATGAAGAGCTTTCTGTTCCTACTTACGTTCTGGAAAAGCTTATCAAATTTCAGATGAGAATGTCAAATAACCATTAAAACACGTTTCCACATTTTACAGCCACAACCTATATCTGCAGGGTAGCATCTATTCAAGGAATATGATGACAGATTTATTGCTGCACAATATTTACTCAAATCTCAGACAAAGGAAGCACTACACAAAACTGATGCTTGAGGAATATGGAGTATTTATTTCTCTAGATACTTATACATGTATCAGTGGTTGAAGTCTGAATAGCATTAAATTACAGACCCGAATTGTTTTGGCCCTTGTGAAATCATTGATACTGAACTGTTTTGGGGGCATTATAATTGTGGCTAAACTTGAAGGATATTGTAAGAAACAATCATTAAAACTACGATGTTAAACTCAAGGATGCTCTTGATGACAAATGTCCTCTTTTTGAAGAATAGTAGTTGAAATAAAAATCAGGGCCAAATGATGCTATTCATGAGAAATAGATTTGCTTTTTTTTAAATATTGAGAAGTATGCATTTGCTAATTTCTGTTTGGGTTAATAGAAAGACAGACTTTTAGAATGCATTTCACATTAGATCTTCTTGTCTATCTCATCTTTTATTTTAGCATACTTTACCTTATATAGAATTTTATATGCTATCTTAAATTCTTTTGAAGCCTTAAGTGAAGTATGAATAAACAAATAGCATAATGTTATTGATGGAAAATCATTTATTTTATATAAGGGAATTGTGTCACCTTGTCTTCAGTCCTTGTCGATGTTTATCTGATCTTCTGAACAAAGGCATCAAGTATGAAAGAATGCAATATGATATTTTAATAATACATTTTAAAAATCCTAGGCATCTATGAACTCTGTTCAGGGTTTCTGTCTGGATTATTCCAGGTTTCAAATTACACAATTGTATGTATATATATCAAACAACAATAAATTAAATGATTGTGAATAGTGACAGAACAGAGAATCATTAGCATCTTAATATTATTAGTATCTTGATACCCAGTGCTGGCTCTTTTCATTAGATAATATTATCACTTAGACTCACTGAAATATCATACATGCAAGTTTCACGTGCATGAAAAGCCACCATTGTCTAACATGTAGTTCAATAATTTGTGTCTGATTTAAAATACAAAACGGTGATAAATGTTAAGCATATACAGTGTATTATGCTTGCATCATGTCATATATTTTCCAAATATTGATACTTTAGTTTTTAAAAAAATTTCTTTATACTCTACCAGGATCCTATTCTTTTAGTTTCACAGTTTTGTTGCCTATGAGGAGGGTTATATAAAAAGTAGGTTCTTATCGATCATAAAGATGGGAGTTGAGAAAATCTATATATCAGTATGATAAGGGAACTCAATGCTAGTGTTCAGCATTAAAAAGGATCATGGGTCTTCTGGTAAGCACATTATCTAAACATAATTCCAGGTATGGAGCTATGTCGAATCTTCTGTCTCTTTGATGCAGAAAGGGACAGAATTTCTGTGTAGTATAATTCTAAATTTAAACTGTATGTTTAATGCATGCTAATTGATAAAGCTAATATTTATCATAGATGGAGTCTATTGAGCTGTTAGAATAATTATTTGACAACAATTTTTACCAAACAGAAGATTATTTTAGTTGCATGGTTTAAACAATTGGCTAGACTAATTTTGTCCCTTACTTATTATGCTTGGATGTTTGAGTTATATGAGGCTGTTACTAACTAGATTGCCCAAACCGTAAGAGTCAAAGATCCCTAATTTCATGTCAGTTTCTGATAAAACTACAGTTTTGGATTCTGACTTGTCTACTTAGGTGTATCCTTGTTGATCCAATCTGTACCTTTGGGTAGAGGAGTAGGAGAACAAGGAAGACATTTTCCAAACTATAAAGGGACAAGAAATAGATTCTCCTTTCAATCTTCAATCACACACTACATTCCTGCCTTCTAAGGTCTACTTTAAAAGACTATTTTCATAACTAGTCTTTTTTATTTTTCCTTTGGCATGTTAATTCGTATTTTATTTGCAATAAATTACCTGACTGTTAATAAGGAAGATATTTTCATTATAAACATGTAAGTCACTAATTACCTGTGAATAAAGGCTAAGAAGTCTGTTAAAATCACTGCTTTGGCAGGATGTTACCAATAGAAAGTGAAGTAAGTATAAATAATTTTTAGTTAGAACAAGTTTAAACATACATTGTTGTAAATCCTTAAAGACATACTCCAGGTTCAAAAGGCTAAGGGATAATTTGATACGGATAAAATGGCTATTTCTATGAGAAATAAAGTACATCAGCTTTGATAACTACTTTCCTAATAAATGTATCAATAAATGCTACACTTTGCCAGAATAAATATTATGTCCACTGTCATTTTTTGCTTGATATATAACACTCCTTTTGATTATATGGAATAAACCTATAAGTAATTTTCTTTAGTTCAGAAATCATCTCTGGCAAGATCTGTATTTTAATCACTACTTGTAATGTTGTTAATATATTTTTCCCTCCTGACTTTGTATTTGAAATCTCATGCAAAATGCATACCTGATTTTTCATACCACAGTACTCTAGTCAGAAAATAATAAACTTATACACTCTAGAGTGATATATCAAATTCCTAAGTTCTAGACAAGGCTATGAAATAAGTGTAAGTTCTACAATACTACTGGGTAAAGTTATGCTATTTTTGGTCTAGTAAAGGACATACATATCTTGGGAGGTATAAGATAAAGATAGCTTCTAATGCAAAGCAAACTTCAACAAGGTTATCTTTATGTGCATTAAGTTTACAATGAATACAAAACAAATCATCTTGTACCTCCTCTATCTTCTTCTGCATGATCTTCCACTGACTCTCCCATTCCTTCCGTTCATTGTCAAACTGATCCAGTAATTCCATTTTTTCCTTGTGCCAACTGGTCTCTGTGTTCTCCCATTGCTTATGCAGGTCCATGGTGACAGTGTGCGTGTTAAGAGAAGGGGTGTCCTGCTGGTCTCTGCTTTCTCTGAACTGTTTCTTGGAAGCTGGAGTTGTTTTATTAGAAGCAGTCTCACTTGCCTTTAAAAAAAAGCCTAATATAAACATAATGAAAGAGAGAGTTCTACAGTCATGCTCTTGCTGGAAATATTTTATCAGTTTGTCAAAAACCCATGACATAAACAGACTATAGGAAAATTGGACTCAAAAGAAGAGATGACATCAATCTGCTTGAGAAGAAGAAACTAAATTGAAAAAGAACGTTGTCTAAGATTTTTCCCTCCCTTCTGAGATTAAAAAGCAAAATTACAGTGGATAAGATGGTTGAAGCTACATGTGTGATATATTTTCCTTTAACCACCTAAAGATAGAAACTTTTCATGAATTATCTGAGATTGGAAGTATGAAATTCAACAGTATGGTAAACATAAATAACTGGTAGACTCTGAAGCAATACAATTACTCTTTCTGCTTTGATGCAAACAGATTACAAAGTATTGTAACTTTAAGTCTTCAGTCAGTGTTGCACTATGGTCTCAATTTTATTTCGGATTTCAATCCCATGCCAAAATGTGGTACTATATTAACTAAAACTCCAAAGTTGGTAATCAGTATGGGACTGATATATCAGTAAGAAACCAAACAAAGTTACGAAAATAATTTCATTATTTTATCAAGTAAAATGTTAAAGCAGCAAAACTATCCTCGAAGCCATATGTTAAAGTTTATCCACACTCTCTTTTCCTTCTGGTAGATTATATACACAACCTGTTTAGGATATTGAGTTCAGAGAACTGCAGAAAAGCATTTTGCTTAGTGTGTAGGAAATCTTCAGTCACATCAAGCAGTGACAGAAATGAGCCTGCTAATATTTAGGGCATGTGTAAGTTGTAGGGTTTGAACATGCAATTTAAAATGCAAGATTGGTACCTATTGTAAGTCACCTAAAATTTCTGAGATTTAGTTTACATTAAAGTGGACTATTCACAGGGTGGCCATATAGATGAAATGACAGATGAAATGTAAAGTAGTTGGAGAGTTTTAAAAAAATTCCTTATTTTCTGTTTTTAAAATCTTGCTCTGACATCCATTAAAATAATTTTTATTAACATAAGGTCATATACATTTTTAATGGGTATAAAAGCATATTAAAAATGTTTGTCTCCTGGGTTTCCCTGGTGGTGTAGGGGTTGAAGTCTCAGTGCTATCAAACTACCACCAGCCACTGCAGCATGAGTTAGATACCCAACCAGCGAGCTAACCCACATAGTACAGGAGACCTCTCCTTACTTGCTGGCTGCTCCCCTCAGCGGTGTATTTCAGTAGATCTTCCTGTTCTACTCCCCACTCTATCTCTGGTAAATCCTCTCAACCCTCCCTCTACCTCTGGTTTACACCTCAGTTCTTCTACGCATAAATAAATAGAAAATAAATTAAAAAAATGTTTGAATCTGTTTAAAATAAACAAGCCTGTAGAAAGTCTAACTCTTAGTTTTCTAGCACATCACGAAAATACTTTAATTAATAATATTAGCTAAAATTTGAAGAATAATTTCATTTTGGCCAGGTTGCTCCACACATGCATATCCAATTGGTAAAATATTTCAAATGTATATTTTTGAGCATCAGTCTATCTATGAATTATAACAGACTAATAGGACTAAAACAATATTCATGCTATATTCATGGATCTACCTTCATAAACACCCCGATAGTAAATTCACATGCAATATTGTAAGTCTTCTGTCAAATGATTTGTGCATATACTCGATCATGTTTATTTCTTTCGCACTCAGAATAGAATATTATGATTACTTCCACCAGGGAAAAGAAACAATTTCATATTTATCCATTAATGATGCTATCATACATCATTTTGACCATTTAGCTATATATGCTCTCTGCCTTAACTTCATCTTCCATCTACCCTGTTATCGTCTTTCCTTCCTTTTGCTGCCTTCCATACCTATGAGCCACTGACCAAAATATTTCCTACAGCAAATGCAAACCACCCCAAACAATATGTCAATGAAGACCTAACACAATGGCTATAGCAAAGATTATACAGAATTCTGTGTTTTTTTGTTCATCTGTTGTTAAACTGTCATTGCTCATGATTACCTAGTAATCTTTTAAATTCACCTAAATACTAGCAAATAGACAGTATTTATTTTCAGAGACTGGAAAACTGCTTTAAAATTATATATAATTAACTGTGAGTTGAAACTATCTTGCTTACTAACAGGTAGTTAACATTGGAACATCTAAGTAAAGTGGAGTGGTTTAAGATAACAGGAGATAGTTGCAGGCTTACCAAAGGGAGTTATAGAAAAGGAACAGACTCTTTTCAAGCTATCTGGAAAAATAGGTGTTATATTTCATGCTTCATCCTGTCTTGAAAGATAGGAAATCTTAAGAAGTCATTACAATTTCTCGTACAATTATGTGTTTGTTCTGAACTGTTATGTGTCACTTCTAGACAAAGATTAAAATGTGCAACATCTTTTCTCTCTCTCTTTTTTTTTAACCTACCTGAAGTTGTTCATCCAGATAACTCTAAATCAGACAGCTCCTGGTAACAGGACTCTATAGGAATCCAGGTAATGCTTCCCTAGCAGACCGAATCCTTCACTTAATTGCAAAGAATCAAACCCATCACGTAATGTGGAGAAGGGCCACTCTACAGATCTTCCTCTTTCCAGGACCAGATTAATTCTTAGTGCAGGAAATATAACGATCGTGCATCAGAAACAACCTTTGAATGAAAAGTCCTATAGATCATTATCTGTGCCAGTGTTTCTGGGAGGATTCATTTAACCTTCCTAGCATCTCTGTCTTGTCATCAATGCCAAGAGTAATATGACTTGTCCGCCTCTGAAAATAAAGTCAGGGCCACAGAGTTCTGAGGATTAAGTAAGCAAGGGAGACAATGTTTAACAAAAGTGCTAAATACTGTTTGGATTATAGTGGGTCCTTGACAAATGCCCATCTCTTCCTTTTGTCCCTCTTACCCTGCCTCTTTTTCCTTGTCCTCAAGCCCTCCTTTCTTTCATCTAACCCTCTCTATGTTTTCTTTCTCTGAAATAAATTTCTTTCTCTAAAATATTGAACTTTAGAAAATTGACAGGAACAAGTCTAAGTGTGTGAACTCTCATATTCTCAATGATTTTCTTTGCCCTCTACATTTTACAAGTAAGTTAGAGACACATACATGTTAAATATTTAGGAAAATTTTTATTAGTAGAAAAACTATCAACAGATCAACCTTATATAAAATTGTTTTTACTACAAATTTGCATAAGCTTTTTTTTTTTAATCCAACCAACGGGACATGGTGTTCTATGGTGAGATGATACGGGGTAAAGTGTTTCAGCAGTCAAAACCTCAATCTTAGTGCTTTCTACTGAGGCAAACACAAAAGTTCCCTTTGTTCATAGTTGTCACTCTTTTTTTGTTCGCCCACAGTTATTGGCATCTATGTGGGAGAGGGGGAAGGATTTATGCTAGCTGCAATCCTTGTGTCTCTGATTCTATTTCATTTCACTCCTTTCACAATTTCATTCAGAATAAAAATTTATTAGAGCAAATGGAAAAGGATGGAGAGAATTGCATTACTTAGTTAGGGAGACATTCTTCTTTCCCCAAACTAGATTTATTCCTCCATTTGACATCTCCCTCTGCAAGACAGGAAGCCAGGATGGTGGTGTTTGAGTGGGTCTCATAAATATGGCAATGGGAGGAAAATATTTCTGCTAACTTTCCGGTGCTGCTAGTAAGCAAAATGTAAGAACAACACAAGGGTTTCACAATAAGTTTCATTTCCCAAATTGGCCTCAACGTGGTCATGCTAACTTTCTTTGAAGGGCACTCCATTCTAACTACACCTTGATCAGTGCAATTTCAACCTCCATCTCTCCCGCTAAGAACTGGACTTTAGCCAAACAAATAAAATAGTGATAGTGGAGCTGACTCCATTGCCAATTCTATCTTCTGATGTTTTTCTTCAGCGTTTTCGCTTCTTGTTCTCCTATTTGCTTTTTCTAAACATAATACTTATCACATCACTGAAAATTTTCATTTGTGGGAGGTTACATATTCCCATAAGAATGCCACACAGAGGGTACCCACACAGAGGGTACAATTCCTAGAAGAATTATTTACCCTGGGGACATTTTGCATTTGTATAACTTTGAGAGATTAAGAATTCCCATGGCTGTATGCATCCAAGTAACGCACTTTGCCTCTACAATTCCCTGGTCCTTTCTCCAGACTATTAAGAATCACTTGTATCATTTCAACTTATTAACAGACCTTATTCCTCCTCTATCCTTCACTGGCAAATGCATCTTTCCAAAGACAACCACAATTGTATTTTATTACAGAGAAAATGAGAATAATTTTTATTGCTATTTCAGCAGTTTCTCAGGTTCCAACAGGGTCAAAGAAGAGTTCCACATGCAATTCCAAAGAAATACTGCCTTATCAGTTAATCATCTTTTCCCTTGTTTTCTCTGCAGTTATTTACTCAAACTAGAAATCATCAAAACTATAGGGCATGCTAATTTTATTTCTCACATCTAATCACATAAAAGCTTTGGAAGAACTTTTGGCTTGGGTAAAGATCTACAATTAACCATCTTAAATAGTACATGTAGGGGTAAAGTTTCCTCCTGCCTGTAGATTAACTCGTTATGATTAGCATACACTCAGCTTAAATTACAGAAACACTTATCATGCAGTGAGCAAACCTTCATTCTGGACAAAACTACACTTATTTTTCATTGCAATTTCAAATATGAGCAAGTCTCAAGGGTTGTGAGCTTAACTGTGCAAATATTAAACGTTTTCAGCCAAATGAAAACAGCATTCTAAGAAATATCTTTAGTCAAATCTCACTGTAGGCAAAGTACTATTCGAAATACTTAAAGCGGTGTTTGAAAAATGGTCTCAGCGCGGATGACACTGTCAGTCCAGAGTCAGGAGATCCACTCACAGCTGCTGAACTGTCTCTTCTCCAGAGCCAGTAAAATCCGTTATGCACCCCGCCCCGCGGCTGTTAAGCACAGACACAGAAACAAGCAGATGTTGAAATCACCCACTCCTTAAACGGCATCCACAGTTTGGAACATGCCAGCAGCAGCCGTCTATAATTTGCTGCAATCAGTCATTTGCTTTCAAACTCCCAGAAAGAAACATACCTTTTTTTTCGTTTTTGCTCTGGGGAGAAATCCTATGACTGTTCGCCCACTGGTCAATCTAGCACTGGAAGGACAACTGGTTGTTTTAAAAAGGAAAGTCCCAGCTCGATGAATCTTGCTTTTTACAAGAAAGGGGAATGCAAAATAAGTCCAGCCATTCAACAGAGTAGTACTGACAAGTCCCTTTGAAACCTACACCACTTTCACAAATCAAAATGCGGCTTAGCTCAGTGTCACAGCAGCAGCTGAGACGACTGTGACGTCAGTTTCTCGGAGGCGGCCTTCAGCATCTCTTCCAACCAGAGTGCTGTAACTCTAGAGCAGTCCCTACTCTGAGTAAACAACTCCAGGTCCAGGACATTTTTAGCTTTTATAATAGAGCACAGCATTTTCAAACTTGCCAAAGAGCTGGTGTTAATAACGCACCATGACCAATTTTAGATATTTTTATGTGAAAAGCCAACTTCTTTTGTACAGGCAAGAAGTATGGCTTGGTATACCTCTCTCCCTTTCTCAGCTAATGTCAGGCTGAACTTTTCAGTGACCTTACAAGTTTGGTGTCTGGATGTGGCACAGCAACAATTTTATATAAGTATGAGCTCCAAAGATTTGTGAAAATATCTATTTGTATCTTCAAACAAAATTAAAATGGGACAGAGACCAGCTTCATAGCTTTTGATGAATCTATGACTTTATTGCCCATATCTGCAATGACAGCGATGTCTTTCTGCTAAACTGAGCCCATGGGAATGGATGATACTTATCCACTTATTAGGAGGCAAAACCTAATGAGATGTGCACATGCTTGCTGAGGTGTGCTGCATGCAACACAAACAGGAGAACAAGCAGACCAAGTGTAAGGCGAGGCTCCCAAAGTACGATCAAATCAGCCTATCCTGGAAATTGCTAGAACACCCGCAGGTTGTGTGTGAATTTTTATACACCTGTATCTGATGATGTTTGGTTTAAGTTGAGAAAAGTATCTCAATTTGTCTCTAATTCAGCAAATAAGCTAGATAAAACTTAGGGCATATCCTCAAGTCTAAAGCACACCCTGTGTGGTTATTAAAGTATTGTATGTTAACTTTCACATTATTTTTGCCTGCTTCCGGATAAATATTTTATGGGAAGCTAGAAAGTTTTATAATAGGAATCTATTTATCATAGGACTTTAGTACATGTGGGACAACTGAATGAAGCCATACTCTGGGTTTTGAAAACCTGGTATTACAATCTCAAAAGCAACAACAATAGTTATAGGAGTAATAGTGATTATTCACAGAGGAACAGTAGTCTACAAGACTGTGTGTTAACAGCTTTGTGTATATTTTTATCTCAGTTCACCCTCACAGAACTATTTATTAATACAACTTTTTTGATAAAACCCTGATTCAAAGCGATAAAGTATTTTGCTTAGGTTCACAGAAACCCATCCAATGAGAGGAGTAGGGCTTGAAGCTGGTTTCTCTAAATCTGGAATTTTATCAGAGACCTTGATTACAATTCTACTGTCACCACTTCTCTGTGTAAACTTTAAGTTTCTAATTATTCTGTAAAGATATAAGATGGTTTTAAGAGTGCGAAGAAATACAGTGCTTGCTAGACAAACAAAAAATGTAAGAGCATATTTTTTTGCCTCCATTCTTATGAGGACAGGAGGGATATTGTGAGTAGGTCTAGGGAAGGGTTGTCCAGAAGCATCTACACATATTTATATTACTAGTTAATAATAATATTTTTCCCTGCTTTCTTGTCCACTCAGAACTCTTAATTTCCATGTGTCTACTGGTTATTAAATTAATATTATTTTCTAAATTCTATCAGAACTTCAGAGAGTATGCAACTACATTATAGGAGAAATATGGGCAATGTTGCACACTATCACCCTATAGTCCCTATTTCAATAGTCTTTTCATGGATGTCCAACCAGTAATTTGTATTGTATAATTTGTTTCTTGTCATTGTAAAAGTGACATCAAATTATATATAGAATCAAAAACTAGCAACTAGGAAAAGACAAAAATCCCATTCCATGTATACTATTTATTCTAATCTATTTTAAATTATTTCTGATGAATAATTTTTATAAATTTTAGCTAAAATTTCCATGATGTGTGTGTATATATGTATATATATATATTATAAAGCCAGAGAAATAAAGTAATGCAATTCAGTAATAGCATACAAAGGTAATAAATGTTCAGCCCAGTTGATTTTGAACCTTTCCTTAAAAACTTTTAAGAAAAGTACCACCTATAGCACTATACATAAAATGAGTGGATTTAAAAGACTGGTGCTGTGCACTCAGTCCTACAGATATCTAGATTACCGGAGTAGTTGACATTTTCAGCCCCAATGGCTGAAAAAGTTATGGGGGCAAAATGCAATTTGTTGAGTAATCCAGGTTACTTTTAAACACTGCACATTTTATACTTCACAAATTGAAACATGTTGAAAAGTTTATAATCTCACTAACTGGTGTTTCCAGACTTATGGAATTTTAGATCCAGAAAGAGGCTCTGAAATCTTCCAGCCACCTTCTCATTTTACAGTCGAGGAAAGCGGCCCTGATATTAAGTCATCTGTTCAAGGTCACAAAGCCATTTACTAGTAATGCCAGGAATAGAGTCCAGGTCTTCTCATTCTTGGTGGAGTGCCTTAAAGTTTAAAATTCCAAGGAATTCAAGGGAGAAAAATAAACCTCAGGTTAGAGAGTTTGGGTAGGAGAGGTTGATTTCTGGCTTTGTCAAATTCTAAATTGTTTTCTTTTAAGTCTCTTTTAAATGAGAAAGATGATATATTCTCTTCCAAGTATAACCTTGCAGTATAACCAGCAGTTATTTGATTAGTATTTATCTAAATGAGATTTGTGTCCTTAACTAAAAACATAAATTCTGTGTCAAACTGCAGAGACATAGGATTTCAATGCAGTGGTTCAAAAACCTGAGGATAAAAGCAGCAATTTTGCTGTTGGCATGACAGTGCAGATTCAATTTATATTTTCTGTCTAAAGGTTGATTGTGAATCCAGTGAGTTTCTGGATAAAAAAAAAGGATGACCGCAAAGCATCACATAACAGTTATGCGTCTCAGTTGTGAATCTGGGTGGCTTCTGACTTCCTGTTTACATAGTTCTTAAATTCCTTTCTCCTTTATTCTCTAAATATATTTTTCAGTAAAAGAGGTATTATACTTCTATTTTCACTGAAAAGGAGGTGAAGAAATTGGAAAAAGATACCTTGGGAAAACTCAACTCACTCTCATGTATATTAAAATTTAAAAGTTGCTATATGTGATCTGTTTTAAATAATCCTTCCTTCTGAAAGTCTGAACTTTGTCATATTCAAAGTACATTAAAACATGATCTCAGTTGTTTAGTACAATTCTCTTGAAATTTAAATTATCTTTCATTTCCAGGAAGAGGTCTTGGGGACTTGAGTTAACATTCATTTAACAAATATTTGTGAGCACCACCTCTGCTTCTGGTGGAGTGGTAGCCTCTGAGAATTGGAAGAATAAGACGAAGGCTTGTTTCCAACAAGCAAACAAACTTGAGTCACTTCCGAAGGTTCCTGAAATATGACTGTCCCCTTCCTGAGTAGCCCACTCCTGTGAAATAAATTTACAAACAAATGTGGAGAGCCTTCCCAGGTAGTCCCCTAGCATTCCACACACCATTAAGTGCGTTGAGGGATCACAGTGCTGTGCTATTCTGAGCCCCAGCTGCACACTACAATCACTCCAAAAATGATTTAAAAAGTTACTAAATCTGAAACTTCCCTCCAGACTTAGTGATCAGACCTTCCAATCGTGTTGTTTAGGGTTCTTTTACAATGCTTCACTGCTGATTTTGTCAAAGGTGGCTTTGTGAAAGGGCCAAGAGTGGCAGTTTCAATTCTGTGTTAGTAAGAGAAATATAGTTTTGATAATTTTTAAGACTCTCTTTTTGGGATATAAAATTATGAGAGTCACTAGAGTATTTGTTACCCATCAAAGTTACAGATTTAGATCATGGTGTTTCAGCTAATGTGCTATTTTCCCATTGTTGGATGTTTTCCCCCTGGTTCTCCTTTCTATTCTGAGGACTGGTGACATGTCAAATTTTTTAGCCAAGCAGATCTGTCATGGGGCTTATGAGACAGGCATCTCCAGATGACAGAAATATTCAAAAGAAACAGTTTCAAGTTATATTCTTTTAAAGTATTGGTCTACATTCTGTAGAAACAAAGTCAGAAAACATTTTAGAAATGTGGGTTATTTAAAAGTAGAGCCAGATCTTGCTTACAGTTTTCAAATTTGTTTTTAGCATCTCATCTTATTATTTCCAGATTCTTGACTTGTGAGATTGCTGATAATGAGGACCACCAAATCTAAATAACAAAGGGACCTTGCTATAGGACTATAACTGTTATTCCTGAACTGGGCCTTGAAAATGCCCACAAGAGGGCTACCCTGAGTCATGCCTTTCTATCAGGAAGTAACAGAACAGAGCCCTGCAGTAGAGCAGGGCTGAGAGAGGACATTTAGCAAGCAGAATTTGATGGACATAAACTTAATCCATGATGTGCCACCAAAGGAACCCACCTATGTCTTCTACCAGGAATGTTAGACTCATCACCTTTAAGTGATAATATTGTATTTCCAATAATTGTCTAATAAAATGCCATCGACAGCAGAAGCAGTTACTGATTATCACATCTTGGCATAGAAAAGAAGTGTAGCACAGAATGGACTGAAAGAAACAAGACAATATAGGTACACTTTAATTTGAACTCAGGAAAGGAATCTGTTTAATTCATAGAGCATAGAGAGAGATGGAAAATCAGAATGAGTAAAGGCATGATGGGTGCTAGATTTTGATGGGTTATTATGAGAAGTCTTGGTGGTCAAGTGAAAAGAAATGTAACATTATAGCATGAAAACTATGGTAAAGAGTCTGGAGATGAAGGGTACAGAAAAGAAGTCCAAGAGTCCCAATTCAGTGTAGTCATCGGTCCACACTGACCAGAGGACCTCTGCAGAGCCAGACAGGCCCAGTCTCCACAGGAGGACCCTCAGCCAGTTCTGATGAGACTGGAAACATGACAACTTGGTGGCTGGATTGCCTGTGAACATCTCAAACACCCATAATGGAAAAAGTAATGGGAACAGTCACTAAATGGTGGCATCAAGTAGGATGAAGAAAGGTATTAACACGCAAGAGGTAGTAATAGGTACTTAGGAACCACCCCCCCCCAAAAGGGACTGTACATGGTACTTACATTATTCTGCTATTGCTGTTGTTGCCATTATATAATTCTCATGACTTAAGTCTTCCTTATCCGACTATTTTGAACCCACCTGCTTTTTTGAACCTACGCTCTACAAATACACATATTTCAAAAACACTGCAACTTATGAATAAACTACATTGTCTCTGAAGTGAAGAGTGTGCCAGAGACATGAGGTTCCTTCTTCAGGATGGCCTCAAGATTTGTGAGGTCCTATGCTAAGAAAGCCCCTTTCCTTCAACTACCTCCTCTGGCATCTTGGAGGTACAGGGAGTTAAGCAGTTAGAGTAAGGCCCTCCAAGTAATGGCCCTTATGCCAAATGTGTACCGCAGACTCATTTCCTTTTCAGATAGACACTCAGATTCCTGAGACACCTCAAATCTAAGACAAATTAATTTTACTGACTTGTCATACTGAAGTCCCTCTCCAAAATTCTGAATGACTGACCTAGACCAACACAGAGCAAGGATATCTGTTTAAAAGTCTAGTTCTGTTTTATTGGTCCAGGAATTAATGATACAGAGAGAATGACATGGGTTATGCAAAAACTGTACATGTATTGAAAAAGAAGAAAGGGAATTATAAACTAGATGATAAACTGAATTTTCTCATTAATAAATGACTATAAAGCTTTATATAAGTTCATAAATTTTCTTCCTTTATAAGTTAGAGGCAAGTAGGTGAACTGATGAGCTTTGTTTAACCCTCACATCCTCTTAATTTTCAGATACACAGGTTAAGGCAGGTGCTTTAGAAATGAACTAAAAGAGCTAACTCGCTGACTTTAAAAGTACATTATGTTGAACAACCTGAGAAAGGAACAGAAGTTGCCTGCAAGATTTTGATGATCACTTAGACATCTTGGTTGCTAATACAGATTATATAAGCACTCAGAAGAGACTACAGAAAATAAACCTACATAGCACACTTTTCCAGAATCAATAGTTTCTCTATCTCTGCAATATGCAGGATATTAAAGCTCCTGAAATAGTTAAGCAATTGCACCATTCTTGAGTATTTCTGGTTCATTTTTGAAATGAGTCAGTATTCTAAAATTCCCTGATAAGTTCTACTTTTTACATGAGTGTGAATTTCATTTAACCAACACTTAAGACAGTTGATTTTAGGAGGTACACACACTACACTTTCTCCCAACTGATCAACACAAAAGTAGTTTAAAAGTACCTAAGCAGTTATTACATTTATCATTTTAACTACGAAGTTTCTCTTGCCATGTCCAGGTCATAGTATGTTCTTACTTTGTAATTTCTCTGAAATTCCACAAATAGGTTGTGGAGCCTGCTCATGGAATGTTGTTTTCATCAAAATATGAGTGCAAAAGTGTTCCAACAACGGGTAATGTAGATTTTTTTTTCCACTCACGCTGTTGATTGCTAAATAGTCTAACCTGACGCTGAATAAATGTCTTTTATTAAAAAAATATGTGTGCAACCCCTTCACCTACCAAAAGTCAAATCAAAATCACAAGCATCAAATCAAAGCTTTTTTCAATAGACTCAACTGATTTATAACTAAGGCTTCAGCAATAGTTTCAATAATACTGTTCTTGAATTGTACCAAAACCCAATAATTTCTATTATTTCCCTCTACCACTTTCTCTTCAGTTCTTATATTCAATTAAGACATCTGACCTAAAGCATGACTCAGATTGTTGTTCTATGAAAATATAGCCACAAACACTGCATAGATATTTGCAGTTAAGGCTCAGGGACTAAACTGACATTCCAAATTTCACTGACAGCTGATTAAATAACCGTAACCCACTCTACCACACAAAATGAAGTGAAGGTTGGGGA
This sequence comes from Galemys pyrenaicus, assembly GCA_019455555.1. Lineage (NCBI taxonomy): Eukaryota > Metazoa > Chordata > Mammalia > Eulipotyphla > Talpidae > Galemys > Galemys pyrenaicus. Next base: position 11,148,822 of record JAGFMF010011861.1, on the reverse strand, counting down.
ATGCAGGCCAATACACATTCCAGGTTCAACACTGATTTTCCTTTGTTTTATGAGTCTGAGTCAGTTATGCTTAAAAATAGCCAACTGAGTCCTTTTTTTTTTTTTTTTTTTTAACTAGGCCAAATTGCCAAAGGCACTTCTTCCTGCATCCAAGAATGTGCATGCAAGAGAGTTTTCTACAATAAGGTTTGTTTGTTCAAATTTATTTTCAATGTGATGTTTTAATAGCATGACTTCAAAGGTACAAATAAGAGATCCCTTGTCTCAATTGGGGGACTCAATTCTCATGATGAACAAAGAAGTGTAAACGTTCCCCTTTTAGAACTAGTCTTATATAACAAAAGATAATGCAAGTAGCAGAATTAAAGGGAGATTATGGAGACTTTCTGAGGTCTTGGACATCATCTTTGTTTACTTATCTTTCCAAGTCTATGTCCTGAGTAAAGAGAGAAGTGTACTCTATGTCCTGGGCATCCACAGAACAGCCTGAAGTCCAGGGAGGAGAAATCAAGGGAAAAGGTCATTTAGTGTCTGCTGACAGTTTGCTAAGACCACCTCCCAACTGCTGGCCCCAACAAGTCCCTTGAGAAAAAGGCAGGTCTGAATTCCCGGACGCTGGATACCTGTTTCATTGCACAACACAGTGTGGGAGAGGTGTGTGTGTGTGTGTTCATGCAGGCACAACCACCAAGCTGGCTCTTCAGAGTGGGAACAACAGAGTCGGAAAGGTCCTTCCTGAAGTTTGACTAAACAGTAAGGTTTCTTCACTAACTCCAGAGGAGCTACCAGTGACTCCAGATCCCAAAGGATCGATAAGCAATTGTCAGTCAACCCTGCTTCAACCACTTTCTGCTGCCCAATTCCACAGGTGGAAGGCCTGGATGGAATTCAAATTTATCATGAAATTCTTCTAGAAAAGCTATTCTTCTGCAAACGTTCAGGGTGTGTAAATAAGATTAGTACCCCTGTTGTCAGGATGACTGTACTTGCTAAAGTGACCTCATAAAGAGGCTGGTGTTTTGATTAGCACAGACTTCACTCCTTTCTTGCATTTATTGTTCCATCCAAGAATGCCTAGAGCTTTTATTGCATTTTCTTGGGAATATCTAGTATGTTATAAGGTAGCCGATAAACAATAAGTTACAACAACAAGTCTTTCTTTGTACTTCAATAAAATCACATGTTAGAATTAGCTTCCCATCTATCCTGTTCAATCAACCAATTGAAAGCTCTAAGAGTAGGAAATGAAACTTGCTTTCCTCCACACCTAACATTGTTTTGAAATGTTCATTAAACAAAGGATCCGTGCTGTACGTTTTTACTCCGTATCGCTAGTGTGTGCTCTTTCCCATCTTACTGTAGAGGTTAGAGTTAGCTGGTATCCATTACTCTCAGAGGACTATCATATCCTCATTTTAGATCAACACAAGGAGGTTTTGTGGGACAGAAAACTGCATAAAGACACATAATGGAAGCTCATGGTGTGTGTGTATGTGTGTGTGTGTGTGTGTGTGAATATCTTGAACTTGTAATTCAGTGAGCACATGTGCCTGCATCCCTGGCTTTGTGCATTACTCTGCATACACAATATTAATTTTGGTTATTTTTTCTGTTAAGCGCAATTCCTATTTCTTTTCTGACTTTATTGATGTCAAGGAACTATATTAATGAAAAGAGAGCTTTCTAACACTATTATCGGTAAAATCACTGCTCTGTCATCAGTGGTCTTTTGGATAAGGCTGTATGACAAAAGTGGGAATGCTCTAGAGAGAATGTGGGCATTTACTGAATGACTGGAATTTTAAAATCTATTGAAAATAGACAGCTGATAAGTTTATAAATTTAGTATCATATAGTTAACTGTAACCTTGGTATAGGCTGTATATACTAATTTTAGATAACTGAAACATCTTATTCAGTGGTTTTGGGGAGTTTTTAAAAAATATTAAGCCTTCATCCATACATTCAGCTTCAATTAGTCAAGAGTAGGGTATCAATTCTATAAACATCCTAAGAATTCTGATGTTCAGCTAGGACTGAGAACCATTGTTCTTAATGTTTAGTTTTGGAGTCTTCGCTCGTGATACAAAAAGTTAAAATTCTTAAGTCATTTTCTTAAAGTCACACAATAAGTGCACTGCACACTGAATTTCTTGACAGGAAGAAAACTAAACTAGCAATTTGGACAAGACAGTTATTTGCAATTCTAACCCCTTCTCTCTAAATGCCAATAGAGCTTCCCAGTCATTTTGATAACCCATACTTCCACTTTTTATCAATACCCCATAGGTAATTGAGGACCACTGCTTAGCTGGTATATCTGGCTCCAAAAGCAATAAACATTTTTCATGACTCTCAGCCCTCAAACATTTATCCTCAGTTCCTTTGTCAAAATAGGTCCTCAGAGATGGTGATTTTGAGGCTTATTAAGGATCTAACAAACAGATTTTAGTTTTTAAAATGGCTTCTTTCTGACCATTAATGAACAATTGGATCAAGAATATGGGTTATGTTCACACTATGGAATATTATTCAGTCATAAGGAAAGATGAAATGTTGACATTTGCAGCAAGATGGGGTAGTTCAAGGGAAATGTATATAGCAAGGCAAGTCAAGATGGCAAAGACAATGATTTATTAGCATAATAAATGGTTTCACAAAGTCAAAGACAAAAATGAATGAATACCATTAATGAACTCAGAGTTATGAGGTTAAGGAGGGGGAGGGAGAAAGGGACATGGGGATATTAGGGAAAATATAAATTGTTTGCTTTGCTTCAGATGAAAATTTTAAAAATGATTAAATACAGCACATATATGATTTCATTCCTTTTTATCATAAAGCTCTACCTAGCCTTTGAATCGCTAATCTGAAAAGCCAGGAGTACATAATAACAGGCTGCAGATATAGCCTAACTACTCCTAACTTTGGGTCACTCAAATAGTTTTTTTTTTTTTTAAGCTGAAACTTCAACTATTGTATTTTATTGCTAATTAATACTCAAAGGGGAATGAATACACTGGGGAGATGATATTCAACAGGCATCACCAGTACCAACATTCAGAGTATTGCAGAGAATCTCACTGATTATTCTTTATGCTGAGGTGCAAGATTCTTTACTACAGATTTTCACATCAATCAACCAATCTGCATGTATTTCCAAGTATATGACTTCAATGAAGTACCAGACTTCAAGGAGCACTGAGGTTTCTCAATCTTGGCAGCATTCCAGTTTCTACTGGGAAAACAGCCAGTGAGATAGACAGACTTGGGTCTTTCCTTACATGGAATCTATCCAGGTCACTTTAGATACAAGGGGAAAGGAACTTGCCCAGTTCACTAAAGTAAGTTTATGTCTAGAGAGCAATTTCCGCTGGAACCATGTTCTTGAATCATCACTTAAGGAAATGCTAGAGAGTGGGTATTTTTCCCTATTCAAAACATATCATGTTATTATCTAACATATTTCCTGTTCTAGAGACAGTTCTGTATGACCATTAGAGACTAAACCTCCAGGCAACTTGACTAACAACACATAGTTCTAAGTATCAGGTAAACACAGAAATGGCTGATGTAGACAGAAGCTGGTCAGATGCCGAAAAATGAAGATATACATTTTCTCAATGAACCCAATTTCAATGAGACTAATCAACTGCCTAATCTATTTTCATTCTTCTAAACACTATTTTTTTTTTAGACAGAATAGGACCAGCACTGCAACATGTTCATTTTCATGAAATATTCTGTGATTTTATTCATTCACCACTGAGTTACTGGAAATCAAAATTAGCTTGATACTATGAGACAACCTAATAAAGGTACTTTACAATTTTGTATATTTTTTGGAAATGTAGCCAACTTGTGAATGTCCCGTCTTGAATATTATGTTAGTTATCTACTGACTGAGAAATAATTGAGAGATAAAATCAACTTTGATAGTCATTCTGCCAATTATCAAGAAGAATATAAATCAAAATGTGAAAGAGAGCAAAAATTAAAATTATTTATATATATATATATATATATAAGTCACACTTTCTTACCTGAAAATTTTCTCACTTAGGCTTCTTATTTGGTAGTGATTAAGATGTGTCTTTTTAAATAAATAAGCAGTCTTCAGTGTTTTTATAGCAGTAGTTACTACAGAAATTATACTTCTTTTACTTCTTGTCTTGAAGGGTGAACAAAATAAACAAACTGAAAGGACTACAATGAATGGTAAATGATGATAGATTTACAGTACAAAAAACAGTGTAAAAAGGAAGACAAGCTTAAATATTGTTGTGTAAGAAAGTGATGAAAATAATACAAGGATGAGAATAAGTAAAATGATAGGCTGGAACATCTGGGAAAGTAAACGCAAAGACAAAGGAAAGAGTTAATTAATAATAATCTTTAAAACTTAATTTATATAAACTAATCCAAGCATTCATTCAGTTAAAAAAAAAAAGAAAACTCTATTTTAAGCTTATATTTACAAAATCTGAAAGCCTATTATTATGCAGAGTGCTTTCTCTCATTTTAATTTCTAGTCTGCCCCCTGAAAATATTATTAAAAATCACATGCTTAAAATACTCAACAATTTGCAACAAGGAGACTAAAAAGCAATTACTTTATATAAGAAGTCAAAAAATAAGCTTCACCATTTCAAAATCCAACAAGTTTTATAGCAAACTTTTTTTTTTTCATAGCAAAGCAAAGCAACATGCAAGGTAAATAAGTGATAATGTTGCGATTTTTAGAGTTGTGGCTAACAGGCAGTTAATTTAATGTCATGCTTCTGTGTGGAAACTGATCTGTAAATTTAAACCTATCGCGTGTCTTAAAAGCCATGCATGCCGTTGTACTTCCTTGGGTTCTCCAACGGATACAGGAAACCAGGCTTGACAGAGGCAGTAGCATGGCCTGTTTTGTTTTATAAATTCTCTCTTATGTGGTGAACACTGACAAAATGCATTGGTCTCTCTTATGTGGTGAACGCTGACAAAATGCATTGGTAGCCACCATACCTGGCTAGCGCAGCTCAGTCCAATTCATCAGCTGTGCCTCTACAAATTAGGATGAAGGAAAAATGCTGGCTTTCCCTGTTTGGGAATAGTTATTACTATTTCTCTAAATTAGTATTGCCTTAAAGTTAAAGAAAAACACTCCTTCCCCAGTCCTGAGATCTCCACAATAGAGTCGTCAGTGATTTTCTCTAGAAAAAATCATCATGTTACTGGGACATGGTAAAGGAGCAGCTTCCATGTGTTCCTTTCCGTAGGGTTCCAGACAACAGCATCTCTCCTTGCCACCGGTTTCTATATTTACCAATAGTTATGTATCAGTCCTGCTTATTTAGTGATTTAAAAAAATGTTATTTTAAAACTCAATTTGAATCTTGGCTCTGCAATGGCTCATCCACACTGAAGATTCCTTTTCGGGATGTTCTTACAGCAGATCTATTAGAATCAGTGTAATATTGAAAATGTTGGCATTCAATAATAATATATCCTTAAAATCTTTTCATCTTTACACAAAAAGTAGGGTGGGGTGAAACAATACAGAGAGGGGAAATAGTCTCCAAGTGACTGGTTACAAAAACCTCAGGACTGAAGGATAATGGGAAAGAGGTGTGTGGTGGGGCTTCCAAGTCCTGTGAGGCTCTGGACTGGGGCTCCCTAAAGAGGGGCGTGGAAGTCTGTGCGGGAAGACACCCCACCGGGGACCGCAGCTGCCCGGGCCAGCCTCGCCATTGCCTCGGCTCGCAATAGGCAGAACTGTACCTGACTCACGGATATAGGCTCCTCGGCACCGCGCTCGTCCGCGGACTTGGGCACCTCCAGGCGGTCGATGAAGGTCTGCAGCTCCTTCCGGAAGGCCTTCATCTGCGCATTGATGCGGTAGAGCAGCTCATGCTCACGGATGCGGCTGCCGTCGTCTTCCTCGTCCATCAGTCCGAACAGGTCCCCGTTGGCGACGTAGATGCGCGCCTCGGTGATGATGGTGCTCGTGTCAGCGATGAGCCGGTCGATGGTCTTGCCCAGGCGCTCGGCTTCCAAGCGGATGTCCTTCATCTGCTGCCTGTCAGAGAAGCTCTTGGGCCAGGGCCCGGGCGCGGGGTAGAAGGAGCGGGTGGGAGTGAGGCAGCGGATGTTGCGCACCTCCTCCGAGTCGCTCTCGCCACCGATGGGCCCTTCGCGCTTGCGGTGAGGCGGTCTCGAGTCATCGTCACTCTCCTTCTTGCCGGCATCGCTCTCGGCATCACTGTCACGGGGGCTGCCACGGATGCCCAGGTGCGAGGCCAGGTCGTAGCGCTGCATGTTGGACATGAGCACGCGGTTCTCGTACTGCAGTTGCATGACCTTGCCGCTGAGCTCGTTGATCTGCAGGCGTGCGGCCTTCAGCTCCTCCTGCAGGGCCTCGGTCTTGGCGCTGTCATGGTGCCGCGTGCTCTCGTGGCTGCCTGACTTGTACTTGTACTTGTTCAGCTCTGTGGTGATGCGCTTGTTCTGCTCCTCCAGGTCCGCCACGTTCCTGCGCAGCAACTCCGTCTCATCCTCCACTAGCTGCAGGTGCTGCCGCAGTTCTGACAGGGATTCGCTCTGCTCCCTCATGAGGGGGTTGGCTGACCCGTTGAAGTCATCGCCCCTCAAATCGTCCAGCTCTGCCTTCAGACCTCGGTTCTCCACCTCCAGTTCGACGATTTTCCTGCCCAGGATGTTGGCTTCTTCCTCCACCAGCCTCAGCCTTAGCTTGAGCTCTGCCTCTCTAGTGCTGGGAGGCCCCCCGGCTTCTCCTTTCGGCAAAGGACTGTCTAGGTCCCCATAAAAGGATCTGTACTTCTGTAGCTCATGTTCGAATCTGTCCTTTTCTTTGTCAATCTTAGCCATTTTCTTTCTCATCAAAGCAGCTTCTTCTTTCACAAACTGCAGCTGGCATTTCAGATCTTCATTGTCCTCCTTGTTTGGGGAAAAAAGGGGAAAATGGTAGGAAATCATTTTTATGTAAATCAAGAAAACCACCAAAAAAAAAAAGACATCACAAAAATAATGCATTTCCCTAGTAATTAAGATATAATGAGAGAAGAGAAGAGTCTAGAAGAGAAGTGGGAAGGGCAGAGAGTGATGTGTGTGTGTGTGAAAGAGAGAGAGAGAGAGAGAGAGAGAGAGAGAGAGAGAGAGAGAGAGAGAGAGAGAGAGAGCTAGGTANGAGGTGTGTGTGTGTGAGAGAGAGAGAGAGAGAGAGAGAGAGAGAGAGAGAGAGAGAGAGAGAGAGAGAGAGAGAGAGCTAGGTAAATTAAAGCTTAGAATAATATTACATCTTAGAAACTGTTTGGCTATCACTCAACAATTTTTTTTCTTATGGTTTGAATTTCCCTGAATATCAATATGAAACCCATTCCCTGGAAGGAGCAGGTGGTTAATACACACTCACTGCTATTTATTGAGCATTCTCAGTTCTGTAATACTTTTAACACATATGACTTTAATGGTCAACATGAAGTTTTCAGTAAGTAATAAATGCCTCCTTTAGACATGTTCAGTAACTTGTTCAGGTTGCACAGCTAATAAGTCACAAAGGGCAAAGATGAAATTTGAATTCAGTTCTGTTTACTGAACATCTTAGGGTCATCATTACTCTGCCATAAAGAAAATACCTGTTCTCAGGATAACAAATGGAAGAGGACAGATCACAACAGACACAGCAGAAATCAAAAGAATCAGAGAATATTATGAAAAGCTATATGCAAACAAGTTCAACAACCTAGAAGAGATGGACAAATTTCTACAACTTTACAATCACCCAAAGCTAGAAGAAGATATAGTATACCTAAACAGTCCAATTACAAGTAGTGAAATTGAAACAGTAATCAAAACCCTTCCCCAAAATAAAAGTCTAGATCTAGACAGCTTTACAAATGAATTCTATGAAACATTCAAAACTGAACTAGTACCTATCCTACATAGACTATTTAAAAAAATTGAAAAAGAAGGAGTTCTACCAAACACATTTTATGAAGCCAACATTACACTAATACCAAAACTGAACAAGGACAACACACACACAAAGAAAACTATAGACCAATCTTTCTAATGAACACCGATGCAAAAATCCTCAATAAAATCTTAGCCGACAGAATCCAACAATGCATCAACAAGATAATCCACCATGACCAAGTAGGATTTATCCCAGGAATACAAGAATGGTTCAATATCTGAAAATCAATAAATGTAACCCACCACATGAACAAAAAGAAAAAAAAAATGATAATATCAATAGAAGCCGAGAAAGCTTTCAACAAAGTTCAGCATTTATGATGACGGCCCTCAAAATTCTCAGGATAGAAGGACCATACCTTAACATAATAATGGGCATATACAAGCCCATAGCCATTATCATTCGCAATAGTGAAAAGCTAAAAGCCTTCCCCTTAAGATCTGGAAGAAGAAAAGGATGCCCTCTTTCACCACTGCTCTTCAATATAATATTGGAAGTCCTATTCAGAGCATTAAGACAAGAAAAAGGAATACAAGGAATCCAAATAGGGAAAGAAGAAGTAAAACTATCACTGTTTGCAGACGATATGATAATATACATAGAGAACCCCAAAAACTCTACAGAAAATCTAATCAAGCTAATCGGTCACTTTAGCAAAGTAACAGGACACAAAATCAACACACAAAAATCAATAGCTTTCCTTTATACAAACAACCAAGCTGAAGAAGAAATCAAAATACCATCCCTTTTATAAGTGAAACAAAAAAATTAAATACTTGGGAATAAATTTAACAAAAGAGGTGAAGGATCTTTACAAAGAAAATTATAAAACATTGCTAAAAGAAATAGAAGGAGATACAAAGAAATGGAAAAACATCCCTTGCTCATGGATTGGAAGAATTAACATTATCAAAATGGCCATCCTACCAAAAGCAATCTACAGATTCAATGCTATTCCAATAAAAATTTCAATGTCATTCTTCAAAGAATTAGAAAAAATATTGATGAAATTCATATGGAGACACAAAAAACCTCGAACAGCCAAAGCTCTCCTGACTGAAAAAAAGGGGAGTGGAGGCATCACACTTCCAGACTTCAAACTTTACTACAAAGCCACAATAATAAAAACTGCATGGTATTGGAAAAAAGCAGACACATAGATCAATGGAATAAAATAGAAAGCCCAGAAATAAACCCACAAGCTTATGAACAACTAATCTTTGACAAAGGAGCAAAGACTATGCAATGGAATAAAGACAGCTTGTTCAATAAGTAGTGCTGGGCAAACTGGACTGCTACATGCAAAAGAATGAAACTAGAATACTGCCTTTCACCATGCACAAAAGTCAACTCAAAATGGATTAAGGACTTAGACATAAGACCTGAAACCATAAAATATATAGAAGAAAAAGTAGGCAAAACCTTACATGACATACACATCAATAACATCTTCAGAGACACAGCACCTAAAGCAAAGATAGTGAAGGAAAAGATAAACATCTGGGACTAAATCAAACTTAAAAGCTTCTGTACAGCAAAAGACATGCTAACCAAAACAAAGTGACAACCCACTGACTGGGAGAAAATCTTTGCACACAACATTACTGACAAGGGTCTTATCATACAGATCCACAAAGAACAAACCAGATTAAACAAAAACAAAGTAAACAATCCAGTCAAAAAATGGGCAGAAGAGCTAAAAAGGCAATTCTCCAAAGAGGACATGCAAATGGCCAACAAGCCTATGAAAAAAGTGCTCAACTTCTCTTGTAATCAGAGAAATACAAATCAAAACCACTATGAGATACCACCTTACACCAGTGAGAATGGCACATGTAAAAAAAACTAGCAACAATAAATGTTGGCGAGGATGTAGAGATTCCCATACTGCTGGTGGGAATGCAAGCTGGTCCAACCATTATGGAAAACAGTATGGCGGTTCCTCAAACTACTAAGAATGGAACTTCAATATGAACCAGCAATCCCACTCCTAGGAATATACCCAAAAGACACAAAAACTCTGATTCAAAAGAATACCTGTACCCCTATATTTATAGCAGCACTATTTACAATAGGTAAGACCTGGAAACAACCTAAATACCCAAAAACAGATGATTGGATTAGGAAGATGTGGTATGTATACACAATGGAATACTATTCAGCAATCAAAAAAGATAAACTAGAATCATTCATAGGAACATGGATGGAGCTGGAAGGAATTATGCTTAGCAAAATAAGTCAGAAGGCAAAGAAAAATACTGGATGGTTTCCCCATCAGGAGGAATATAAGAGAACCAAATAAGGATCATGGAAAAGAATAACAACAATAATAAAAACACAACAAAAATAAAAAAGACAAGGCCAAATTTGGGACACTTGGTGGGAAGGGGGGAGGGAGAGGGTTGAGGGCAGATAAGAGCACAAGGGACTGAGGTGATGGTGCACAGGTGAAATGGTGATGGATAATACATGGGGATTACAACTGATGTCAAATATATATAAATAAAGAGGAAAAAAAGAATAAACATACTAAAAAAACATTGTAATGAACTCTCATCAGATCTTTAACTCTGGTCATTTTTAAGCCTTTTGTCATTTATAGATATTTTTCCTCTGATGTTTTTACAAAAGGGTTCATCTTCAAAAGAGATTCATAGGAAAGATTCCAGTAACTTTTAGATCATTTCATTAAGATGGGTAAGAATTTACAAAACTCTGTAGAGAAACGGATAGATTCATAAAGCTAATCAAAGATCAGGCTCAACCAGAAAGAATTACAATAACAAGAGTTGTAAAAATTAATATCACCCCCAGTATCTCATTTTTTTTTTAAATCTCATTATTTTATTTTTCTAGGTTTAAGGAAATTTTTCTCTTACCTATCACTTATGATAAATTTGGTGAAATATACTTTTATGAATGAAGATGAAATGCTTTTCTCTCTGCCTCCTAAAACAAATAAAACAAAACAAAACCTGTTCTCCAACTTTCATTAAGGCAGGATTGTTTGTAAAGGTTTTTAAAGTAGGAAAAGTTTAATACTGGAATGGTCCATGCTAGGAGAAACCAGTAGGTTTAAAATGTAAGCCCATTAGTCTGATATAAGTAAAATTGTTTCTGCTGGAGAAAGGATGATGGAGTAGATGCTACAGAAGCTCTCACACATTCTAAGGATAACCTGTAAAATTTAATCATTAACTACATTGAAAATTGGAAACAGGAAAAAAAGGCAACCAACTCTTTCACTGAGAGCTGATATAAATGCACATTATTATGTTCAAGGACATCTACCCTAAGGACAATTTCTGAAGATTCTCTTTGAAGCATGCACTTGAGGTCATTGGGAGTAGAGAAGGAAGGGAGCCCAGTGATTATAGTAAGGATCGCTGGTGCTTTGGCGGTGGGTATGGTGTGGTAACATACCTCTGAAAAGTGAGAAACTATATCCCCAAATCATATACAAGGTTGAAAACCAACATTACCTCAATTTAAAAAATAATTTAAAAATTAAGTTATAGGAGTTAACACAGACTGATAATAGAATAAGCATAGGCAAACTGACCCATGCAGCAGGGAAAACTAAAGATCAGAAATACCCTCATTGTCAGTTGATTTTCAACAAAAATTTTCAACAACATGGTGTAAGAAAGTTTTTTTTCCCCAATGAATAGTACTAGAACCACTTCATATCTATAAAAAATTGTTGTTACCTTCATATATATATGTGTGTGTGTGTGTGTGTGTATATAAAAAATTGGAGATGACTCACAGGCCTAAGTATTAAAACTAAAATTATGTTTATAGAATAAAATTTATGATATAAATGAGTTGGCAATATTTCCTAAAAAGGGCACAGAATGCAAATCTATAAATGAAAAATGCTAAGTTGTATTGCAACAATTAAAAAAAATCCCAGTTCTCACATCAAAAGAACTTTTTAGAAAATGAATACATAAGCTACACAGAGAAAATATTCATGATGCATACATTTTGCAATGAATATGCATAAAGGATAAATATAGAAAGCCCATAACTCAATAATAAAAGTAAAAAATTAAGTGTTCAAGAAACACTTTTAAAAAGGTAGTATAGAAATGGACAAATACTCAAAATACATTGGAAAAACTGTTCAACCTCACTAGTCACCAGGGAGATTTAAAATAAAACTACAGTGGGATATATTATAGGTCTGCCAGAATGGATAATTACAAAAGACCTGTATCACCCGATGTTAGCAAGTATGTAGAACAACCAATGTGGGGGTGGTGTGGTGTGTGTGTGTGCGGGGGAGCAATTAATAAAAAGGCACAAAATCTGTGACAACTATCCTAGCGTTTCTAATAGCATTATACATATTCTTAAATAAACCAACTAAATAAATTAAAAAATGGGAATAGATATGCTTTCTTACCCCAATACTGCATTAGCTGTGTTTGAGATACATTCAGGCAAAAATGTAGCCAACGCTGCTGGTGAAGGTGAGAAGAATGAGCTTCTTGCCAGATTCTCAGTAAATAATGTCCAGGGTCCTCCCTGGTAGCCTAGGAGTTAAGTCTCAGCACAATCCTCTCTACGGCCTGAGTTTGATTGAGTTTGATCATCTGCCAGAGAGGTAACCCACATGGTACAGCAGACCTCTCCTGTCCCTCCCACTGTTCCCCTCAGCAGTGTATTTCAGTAAATTTGCCTGCTCTTCTCCCCATTATGTCTCTGGAGAATTCTGTCACACCTCGCCCCCTCCTCCACACACCACACCCACACACCTCTGGCCTATATCTCAACTCTTCTACACACAAAGAAACTTTTTTTTTTAAAGAAACAATGTTGAATAGAAAGATAACCAACAATATGCTTTTACCTGGGCTAGGTTTTTAGAAAGTAAGGAATAGGTAAGACTGGGAAACTAAGTTGGGCTACAGGCATGACAGCAGTCCTAGATTGCAAGACATGGCCTTTAGTTGCTAATGCAAAAAAAAAAAAAGTCGGTATAATATTGCAGTTTAAATCTAACTGAAACAGTAGTGGGTGTGATACAAATCAGATTGATACAGCATAACACTTCACTAGGATATGTTGAGAAAATATAAAATGAAAGGATACCATGTTTATGTACATGTAAGCACTGCTGCCCAAAGGAATGAAGGCATAACAATTTTCTTAAGACCTGGACATATACTGCCTGTAACAAAGTCATTATGTGGGGAGGGTGGTGGGTATAATACTTATTAAGAAGAAATATTTCCAACCTAAAAAATGTGATAATTTCAGCAATGCTAACAGTTTAACAACCCTATATGCCAAGGTGACTTACATCCTTATTCTGTAATTTATCTATTGTAATGTGCATTTGGAAATGAGTATGGAAATACCATCTGCAAATGTCAAATACATTAAAGAATAGGTTGTATGAAAAGTAGATGGTCTGTGTCAACTAAGCTGTAAATATATACTGTGGTTTCCCTCTATGACTGGTAGTTAGAAAAAATAAAATGTTCTGAGATATGAAGCAAGTTATCTCTTATGTTTGTGTCTATTACATGCTTTTAATAACATACAAATGACATGAGGAAGGGGAACATGAGGTTCATGATAGGTCAAGAGAAGTGACCTGAGGCTGGCTTTGATTTAAATAGCCACTACTAGGAATGAAACTGACCTTTAATAATGTAATCAATCTGTACACCATCTTTCTATTATGTTTCTACTTCATAGGTAAGGAAAAGAACCCTAGAAAGAATGACTTACTATAGTTCTATGGCTGCCATATGGTAGAGCTTTCTACCTATGCCACCTGGCATTAAAACTACTATTCTTTGTTGCTATGCAATGTCATTTCTCAGCCAATGCAGTTTACTGGACTGTTGGGGCAACATGTAAGGAGTCAGCAAAGAACTTGAAGCAAATTGACAAAGTGAAATAGAAAGCTATAAAATTATAGTAGGCTGAGCACTGTGAAACTGCCATTTACATAGGTCAGCATCAGTACCATGTTGGCAGTTTGCTCAGAGAACATGGGAATACTGAATGGGGCATGTTCAACATATGTAGAGTTGTAGACACTAGACACTGGTGAGTCAATGCTGAATAAGATGGCCCTTGCCTATAAAATGTCCCAGTGAAGGAGGGGAGATGAATGCTTAAGTTAAAATTACAATAGAACAGGAAGCTTGCAGTAATACACGTATGTGAATCAATGATATTTAACCTTGACTAAGTAACAGAATCATGAACTGTTCTGTAATTGTGATCTACCTAAAACACTTTCACATCATTCTCCTTAGGGTGGGTTTTTGGGGGAAAAAAAAATCAGATAATAAACTTAGAAAATGGAAGAATTAAAAATGCTAGCAGGGATTTCACAGTATACAGCAGCATATAAATTTCCTAGGACATTTATGTGCTTGAAACAAAAACTAGTAGATTGCAATGTATTTTGACTATTGTTAAGTCCCAGGTCCCACTGACAAACTGGGGAAAGGAGGCCCTGTGCACATGGGTGGGGAAAAGGTCTGCAGAGCTAGGAGCAAACAACTCAACATTCCTGGATTAGGAATATTGCTGAAAAGAAAAAATAAACTTGGATATGAAAAGCATGACAATAGGACAAACATGAAGTTTTAAAAATAACCTGATGATTGAAGCTGACTTAAGATTTTAGAACAAAGAGCATATGGCATCTTCTCCCTAAATAAGGTGGGAAAGAGTTGATGGCACCATGTAAAGTGATTCCCTGCAAAATATTTAGCAAGGTGGCTAAAATTTTGGCAAAGACAAAATGTGGGGAAGCTGCAGGGTGAAAGAGCATCTGCAAACTTGTTAAGGGAATGGAGAGAAAGGTACAAAATAGGACTAATGATCTTGGTATGAGACTCTCGGGAATTCTAGAAAATGCTGAGGTCTATAAATATTCTTTGCAAATACCAGGAGAAAAATAAATCAAGAACAGAGCATGGAACGAGAAGAAAAGGGAAAATAAAATTTAATATGTTATACTTTAAAATAATGATTAAAATGAACTGTTTTCTAATTTAGAATATTTAAATATTGCTTTAAAGTTATTATCGAATGAGAATTCCACACCTTTTAGAATTTGTAAAAGTATGCTATAATACCACTGATTCCCTCATGCACATTTAAATCATTATGGAGTCAGTGTTTTTAAAGAGCAAATATTACTTCTGCCTCCAAATATTTCTTTTTTTCTTACCCCCCAACTCCAAATATTTCTTCTGCTTTAAAATCTCCTATTTTACCCAACAATACCTTTATTCACCCTGAAAACAGCTAGTCTTTCCTGTGACTGAATTTCTTAGGTTCTTAATAAGTCCATGTTGAATGCACCTTTTTTTTTTTAATCTTTTTTTTAAAAGGATTTTTTTTTTAAAGATTTATTTATTTATGCATACAAGCACTGGGGTACAGGCCAGAGGTGTGGGAGGGGGGTGAGAGGATTCACCACAGAGAGCAGGGAGCAGAACAGGCAGATCAATGGAAGTACACTGCTGAGGGGAGCAGCGGGCACAGCAGGAGAGGTCTGCCGCGCCATGTGGGTCCCGCCCTGGCCGGCAGCAGGGATCGAACTGGTGCTGCAGTGCCTGCGGTCTGCTTCATAGTGCGTTGCTTAACCCACTGCGCCACCAGGGAGGCCCTAAAAGGATTTTTTTTTTTAAGATTTATTTATTTATGCATACAAGAGCTGGGGTACAGCCAGAGTCCAGGGAGGTGAGAGGATTCACCAGACAGAGTGGGGAGCAGAATGGGCAGACTGACTGAAACACACTGCCAAGGGCAGCAGAGGTCTGCCTTGCCATGAGGGTCCCCTCCCTGGCCGGCAGCAGGGATCAAACTCGTGCTGCAGTGACTGCAGTTTGCTTCATAGTGCACTGCTTAACCCACTGCGCCACCAGGGAGGCCCCTGAATGCACCTTTAAAGATTTATTTTCATTTGTTTTCTTTATTTTGCTTCTTCATTCTCTGGTATCTAATCATCTCACTATAGGACTCTCTGAATTATGAGCCTCTCCCCTGCATAGGCCTTTCTTCCAACATTCATTTCTTTACTCTTCCCTGAGACTATAGGAATAGCCATTTTGTTCATCTTATTAACTATAAGTGAAAATTAATATCATGGGTACAGTTCTCAAACATAACAACATCTAAAATACTAATGACATTTTGTTGCATGCTTACAATGTAAAATCAGTTCTAAGAAGGGATGTTAATGCTCGCTTCATAAACAAAGATATTGACTACTTTGAATAGCCTGTATCTAAGCTACATAATTGATATGAATAATTTAACTTTGTTTGATATTAGTATATCTGGCTATTAAGTCTACTTATAGGTGCAGTTCATTATTATACACATTTAGAGGTGCATGATGTACTACTTGAAATTCTATTGCCACATACCTCTGTAGGAGTCTGTTGAGTCTTTTTTTCAGATTTTGGCAAATCTTTGCTTCCTCTTCTTTTTAAGGATAGCTGAAACAAAGCATGAATATATTTAGATTGGTAAAGTGTATATGAAATTCAATTGTATGGTTTCAAGTATCCCAATCTCATATGACAAAACGAAGCCAAATGAAAAGTGTTAGTTCAATAATCATAAAGGAAGGAATCAACCCAAGTCAGATAGATATAGATATACTTTTCTTTTACTTTGGACAGGGATATACATCACAGTGGGCAAGTAGCTGGGAATTATCTAATTAATTTGAAAAATATAAGAATTCTATAGTGAAAATGCAAAAAAAAAGTAATAAAATAAAAAAGGCCCAACCTGGACACAACTTAGATGGCTAACTCAATATATTTTATATATATATTTAATTATAAATATATATAATATGTATAGTATATAATTCAAATGAGAGAAAATCCTTGTTAGCATTCTGTCACTAAAGGAAAAAGGGGAGCCTCCTTGGTGGTGCAAGGGATTAAGCACGTGAGGCATCTGCAGCCACTGCAGCACAAGATCGATCCCTGGCCAGGGAGGACACACACAGGGAACAGCAGACCTCTCCTGCCTTGCCTGCTGCTCCCCTTAGCAGTGTATTTCGGTCAATTTCTGTTCCCTGTGTCTGGCAAATCCTCTCACCCTCCCCCCCCCCCCACACCCTTTGGCCTGTACCGTAGTTCTTGTGTGCATAAATAAATCTTAAAAAAAAATAAAAAAAGACCATTATTGTTTCCAGTGCTGGATTCAGGTGCTATGTACTTGTAAAAGCAAAATGCCAGAATTTAAATAGTTGTCTTCTTTCTTCACCACACTCTATGCAAACATAAGCAACACACACACACTAGGAATGTTAGAGATTATAGTGAAATATAGAAGGCATGTGTAATCTAAAGGACCAAGTAGAGTGGGAATTAGCCCCAGTTCTTCATGGTACAATACAAAAATGTGTGTTTTTTCAAAAGAAGCTAGAGATTGCTATAATAAACCTCCCACATTTTATCCACTGGCCCTAACTGAAAACCAAACCAGCTCGGCAGTTAAGAGTACATACCTAGTGCCATACAGGTATGAACCATCAGTATATGATTTCTAGTGCTCATTTACATATCTTAGCATTAATATAATAAGAGTTACCTTTGTGTAGATAATAATCCATATGTATGAATATCGACCACATACCAGATAATGAGTTATAGACTCAAAGGTCAGTTAGATAGCTCAGAGACTAACCAGAAAGCTCACAGCTTAGCATGGGATACAGGGAAGCAAACGATAGCAGTGCAAGTTGGTAAATGCCAGGTTTTTGATTCTGTGGGGTAGGGCCTTTGCCTCAGTGTCATAACCACCATGAGAATAATACTTGCCACATGGCATATGGTGGAAAATATTCACTGCACTAATAATAGAAAATATGAGGCTCTGAGGTCAGAGGAGGATGAAGGTATAGACTGCCAGTAAAAAAAGGAAAGGCTAGTCTAAAGAGAAGTTTCAAGACTTTGCAAAGAACTGCAAATTAAATTCATCAAATGTTGATTTCTAGCCCATATCCAGTGTTAAGTGAAGGCATATGCTCAGGCACAGAAGGCAGGGGAATATATGGCTATAAGCACTTTCATTCAGTTTTTTTTTTTAAAGATTTATTTATTTATGCATACAAGCACTGGGGTACAGGCCAGAGGTGTGGGGGGATGAGAGGATTCACCACAGAGAGCAGGGAGCAGAACAGGCAGATCAACTGAAGTACACTGCTGAGGGGAGCAGCGGGCACAGCAGGGGAGGTCTGCTGCGCCATGTGGGTCCCCGCCCTGGCCGGCAGCAGGGATCAAACTAGTGCTGCAGTGGCTGCTGCAGGGATTGAACTGGTGCTGCAGTGGCTGCGGTTTGCTTCATAGTGCATTGCTTAACCCACTGCACCACCAGGGAGGCCCACTTTCATTAAGTTTTAAACTGAAAAGTCCATGTGGTTATTTATTTCTAGTTTCTTTACAGGAAGATACTCTATGTTGTTTAAATCTTCTTAGAAACAAAAGCTGTGAGAACTGATTCACCATAACCACAGTGGTTTAGGAATCAATTAGTAGAAACAGTCCAAAGAAACCAAGACAACAGGGAACTAACTAAGGAAACGTGGAATAGTCTATGTAGAGGTTACCTACACAGAAACCCCTGGATTCATTTTATTAAGCATTTACTGAATGTTTTTCTTTGAAATTATTCCATTAGATGTTTATTTATGCACTACTTACTAAAGCACTTCATAAAGTGCCTTCAATGCAAACTTGTCTTGGCTCTCTATGGGGTTCCTACCTTACTTGGCAAATTGTTCACTTTGCAATATAATACAGTGATGAAAGCAATGATGAAATAAAACTGTATTAATTTGTATTGTTTATTATTAATTTATATCACAGACTTCATATATTTTATCTCAATTAATTCTTCCTCTTCTTGCTTCACTTTACAGATGTTAAAGCAAAGGCTTAGAGAAGGTCACTAAATTATTTAAAGCAGCGATTCCCAAAATGATTTCCCAGATCATGCTTGTCACTTGGTAACTCATTAGAAATGCAGTTTCTCAGGCTCCATCCCAGAAGTACTGAATCAGAAACTCTGCAGCAGGGCCCAGAGAGCAGGATTTAACAAGTTCTCCAGGTGATTCTGATGCATGTTAAAGTTTGGGAAGTACTGATCAGAAGTCACTGCTGGTAAACACTAGAATTGAGTCATGTCCT
Organism: Galemys pyrenaicus; assembly: GCA_019455555.1. Taxonomy (NCBI): domain Eukaryota; kingdom Metazoa; phylum Chordata; class Mammalia; order Eulipotyphla; family Talpidae; genus Galemys; species Galemys pyrenaicus. Next base: position 11,129,649 of record JAGFMF010011861.1, on the reverse strand, counting down.
CATCTATTCAGTCACAGAGGAGACAGACTTAATCCAGTGTGGGGCTGGAAATAGTATAGGAAACTGGGGATGATTTCCCAAAGAAGCAACATTTTATCTATATTCTATTATATGAGAACTAAGCCAGTCAACCATGAAGAAGGAGGGAAGAAAAAAATTTTCCATATAGAAAGATCATTTGCGGACTACAAGGAAATTTTGTGTGGATGTAGCATTGTGTACAGTGGCGTGATGTGTGATTTCCTGGTGCAGAGTCAGATCATGATGGACGTTGAGTAAAGCTTGGATTTTATCTCACCAAACTATCTTTCTAAGGCCAATAGGAATATCAAAGGGATTTTAGCAAGGTACTGTCCATAATCAGACTGTTATAGAGGATATACAGAGTCACAAAGATGGCAATCCAAATGGTAATGATGTAGAGGGTTCCCTGGTGGCGCAATGGGTTGAGCACAGCAACATGAAGCAGACCGCAGCCACTACAGCACGAGTTCAATCCCTGGCTGGGTAGGTGACCCCACATGACCAGCAGACCTCTCCTGTCTTGCCCGCTGCTCCCCTCAGCAGTGTGTTTCAGTTGATCTGCCTGTTCTGTTCCGCACTCTGTCCCCGGTGAATCCTCTCACTGCCTGCACCTCTAACCTGTACCCCGTTCTTATATGCATAAATAAATAAATCTTAAAAAAAAAAGCCATGAGGTAAAGAGGAGATATGCAAGAAAAATGTTTTAGTTCTGAGCATTTTTAACTTTGTTTTTGTTTTTCATTTATTTTACAGATATTTGTTCTGTCATATATTTGATACGATGTGATATAAAAAATGACTGAAAATTATTTTATTTCCCCTCCCAAAAAGAATGAACTGTTAATGGTGATAAGGGATGCAGATAATTAGCTAAAATAGTTGACAGAGTTAAATAGGTGCAATAAATGAAAAACAAAGAAAAAACTGAGAGAAGAAAGCAGTATTTATGGTTCCAGATCTGGGAAAAACAAAGACAATCATTCAAGAGGGATGATATTTGAAGAATATGCAAAATGGAAGGGACAAAGACTTGGAGAAAAGTGAGTGTGATTTATATGTCTACTCACTTCTGAGACACTGGGTGTAGTTTCACTTTGGACACGAGGTAGAAGATGCCTAAATGATTGAGGTCAGCTTGTGGAGCTGAGGAATTTAGACTTTATCCTGTGGGCAATATTAAAATAAGCCTCCTAAATTAATATAGGAGAAATGCTGAAACTAGGCCACCTTTCTTAAGAGGTAATTTCTATTGTATTTAAGTACCACTCAACTGAGATGTCAAATTCAGAAAGTGCTGAAAAAAAGATTTCCCCTCATACAAAGATATATTGCTTTTAAGGTGACTCTAGGACTCTAAATATCTTTAAATATCACATTTAAATTAAAAAAATATTTAATCACCTCTGAATTCCAATAAGTTTTTATTAATGAAAAAAACTTTTCTATGAAAATAGATGAGGGATTCACATGGGTAGAAAAAGTTGGAGAAATAATATAAATCTAAACTGTCTCTTTCCTGTATGGAAAAAAAAATTGAGCAACTTCCTTATCTTCATCCAGCCCCACCTACATCCATTAAATCTAGGAACCTGCATGAGGGAGTAGTTTGCGAAGCTAGAACTAAATCCCAGATTTTTATCTTTGTTGAGAAAGTAGGGCACTTTCAGATGTTCTCATGATGAATATGTTGAAAACTGTCTTGTTCATTTCTTAATTCCTTGTATTCCCAGCCACACAACTTGTCCAAAAGGGGCTGCTGTTGATTTTCTCCACATGAAGGCTAGGAATTAGAGTTTTGCCAATAATTATGTTTTCACAGAAATTAAATAAAATGGATTATTCGTGTTCTAAATGTGTTTCAGACTGCCCTTCTCCCTCAACTGAAATTTAGTCTATATAATATGTGGTTTTCTTTTTTTTTTTTTAAAGATTTATTTATTTATGCATACAAGCACTGGGGTACAGGCCAGAGGCTTGGGGCGGTGAGAGGATTCACCACAGAGAGCGGGGAGCAGTACAGGCAGACCAACGGAAACACTGCTGAGGGAAGCAGCGGGCAAGGCAGGAGAGGTCTGCCGTGCCATGTGGGTCCCCTCCCTGGCTGGCAGCAGGGATCGAACTCGTGCCTCAGAGGCTGCGGTTTGCTTCATAGTGCGTTGCTTAACCCACTGCGCCACCAGGGAGGCCCAATATGTGGTTTTCTTAATGCTGAATTGTTTTACAGTTTTTAAACAGAGAAGAATCTGTCTAAAATATCACTGAACGATGATGATTAAGTTTAAGTCTCTCATGTTTGGATAAAATTAAAGAGATTCATTGTAACGTGATTAAATCACGATGGAAAATTGAACTGTGTCATTACCTAGGATTTATTGGACATTAAACGTGTAGCATACACATTTCTAAGCACTTAATATGTATCTATTCATTTACTCTTACAACAGTATTATGAGTTTGACACCATTACCTGAAGCACACAAAGGATAAATCAGTCAGGTAGTAAGTGTTAGAGTCAGGATATAAATTTTTTTTAAAAAAGATTTATTTATTTATGCACACAAGCACTGGGGTACAGGCCAGAGGTGTGGGGTGGTGGTGAGAGGATTCACCACAGAGAGCGGGGAGCAGAACAGGCAGATCAACAGAAGTACACTGCTGAGGGGAGCAGCATCACAGCAGGAGAGGTCTGCTGCGCCATGTGGGTCCCCTCCCTGGCCGGTGGCAGGGATCGAACTTGTGCTGCAGCGGCTGCAGTCTGCTTCATAGTGTGTTGCTTAACCCACTGTGCCACCAGGGAGGCCCCAGAGTCAGGATATAAATTATCTAGCTTCAGAGCTCTTGCTCCAACTGGCTATATTATAATATTAGTCCAAAGCAAGGAAAGTACAGGGTTATATCATTTTTGAGCAAATCATTTATGCTATTACACCATGGGTGCATGTGTTTGAGGTGCTTGTTTACACTAATATATTATACAAGAGCAATGTGGTTTTATATTTTCAGCACAGGGATCAAATAGTGTTTATAGTCATTCTGTAAATACTCATGACTTTGGGGCAATCTTGGGAGGGAGGCAAAAAGGTTTTTGATTAAAGTCAGAAAGGAAGCTGAAAGAGACAGGAACTCTGCTCTGCTGTGTGAATATTTGTATCTCCCAAAATTCATATGCTGAAATCCTAAAGCCCAATGGTTGATATTAGAAGGTGGGAGGTAGTCAGAATGGAACCCTCATGAATGGGATTAATGCTTCTTTTGCTTCCAGATTATTAAATTCTGTTGGTACAAATGGTACCAGCCAGTAGTTCTGGGACACAAACAGAGGGTCTGAGAATTCAACTCAATTTTCACACTACCTACAAAGAGCATCAGACTCCACAGGTTAAAGATTCAGTCTTTCAAGACTGCCATCCCCCAGAACAAGCCTCACACAACTTGACACACTTGCAAGCCCATGCTGTTACCTGTACTTCTCACCGATGGGCCATAAATTAGAAGTACAAGCATCTCCTCCTTCCTGATATTAGATTAATTTGCTAGAATAGCTCACAAAACTAGGAGTAATATTTTATATACTAAGTCACTAGTATAATTGTAAAACAGATATAACTTAGGAACAGCCAGATGGAAGAGATGCATGTGGCATGGTATGGGGAAAGGGTATGAAGCTTCCAAGACTTCCCCAAGAAAGCTACTCTTCTACCCACTTCCATATCACTAACCTGAAGCTCTCTGGGCCCAGGCATATCTACATTTATGGGACTTCATTAGAGAGGCATGGTTGATCTAATCATTGACCACTGGCTAATGATTCAACCTCCAGAGCCCAGATGTCAGTGGGTGGGACTGAATCTTTGGGTTGGCTCCCATGGCAACCAGTCCCCCTCCAGAAGAGCTTTCCAAAAGTTAATTTATTAACATAACAAAAGACACTTTCCACACTCTGAAATTCAAAGGATTTTGGGAGCTGGGAGCCAGGAATCATTGAAAAAGATTAAATATATTTTTTCTGTAAAAGACAATATCCAAATGATCTCACAAAATGAAACCACAAAGAACTCCCTAGTTCTTTCCATTATGTGAGTGAGTACATAAATCTGAGACCCAGAAGAGGACTCTGGCCTGGCCATAAGAGGGCCTTGATCAGACACAGACTACAGAACTATGAGAAGTACATTGCTGTTGTTTATGAGCCCCTCAATCTATGGTATTTTGTTACAGCAGCTGGAATAAACTTAGACAGGCTCCAATCCATTGGAGGGACTCTTGTCCCTAAATATCTTCCTCCTTCCCTTTCACTACAGCTTTGACATCTACCAGAGAGTTTGGCAGAGGAGGAGCAAGTGAGCCCAGAGATCCTGCTCTTGACCATATTTCCCACACTTTTCCATAAAAGCACGAGATGGAGTCCCAGGCTTTATATTAAGTCATGATTATAGGGGGGCTGGGGGATGGGGCACAGGGAGTGTGGGTGACAGAAGCATGCCAGCATGGTCAGGTCACATCATGATCCTTCCATACAAAACCTACCAGCCATCTCAGAGTTAGAACTATGCCTTAATAACGTAAGACACACTGGATTTATTCTGGTACCATTTTAAAAAGAGTTGATGAGGCTTTAACCCAGACCAATTAAAATAGATTCTGGTCTTGGGCCCAGGAATTTTTTCAAAGCTCCCAGGGAGAGAACATTGTGCAGCTGGCTCTGAGAACTACCACCCAGCTCTATGTGGTCAGCACCATGCCTGCACCAAAAAAGTTCTCCAACCTCATCCCCCACCACACTCCTCCCTCCCCTGCTCTCCTCTCTTTAGTATCACAAACATCCTTACAGTTCCTTAAACCAGCCAGGCATCCTCTGTGTTTGGGGTCTTTCCTCTGCCTGCAGTGCTCTTCCTTCACACATCTTCATGACCCACTCTCCTAACGTGTTCAGTGTCCCTAGTCAGAAGGATCTTCCCTGATGCTTCATATAAAATAACATAGACTTCATATAAAATGCTTCCTCTACTCTCTGCTCTGTGTGCTCCTTGTCTTCTTTACCACCAAATCACTTTGCCAACTCTTTCATTTCCTCCAGCAAGGGGGAACACCAATGTGACATCTCTGATGTGAACTTAGTTTTTTCCCCCAGGTATTAAGTTCACCAAATATTTACTAAAAAATAACCTGAAGATGATGAGCAAATAGGCCCCTAATCTTTGAGTTCCAAACAGTGTCTATTACATACTAGACTTAAGACTTCTACTAGTGATTAAGGCTTACCATAGCAAAACTATTTACAAAACTGGCCACATTTCCCCTCCCAGTAGGCAGTCATTTGCAATGTGTCCCATTAAGCGGCAGAGTCTATTTTTGCACCTATTCAAACTGAGTTGGCACTGAGACTTGTTTTGAGAGTAAAGTATGGTGGTGAATAAAGTGAAGTAGGAGAGATCACATGTTGTTTTCCGTGGACCTTGTATGCTTTCTCCCTTGGAAACATGCTGCCCGTATGACAAATCTGCATAGCCTGTTGGACTAAAAGAATGACATGGTCAAGTCATTCTCATTGTCCTGGCCAATAGTCAGCCAACCCCCAGAAGCAGTGTCCCAACTGACTGTCGCCTGACCACAAATAGATGGACAGATCCAAGCGAGACCCAAGTAATCCATATAGAAGTCCACAGAACTATGTAAATAAGTGATTGTTTTAAACCACTAGTTTATGGGATGATTTGTTATACAATAAAAACTTACACATTTACAAAACATTTTCACCATTGGGATTGCAAAAGACATTAGGCTAATAAACTCAGTTGGTATTTATGGAAAAAAAATAGGAAAAAATAAAGCTCGATGTATTTTTCTTATTTTTATTTCTCTTCTGCCTTTACCATTATTTTGATCTATAAAAGATTTTTTAATAAAGCAAAGCTTTAAATGTTATTTTAAAGACTCATTATCAGTTCTAAATTGCATATGCTTCCTTTAATAAAAGCAGGTGTTCAATTAGCACCAAAGGTGTGATATGAGTTAAAAGCTAGTAAAGTTCATCTTAACATTCAGGCTTATTAAAGGTTCAGCACATTTTTGAGGTATTTCTCTTTTTTTGAAGTTAGCTCTTAGTCTTCATTTTTTAAAAAGAAGTGATGCATACATTTTTATAGTGCTTCTTGGATCTAGGTCTCTAATATATAGCTGTCAATTCCATCCTTAGTTTTAGAAAACTCAGTTTGCCCTCTGTTAATATAGTTTTTCTAGGTGGGGGGAAAACAACTATTTTTCACAAATCTCCCCATGGAAGTCAATTTACAAATTGAAACAAAGATAATTCAAGGAAAGCTGTGCCCAAAAAATTCTGTTATAATGTAAGGAATACAATTGTTAAGAAGGCTAGAATTCTAAAAAGAATAAACTGAGAAGGGAGGAAAAGAAAATTGTCATTAATTCATCTGTTACAATAAACAAATTGGGAAGATGCTGAAAAAGAATTGGTTTCAATAATTTATATCTGGAAGTTTTTTCCCAGCAGATATTAGGAGATTTTTAAAAAGAAAAAACTGCTAACTTTTATTCTTGGTAAGGAGGTGGTGATTCCCTTCTGGATAACGTCACTGAGAGTACAGCTGACATACAGACCGTATGCACATCCCAGGGAGGAATACCACATCTGTAGTGAATAAATCAACCCTCTTCTGCCAGGATCTCTTTGTTTTGTCCCGTAAGCCCAGGCCCCTTCCTATCTTTTGAATTACAAGACTTCCAAACTTTTATTTTTTTAAATCTCCAGTGAATCGATAAATAAAACTTTCAGAAGTTGGAAAAGCTACTTTTCTGCTCTAAAAATCTCAAGTGAAGTCCAAAAGGAAATAACTGTGATTATTATATACTTTGCTGGTTTTTAATAAAATAATCTAATGAATTTACTTTTTTCTACCCCGTTTTGTGTTGCTATAGATACTGATAATGGAGGCCAGACTGACTATAGAGTTAGACAAAGTCTCTATTTATATAAACAAACCACTAATGAAAAAGCAAACTTTTGAATATTTGTCTATATTGGAACCAAGGTGATCTATCTTCTCAGGATCCTCAGGATCCTTTAAGGATCCTAAAGTTGTACATTATCTTTCTCTTTAAAAGACATTCATTGGGGGACTTCCTGGTGGTGCAGTGGGTTAAGCAACGCACTATGAAGCAAACCACAGCCACTGCAGCACGAGTTCAATCCCTGCTGCCGGCCAGGGAGGGGACCCACATGGTGCAGCAGACCTCTCCTGCCTTGCCCACTGCTCCCCTCAGCAATGTATTTCAGTCAATCTGCCTGTTCTGTTCCCCACTTTGTCTGACGAATCCTCTTACCACTCCCCACCTCTGGCCTGTACCCCAGTTCTTGTATGCATAAATAAATAAATAAATCTTTAAATGAATGAATGAATAAATGAATAAATAAATAAATAAAAGTACATTCTTTGGGTCAATAATTACTTTAGAACATTTCTGATTTTGTTCTGGCACACTGCTTCCTAATAGTGCTTAAATTTGTTTAGATGGAACTCACTCTCCATGACCAGTACAGTGAAATTTCAGTAAATGAGAAAATTGAAAAGCAAAATATGAACTTAATTCCAGAAAATCTAAGGAGCCTTTAAAGACCATGGGTTATCAGAGAGAAGAAAAGAAATAGAGGTCTTTTTTTTTTTTTTTCATTAATAACATGTGGTTGATATTCAACCAGAGGAAATGAAATTGAGAGGAAATGAGGGAGTTTTAACACCTTTGTAAAAAACCCGTTTACAGTAAGATTTGGACACAATAATTGTCTACTTTCCACTGTCTGGTTCACACCATAAGATCTGTATTCTCTAAACTACCCTAGGATACCAAAGGCTCAAGAGACAGGTGAGAGTCTCTGATTCAAGAAAACCTTATATCACAGTAGAAGCCTTCATTTAGAGCAAGATACAGTTCAACAAACAAAAGCAACGTGGTAATAAGTGCTTCTTTGATATTCATAGATACATTATTATAATGGGATAGGCAGCATGCAAAGGACCTCATAAATCCTACATAAATACATGGATGAGACTGTATTTTTTAATCTGAGACTCTGGTTAAATGATTTTTGAAATAATAATTGTTAAAAAAATATTTTATACTTTATATACCTGATCCAGAGTAATTGTATGCTTATCAAGCTTTGCCATCAGCAAATGCAGAGACTTAGATCTCTTGTTAATGAATTGGTTTCTAAGTATCATTAACTTAAGCAATTAAGAAACATTTAGAAAAGTGTGGGCAGTGATAACAGTTCCTTATAGTCTATGTTTATACTGAAGCAGTGATACAAAACTTCAGCCAAGATGATTTATATGTGGAAAGATGATTTAGTCAGTCTTTTCTATATTGTATCTCAATCAATTTTTATATTATTAATGTAGTCATATTTATATCATTTTGGTAAATTCACAATCTTATAAAAAATATGCTTACAGTGCCATTACAAGATGAAAGGACTTTAAGAGTGAGTATTTCATAGGTGCGTTAAAATTACTCTTTATACAAGTACAAATTTATTTTGTAATACAATTTAAAGATCAGAGTATTCAATAATTTTGAAAATGCACTGAAAAATAGTAGGTGCATGCTTTGGGGGCACTTTCCAGATCATGTTGAAAAGTGCTCCCCTGAGGAACCCAGGGGACGAAGGGAGAAGTAGGGGTGAGGGCTAGGTGGGTAGGGAGCACAATGGACTAAGGTGGTGGATCATGGGTGTTTTGGTGGTCGGTACACTATAGCAATAACACTTGAAGGGGGTTTCTGTGTTCCCAGAATATAAACAACAATGTAAACCAGCATTACCTCAGTAAAACAAAAAAGTGATAATTACACGTTTGTTTTAAAACTTTTAGAATTGCCACATTTTAATATGTAGAAAATTTGTATTTTATAAAACAAGACTTCCAGTTTCATTAAAAAAAAAAAAAATAAAACAACAAAAAACCAAACTGGAAAACCTGGTATGCTGGATCCTAACTATGGCATAGCAACCTGGACTGGAACTGAATACTGACATTCAGTATTCTGTTTGCCCGATCACTCTTAACTTTGCTAGTGTCATTCTTTCATATGAACTGATCAGTTCCTGATAAGTGAGTACTCAAACTCTGCCTTGGACTGCTAAGGTCACATATGCAGAAGGTGTCCAAGAATCCCAATCTTCCATTCAGTGACTCATAGGAACTCTTTCTTCACTTGCCTGTGCTTTCATCTTATATGAGGCAGGCAACACAATTCCTTAATAGATGACAGTAGTGGATCAAATGTCTTTATTTTGATTTCAAATCTACTTAAAGTTAAAAATAAGTTAAAGGTATTCAACAATAATTTTTTAAAAACCACCAAATTTCAGGCAACTATAAGTCAGAGACATTCTGCAAGGGAAGAGGAGGGACATGGAAGGGACTATGGTGATGGTGCATGGGTGAATGGTGGTGGCAATTCTATGGGGAATACACCTGAGAGGAGAAGGCAAACATTGTACAAAAAAATGAACAATGAGGTAAAATATAAATAAGTAAATAAATAACTTAAAGTTATCTGAAGAAAAAAAAATCTACTTTATCTTCTATGTTAAGTCTGCTCAAATATTAAATGAAAGCAATCACCTCTCAAGTATTTAATTCTCCAGTTCTTTTAAGCATTTGTCATAGGACAACTTTCTATGTTTGTGTAAATTTTTAAAAATAAAATTGTGAGAGTTTATATTTATTCATGTTAAATTTCATCTTATAAAATTGTATTTATGTCTCTAGGACGTTGATATCATTCTGAATTTTTTCTGTCCTTGCCTGTATCTTTCCATGTAGATACTCTTTCATAATAGGTATTTATTAGCAATATAGTTGAAATACTTTAAAAGCAAATTATATAAGAAAAATTTGAGTTAACTTATTACAAATTTATGAAAATATTTATGAATAAATCATGAAAAGCGGTCTCCCTGGTGGCACAGTGGGTTAAGCAACACACTATGAAGCAAATCGCAGCCACTGCAGCACAAGTTCGATCCCTGGTGCCGGCCAGGGAGGGGACCCACATGGCTTGGTAGACATCTCCTGCTGTGCCCGCTGCTCCCCTCAGCAGTGTGTTTCAGTCAGTCTGCCTTTCTGCTCCCCACTCTGTCTGTGGTGAATCCTCTCACCTCCCTGGACTCTGGCCTGTACCCCAGCATGTATGCATAAATAAATATTTTTTTAAAAATCATGAAAAGCACAATCTCTATAACCTCTATCCATGTGCTAAGTATGTAAACATCATGATTAGAGTATTACAGAATATCTGCAAATCTAGCACTATTTGTAATTGGTAAGACCTGGAAACAACCCAAATGCCCAAAGGTAGATGACTGGATCAAGAAGATGTGGTACATATACACAATGGAATATTATTCATCAATCAAAAATGAGAAGCTAGGGACATTTATAGAAATATGAATGGAACTAGAAGGAATTATACTCAGTGAAACAGGTCAGAAGGCAAGAGAAAAATATCAGATGGCTTCACTACTAGAAGGAATATGAAAGAACAACAACAACAACAAAGAATAAACTCAAGGAAATGGGCAATTATAACGAAAAGCAAACAAAAACTCAACAAGACCAAAAAGCTGAGCTAAACCAAAGTGACTATGGGGGGGAGGGGAAGGTGAGGAGGGCAAAGATGAGGATGAGGGCAGAAAGAGCACAAGGGATGGAGGTGATGGTGCATGGGTGGAAGGTGGTGGGTACTCCCTGGGGAATAAAAATGATGTCAAATATAATTAATTAAAAAAAAAGAAAGAAATTAACAGGAAAAAAAGAGAATATCTGCAAATCTTAAATAGATTGGAAAATACTTGTTTTCATGGTTTTATTCAATAATATCAAACTATTCCTGAAAAATTGGTCCTTTTTATTTTAAAAGATAAAGGCAAAAAATAATTGGTTAAATAAAAATTCACAGAGACTATATTAAAGAACTGAACCCAAACTTTTAAAATCAAATGACTTATCAATCAGTGTGCTTTGTTTATATATAGTATTGGTGCATATTCATAAATTAATTTGCATATATGAGTATGTATATATTAAAGCATGCTTATATATGCATGTATATATGTGTTTCTGGGAGGAATGTCTGCATATCTTAACAAATGCTCAGTGAATTCTAAAACACAAGGTTAATCAGAATCTCTATAATCTTTATCTATATACCAAATATATACTTTTAAACATCTAGATTGCAAAACAAATGCTTATTGAAATAAGTTATAATATGGTTTTAGTTTATCAGGAGAATGTTAATATCCTTTTGTGATGTTTATTCTATTTGACTAAATCAGCTAATTTCAAAGTTATTTGGGAATAAATGGATAATCAGTGAATTTCTGAAATTTTAATTTGAACAAAAATACCATAAATCAGGTTACCTAAATTTATTTTAGTCCTTGGCTATAATGTTAAAGAATATACACATATGTACACATATCTTCTTCAGACATGAGCGCAACTTAACAGCTACATGCATAGTAGTTCCTTCAGAAGTAATAAATAAGTACCTGAGAACTACATGCATGAGTATAAGAACGTATAGCATTGGTGTAATAAAAAATGTCTTATATCAGGAACGTTATGAAACGTGGGTAGAGATAACGTGATTCATTTTGCAAAATATTTTTTTAAAGAAAATTTACTTGGTCTGGGCCTTCACTGTGGCGCAGTGGGTTAAGCAATACACTGCGAGCAGACCACAGCCACTGCAGCACGAGTTCAATCCCTGCCGCCCGCTGGGGAGGTGACCCACATGATGCAGGCAGACCTCTCCTGCCTCGCCCGTTGCTCCTCTCAGCAATGTGTTTCAGTCGATCTACCTGTTCTGTTCCCCACTTTGTCTGGTGGATTCTCTCACCCCCCCCTCAACTCTGGCCTGTACCCCAGTGCTTGTATGCATAAATAAATAAATCTTTTTTTTAAAAAAAGAAAATTTACTTGGTGTACATCATTATTCAAACTGAAAGAATTCTGGGTTAATATGACATGAAGCCATTACTTTCTTTCTATTAAAATATACTTGAAGTCAATGATGAAATTGTAAATAGAGTAAAACCTAAAACTAAAGTTAATAAGCATTTGCCAGACTCTAAGAAAACTTATGTTTAACAATACCATCAGAATTTAACCAAGGAACATAATATTTTTGTATTTAGCTTTTACTGTCTGGAACAGAATTGGAGAGGCCAACCAAAGTCTGACATTCTTGTTTTTAAATGATTAAACATAAATTTGCCACATGACTTAGTAATTCCAACCTTAGGTATATTACCAAGAGAAATTAAAATATATCTATATAGGAACTTGCATAAGCATATTCTTAGCAGCACTTTTCATAATAGCCCCAAATTGGAAACAACTCAAATTTCCATCTACTAGTGCATGAATATATTAAAATATGGTATCTATACAATGGAGTATTATTCAGAAATAAAAGATGAAATGAACTACTGATATATGATATCACATGGGTATGCCTCAAGTAAAGTATGCTAAAGGATCACACACTGTATATTTAATTTATATGAAATGGATAGGAGACACAATATATATTGGAAATAGATTAGTATTTACCTGGAATAGTATGAGAACAAGAGGAAATGAGGCATTAATATTAAATGAGCATGAAAGATCATACTGAGAGAAGGTAAATGTTTTAAAATTGATTTATCATTACAACTGTACAAATGGGCAAATTTATTAAACAGTCACTGAATTACACAGGTGGCATGAGTAAATTAAATGATATACAAAACATGTCTCAATAAAGTCACTACAAACAAATAACTAGGTAGCTGACACTTCTACATCCCCAACTTACTTTCCCCAATATCTGCACAAATATCACACAGACACTGATATGTCAGATATCTGACATGGCCCAGTCCATTTGCAGTCAGCAACTCTGTTCATTAAAAAATCAATACAAGTAGAAAACAAGAAGGAACTAAATGTAACTGTGCAATTAATTATGAGATATATGTTTTCTTTATTCGGGGCTTCCTGGATAGAAGTATAGGTAGAAAAGCTTTGGGAACACCCATGTTGGGGTTATTTCATATATATATATATGTGTGTGTGTGTGTATGTATATATATGTGTATATATATATATACTAAAAGTAGGCAAAAATATATAAGCTGTTTCAAATTTTTCTAAGATTTAAATTTTTCACATATTTGGTGCACTACAGTGCTACAGTGGTAAACATTCCTACATTCCTCCAGAATAGGCGAGCGTTAGATGAGCATTTACTAGCCATGAAGAATATGATCATATTTATGCATGCCCAATCTCACTATAGCTTTGGATCTAGAGCTGGCAGTGAGATAGACTAAGAAAAAAAGTTACAAAATGAGAGTTTTGAACCAACATTCTATTTAAAAACAAAAATTAACACTCAACAATATTTTCTAAAAAAAAAAAAAAGACCTTAGGAATTTCAATGGGAAAACAATTTTTTTAACAAATGATATGGGAGCAATTGGAGATCCACATGCAAAAAAGATGGCCTAATACACCTAACTCACACCATGAGCAAAAACTAACTCAAAAGTGAGTGTCAGCTTCATGAAAGAGCTATACCTAGAAATTGCAGAAAAAAATAGTGAATTTTCCTGTAGATTAGATAAAGACTTTATGGATATGATGTCAAAAGCTTAAGTGATAAAAGAAAAAGAATCGTATATTGGACTTCAACAAAATTAAAAACTTTTCAACTCAAAGACACCACTAAGAAAATGAAGAGACAGGGCCTCCCTGGTGGCGCAGTGGGTTAAGCAAAGCACTATGAAGCAAACCGCAGCCACTGCAGCACGAGTTCAATCCCTGCTGCTGGCCAGGGAGGGGACACACATGGCGCAGCAGACCTCTCCTGCTGTGCCCGCTGCTCCCCTCAGCAACGTCCTTCTGTTGATCTGCCTGTTCTGCTCCCTGCTCTCTGTGGTGAATCCTCGCACCCCCCACACCTCTGGCCTATACCCTGATGCTTGTATGCATAAATAAATAAATCTTTAAAAAAAAAAAGAAAATGAAGAGACAACTTACAGAAGAAAACACTATAAATAATATATCTGATACAAAAGATATATCATCCAGAATATACAAAGATTTTAAAATAAAGTCCAGAATAAGAGAATAATTCTACTCAAAGTGGGAAAAATATGGATTTATATACTGCACAAAAGAAGTTATGTATGAAAAATTAACATATGAAAAAATGTTCAACCTCACTAGAGAAATACAAATTGAAATCATAATAATAAACACTTAATGCTCAATAGAATAGCTATAATTAAATAGGCAATAAGTGTTGGCAAGGTTGTTAGTGAATTGCATCCTCACTCACTGGTGGTGAGAATATAAAATGGTACAGCTGCTTTGAAAACAGTTTTGTTCATTTCTTAAAACAATTAAGCATAAATTTAGCATATGACCCATAAATTCTACACTTATACATCCACTAAAAACAAATGAAGGGCCTCTGTGGTGGTGCAAGGGGTTAAGTCTCAGCACTATGAAGCTATAGAGAGCCACTGAAGCGGGAGTTCAATCCCTGACCAGGGGGCTAACCCAATCAGCAGAGCAGACCTCTCCTGTCTAGTCTGCTGCAGCCCTCAGCAGTGTATTTCAGTCAAACCACCTGTCTCTGGTGGATCCTCTCACCACCATCACCAACCCACCCTGCACCTCTGGCCTTCAACCCAGCTGTTGCATGCATAAATAAATAACTTTTAAAAAAAGAAAAAAAATCAAAACATACATGCACACAAAAACTGTAGAATTGAGACTGCTAGAGGAAAGGGTTCAGGTATGGGAAGTTGATGTGGGGTGAGGGTCCGTTTACTGGATTATATGAAGGATTACTGGTGCTCTGGTGGTGGGTGTAGCGTCACATGCACCTGAAGAGGTGTGAGCCTGTACCTCTAAATCACTTATGGTGCTGACAATCCATAGTTATTAACAAAAAACCTAAAGCAACCCAAAGTTACCATAACAATAAGAATAATAGTGCAATTAAAAAAAGAATTAAAATTTTCACTGGAGTGGTAAAAAGACTGCATGACTGAGTTGGCAGAAAACTGATTAATGATAGTGAGAACAAATTCAAAAAACTGTCTAAGGACAGAGACAATAAGGATAAAAAGGTTTAATGACAAGGAGATAGTTGTGAGTACAAAGAGAAGGAGATCTTAAGAAAAACAGGGCACATGAGATTATCAAGCTTGTGATACAAGAAAACTTCTCTGGGATAGTGTTAATTTTCAGATTAAAAGTTTCCATGTGCTAGATATATCATAAAGAGCATCACTTCAACTTGTCCTGGTGACATCTGGTTATTCTCTTTAGATTTCCACATTTATCTTGCCCTTTCCTGCCTTACTCTGTGCTCCAGGAGGCTCACCTTGACTATGGTTTTACACAGATCCCTGCCCCCACCAGTTGCTTTTGAATTTGCCTAATGGGAGCCATTAGTCCATAGTGGGAAGGATGAGGAGTGGGAGGAGAGATAACGCAGGATTTTTTCTGGTTCTCTCTTTCAACACCACAATTTAGTGGTAACTCAGGCTACTCCAAGTAACAGCTCCAACCCTGAACTCTCCTTCACAGTTCTAGCCTTCACTGGCCTCTCTGACAGTCTCCTCAGCTGTGACAGTTTCTTCAGCCGTGTCCTTTCCAAGTGTTCCTAGTTATCTCTCCCTCCTTAACCAAATTAAAAGTCTATTTCCTGGATTCTGCCCACATCATTGTGAGTATTCTATTTATTTGAACTATCTAGGGTGAATTCAACTTCCTTTTGGAGGTCTGTGATTGATACAAAAGGTAAAGGAAAATGTTCATAAATACATAAAGAGAAGATAATTGACTTTCACAGGACCCAAAGCCAGGCCATTTTCACACTTCTCCATTTGTAATATAAATGCCACACTAATAGAACAGAATTTTAAAAGCCAGAGAAATGTTGATTCTATACTTCCATTCTGACATGCCTGTATAAAGTCAACCAAATGCTATTCTCAAGGCTCAGAAAATGTAACATCTACAGACTTTTCCAGTAAAAATTTTTTGAACATTATCTAATCAATTAAAGATTGTTTAAAACTAAAGTCTCAGAAATATAGAATTTAAGGTTTAAAATCATTGACAGTATCAAACTTGTTTGATTATATAGAGATGTTTATATGTCTATATATTGCTTTACATAGCAAAAGCAAAAGGTGTTTTTAAAATTTAAACTATATACTACAACAATGTATAATGTAATATAGCAATCTTAATCTATAATCCTATATTAAATTAACAAAAAACAAACAGTAATCCAAGACGTTTCACTAGAATTGTTAATTCCTCATTCCATTCTTCATTTTGGCAATTGGGAAAATTGAGAAGCTTACATATAGTACAAAACAAAAAACAAAAACCCCATTTAAAATTAACATTTTAAAATTTAAAATGTTTAATTTAAAAATAGGGTAACTACCTTCCAAGTCATTGTAGACATAATTATCCTACTTTAAATCTAGCCATACATCTAAATAAACTAATATGATATAGTTTGTCCTTAAAGGTGTAATTCCCATATACCAGAGTCTGCTAGATACAGATTGATAAAATTAAACTAAATTTTTTTCTTCTACATGCAACAAATCTGTAGACATAATTACATACCAACATATTGGTCTTTCATTATGTACTTGAATACATAATCAATTGGGCTGTCTAATTATCCTATTCTTCAAAATTCTTAACTAATATAATGGTAAGAATTCTTACTTTGTGAAGGCAAGAAAACAATGTACGCAGTTAATTAATTCCACTATAATTAATTGGCTGGACAAATTGAAAATAACTGACCAAGCCAGTAGATAAATATTGAATACTTTGAATTTTTTATTTTAAGTGTCTCTGAGTTAAATCATGTTGAATATAAATGGTTACATTAAGTGAAATATGTATGTATAAAATGGAAACTGTCAGGAGAGAAACATCAAATGTTATCTTCAAATGTCTTTTACCATCTGGATAAAGATTAGTTTAACAGACCCTGAAATGTAAAATGAAATTAGAACAAAGACATCAAGTAGTCAGTGTATTTCCATTAAAATGCAATCAAGTCTAAAATCTTCAAGATTTAACTGAATTTTCATTCTGGAAATTACTCTTCCTAATGTATAGTGCAATGGTATGTTATATTTACTTATATATAACACAAATATTAGACAACAAAGAAACCTTGTACATTTTAATTTAACCAATTAAAGATAAGCTTCTCTGACAACAGTTTCTTAAACACTTTTCCTGCCCAAAAATTTATAGGTAGTTTTTGATTGTATACAATAACAGTCTGCATGTGTGAGTTAAATATAAATATGTTTTGTTTTTTTACATTTTAAAGGACAGATTTATTAGGAAATGGGGAAGAAAAAAAGAGGCACCTGCACAGACGCAGGCAGGCAAGAAAACAAATGTGGTTCTTAAACCATATTTATGTGAGCACAGAATTAATTGTAGAGTCAATAAAAGCTACAGAATCATCTAAAGTATCTTGTGTTTGAATACAAAAGCCTCCTCCTCTGTGAAGGCGTTTCTCTTTAAGAGGAACATTTACAGAGCAGCGAGGTTGCAGAGACTCATTTATCCAGACAAATTGGCATCAGCCCTTCTGATGAATGGAGAGGCAGATTTTATAGCCAGATTGTCTGCTCATCTCCCAAAGCTTTGCAAATATGAGGTACTGGATCATGAAGCAGTAAAGACCGAGGATGTGGCTCTTGGAAAAGAATAAGACAAGTAGAAGAAAATAGAGTGACTATAATATAAAATGAATACAAAGGGAGCTTCAGAGCAGTAGACATTCATGGGAAAGAGAAAGCAAAGGTATTCCAAAGTCCTGTTCAAAAGAATTGGAGTCCTAGAAGTTGTGAAATTTTAATGTCAGGAAACTGACATCTCTTTCTAAGGTTAAGTGTAAGTCAGCTAATCTAGAGCTACGTGATAATACCATCTGATCTCTATCTGGTACCTTATAGTTTATAGAGCTCTTTCAATCATGTTGCCTCATGTTATCCCGGTAACTAATTCTAAATAACACAGCTATTAAGTCTATAAAAAGAGCATCAACAGACCTGAAGATCTTTTCCTAGCCCTGTATTTCTGTTTGTTGCCCCCTAAGTTTTTCTGTGAGATAAAACAGATTTCTCCTAAAGGCAGCCTGGAAGCCCTCTACTATTGTTTAGTGCATTCCCTAAATACACGCTGGAGGTGTGGGACCTGTAGACCGTAGGAGCACTGCGATCCCTAGAGAACAGGTCATTTGTGGGTCAGAAAGAACAAAGTAAACAGGAGCCATGGAAGTGGCAGCCTGAGTCCCTACAGTGAGACTGCACAGCATCAGGAGGTGAAAACCACAGGGTCAGGACCAACTGACTTACTAATCCTATTAACCTTTTTTTTTAAAGATTCATTTTACTTGTTTATGCACACAAGAACTGGGGTATAGGCCAGAGGTGTGGGAGGTGAGAGGATTCACCAGAGAGAAAGTGGGGGCCAGAACAGGTGGATCTACTGAAATACACTGACAAGGGCAGCAGCGGAAGAGACAGAAGTCTGCTGCACTTTGTGGGTCTGCTGAGCCATGTAGGTCAGCTCCAGCTCCCCGCCAGGGATCAAACTCATGCTGCAGTGACTGGGGTAGCTTGATAGTGCTGAAACCTTAACCCCTGCACCACCAGGGAGGTCCCACTAGTCAAATTTACCTTTGTGAGCCTTGAACTATTTATCTCTAAAATAACTATTAATCGTGTACTTGTACATGAACTACCTGGAAAAGTGACTAACTTATAATTATCACTCAACACTGATAGCTATTGAGCAACTGAAGTTCTAGGGTCATTTTCCACGTCACTTCAGCCTGTTAACTGCTGAATTGATGATCCCAAACATTGAAGATTGCAGTTTAATAGTCTTTGGGGAGTAACAGGATCTGCGGTTTTCTTCCATTCTCTAAATCTACAGTTCACATTTTCTCACTAAAGCACACAAAAGTTAAACTGCACAGCTGGTGTCCAGGGTATAAGATATGTCCTATTATTCTTGAGTTCCTGTTCTCATCCTCCTTCCTAAAAAGTCCATTAGAGGACCCTCCCTGGTGGCGCAGTGGGTTAAGCAAAGCACTACGAAGCAAACCACAGCCACTGCAGCACGAGTTTGATCCCTGCTGGCCGGGGTGGTGACCCATATGGTGCAGGCAGACCTCTCCTGCCTGGCCTGCTGTTCCCCTCAGCAGTGTGTTTCGGTTCATCTGCCTGTTCTGTTCCCTGCTCTGTCTGGTGGATTCTCTCACCTCCCTGCACCTCTGGCCTGTACCCCAGTGCTTGTATGCATAAATAAGTAAATAAATCTTTAAAAAAGAAAAAGTCCATTAGACCTGTTTTCAGGGAAGACCTGTTGCTTCTAAGAAATATCAGGGATTTGAGGGAAACAAAGGGGAGGACTGGAATTTTCTAGGAGGTAGCACAGTTTCAGGAGACCTCCAATTTTGGAATCAGAATGAGGTGGTTACTCATCTATTTCATCTTATTTGTATTGCACTGAAAGAAAGTCCTGGGTATGAGTCATGTTGTTCTCACTACAAAATAGGACCTGAAACAACTTTCCTAATTTCCATTTATTCTCATTAAAATTTATTTTTATTATTTTTTGTTTATTAACATTGTGTCCACAACAACTTCCGGTGGATAAGATGAATGAACACTGAGTCTTTTAAGTTCAGGGAATTTAGAGCCTAGTGCATTTCTATAAGGAGACAGAACACCAATTAAAAATGAAGTAATAGTTACATACTGAATCCTTTGATATACCTTATCTCAGGATGCAAGTGCAACCTGTACAGCAAATATCTTATTTCACTATTTCTCTCCCTGTCTTGATTCCTACTAAATGCAGAGCTGTTTCATCACAATGCATATCCTTGGATTTTGTTTTTCTTCATCTTCTCAGATTCTTACTTGACCAAATTTTTAAATCTTTATTTCAGTGGTGTAATTTATTGTGAGCCATTTCAAATCTTCTTTTAAGGCGGAACGGATAGGAAAACCAGAGAAGTAAACAGCTCTTCAATAATTATTAGGTAATATACTTCCATTCATGTATTTAAGCAGGCCAGGTAAATCAAAATTTGTCCAGCCCTCAACACCTCTGTTGAACAGGTAGAGTTTGGAGTTGGAAATTCCACTTTTAAGTGGTTTATTAGCAAATGCAACAAACATTTCAACACACCTTGACTAAACAATTCTGTGAAGCCCATGATGTTGCAAAAACCAAAATCAAAAGATATTTTAAATTGAAACTACATATGTATTCATTAGGAAATATTTAATAAGATAAAACCCACATTTTTATAGCACCTTGTCATTTCTAGACATGAAGTTCAAAATTACAGCCAAGAGAAGAACTTGGGGTCTGATCAACAATGTGGGGCATGTCAGAACACTGACATGTATTTTTGGGTAAAAATTTATAATTTGAAGTTTAAAATAAAAGTAAAGATGTTTCACAACATATTGTGATTTTCTGATCTGTGAACTACTTTATTTCTACTGGGGGCCTGGAATCTGGGTAAAGTAAAAGCATCACTTACCCAAGACTATGTCTTGGAAATCTCTGTACATGTGATTTCATGAAAATAAATAAATAAATAAAGTTTATAATTACTAAATAAATATATCTTTTAATTGCATTTACAGCACTCCCAGAAAGGCAAGCTTTCCCATATATACCTGGTATACTATTCTTTGTTTTTAATTTAGTTGCTATTATTCCCTGGCTAAGTCATTTAATGAAGTACTCCCTCTGAGAAGACATAGCTAAATTGATATATTTTAAAATATTTATGGCAATTTCATTTAAAAATACTGACTTCCCATTTTCAAATGTTAAGGAGACTATCAAACTAGGGGAAAACACTCCTTATCAAAATCAAGTATAATTATGTTCACTTAATTTTTTATAAGAAAATAGATAATTGTAAACATGCTGGACAACCATTTGTTTAGTAAAGTATTCTGTGTGTGAAAAGTCTGAGTATACAGATTTACTCTCATGCCCTCTTAAAAATGAAGCAAGAGACACTACTGTTGAAATTTATAGTGTTAATTATTTTTGTGTTCTACAATGAAAGTTCATTGCAATAGATAATATATTTACCAAGTGCACAAAAAAATAAAGGTCCCAAGATAAATGGTGCTACTGCAGTAGCTCAGTAAATAAAACTCCAGAGCAAATACCAGAAAAATTTTTTTAAAATATTGTTATTCTTTAACAATTTTCTTGCTCAAGTGAGGCACTAGGCCATATGAACACTACAGATTCTTATTTAAACAGTCTGATAAATAATGATCTACAGTAGCAGTAGCATCTCAGCTGCGCTTTATTCCCTTTCCACATTCAAAGATACTTTGCTGGTGGATTGTGGTTTTTGTTGTTGTTGTTATTGGTTTTATTCTCAATTTGTCATCAATTCTTCTCCATGCACCATCTTTAAAGACAACATGAGAACACCCCTCTCAATTAAAGATCACAGAGGCTTCAAATCTTTGGAAACAATGGCTGTTCCTACAGCCATAGGGCATCATGAAGGGCCTGACCTTCAAATAATTGTAGCAAAGACTCACCCCTCACTGACAGTGTGCAGCATTAAGCCTCTTCCATGCTCTCACTTGATACTATCTGCACATTAATTCACTTTGGCATTCAAGGAGATAGTCATTGTTTACATAACATAGCTTTTACAAAAACCTTTCTCTCTGATTGCTTGTGATACTAAAGGATAGACCCTAAGTTTTCCCAGGTTACATAAAGGTAAAGACACTTTCCCATTGCAAGAAAGCATACTGTTAGTAGCAATCAATGTTTTATGACTGGGATGAGAATACATTAAGATTCTAAGGCATCCTAAGAGGTCCCTCTTGTTCACAGTTGGCAAATATCAGTTGTTTCAATACAAACAAGGAGTTGTGGCAGACTCAACTAATTACCTCATTCCTCTTTGCTCCATTCTTCTTGCTCCCAGGTTCCTACTCTATGCTATCAGGGGGAGGAAATAAGCAGAAGGATGTGAGGAGGTGCACAGCAGTGTTAGTTGCTAGTGCTGAGAACTAGTGGTCAGCACCTCTGAAGCTGGTTAAACACTTGTTAAATGATTTCCCAACTCCAGCAGATGGTCTATGAGTCCCAGCTGTGCTATTCAACATCTCTATGATTTCATATAAGAAACTAAAATCTCGGAGTCAGAGGATTACTGTTCTAATATATTCCACTTAACTTTTTATGATTTGACTCCATATCTTGTAGCCTAATTTTGTTTTCTCTCCTGGTAGAATGCCTCAAAGGATGACCATCATGTGATTCACACTCACTCAACCAAGGACTTTAGTATGTTCTCATTTTACAACAAGGAAGCAGATGATAAACTGAAATTGTCAGTTGTGTATGGTCAAATCACAATTCAACCTCGTAGCACTTGTACCACAAAGAAAGTCAGTTAATATTGCAGCCTAGTTTTAATATTTGTCTCCTTGGAGGATAAAAATAGTTACCATGGTAAAAATCTTATTTTAATAAGACATTTCTGATTTCTAAACATATTTTATACTACCTTTTTTGTATTTTTGACAATTTTCTAAACACCATGAAGGTTAACTTCTAATAAATCACTATGTATCTCTCTTGCCAGAATATTTTTCATTTATTACATTTAGAAGCCTTCTATTTTTTGTCTTCCACTTTTATTTTTTCTATGTCTAATTCTTTTCACCAACCATCATTTTACTATGAGGTTTCTTTCAAAGCTGATTTCCTGTATACCTAAATTCCTAAACCTTTTGTTACTGTATCTTGAATCAAAGAGTAGCATTTGACTTTTATAACTCCAGGGGAAATGTGAATTGACTCTTGGCATGAATATATATATATATATATATATATATATATATATACCCACATTGCTTGATGCTGCAAGTTTTCTCAATTCACAGTTAGAATCCTGGATGATTTTGTAGAAGGAGGAGTTAGTCATTAGGAAGGGTGGGGAACAGAATCAAGGAAATGCATCTTTACAATGATTCTCCTGAAGACATTCCCAGGTTTCAGCCCTTATTTAGCCAGTTTTTTTTTTTCTTTTAAGATGGGAGAGATCTCATTTGTTGGGCTAAAGGACAGTCTGTCTCTGAGCATTTTCCTCTTTCTTAGACACAGGGTGAAAATCAGAAAGCTCTTAGCCACTCTTAAATCCAACTTTGAAGATACTTGAAAAACATTCACACAATACCAAATCACAAAAAAGCCCCCTCTTTTATACTCCTATAATTATAACAGGGTGGTCTCCAGAAAAAGGAGAAGTTCCAGTATCCCTGCTCCACCCTAAGTAGGGTGGAGCTGAGCAGGGATAAGAAGAAGGTAGATAGGAAGAAGGAAGCAGGATGGAGAGCAGCAAGGAGACCTGGAGGAGGCACATGGAGCAGAGAGACACGTGAAGAAACTGTGCTTGCTTTTTTGGTCCTGGTCTGGTTGAAAGAGATGTGAGTGAGAGACCCATAGGGAGCTTAATAATGGCAGCTTTTATCTTGATTTTGACTTTGCTCTTTTCTTCCCAGATTTGTCTGACCCTTTCTTACCCTTTTCTATGGGTCTCCACCAAAAGTTGTTTTAGACTTGTGGCAGGCTTTCAGGTCAGGCCTTGCTTTGGGCCAATCCTATTTGGCTGGACTTTTATCTTCGAGGAGATGGATAACTTTGAATGATTGATTCTGTAACTATGTTCTTTGTCTTTTCTGTATTGTTTACTAATTGTATTAAAGTTCCTTTCCATTAAAGGTCTTATATGTTTGTCTTGATGTGGTGGATGGCAGAACCCATTTAGAGTGGGTAGGTTTGAGGGTTCTAAGGTGCCCCTCTCCCTGCCCTGTAACATAATCAGGAGAGGCTCACTTACGTGAATGTTTTAAATTATATAAATGAAGTATATGGGAGAAAACAAATGAGGTATGATCACAGATTGGTGTCTAATGAGAATGACAATGAATTTTTTCTTTGCTTGCCCATAAGAAGCTATTTAATAGCTACTGTTAATGGTTGGATTTTGTCTCCCTTTCCCCAACTCTTCCAAATAACTCAGAATGTGACTTTATTTGGAATATGATCTATACAGAGAGAATCAAATTTATGAGGGGATTACGGTGGCTCTTAATCTAAAGTGACTGGTGTCCTTATAAGAAAGAGAAATTTGTTTACAGTCAACTACAGGGAGATATAAATGCCATGCAAACATGGAGATGGCCATCAAAGACAGGCAAGGTGACAGAGATCTGCAGAGGCCCTTCCCTCCCAGTTCTCAGAAGGAGTCACCCCTAACAATACCTTGCTTTTGGATTTCTAGCCTCCAGAACTGTGAGCAAATGAATTCCTTCTGTTCGTACTTTATTAATAAAGCCTTAGCAAATGAGCATAATTACCTACTTTCTATTTTGTCCGCCTGGAAATATAACTTGCAATTTTGACACATTTCAGCTGTAATTATTGCTGAAGAAATGTATTTATGTCTGCATTCATTTCATAACTGAGCTCTTAACTTTTGAAAAACAAAACTATGCTGCGCCTTGATGGTAATGTCTTACATTTTGCGACTAAAGTCATGATAGCCACAGGAGATTCTGAGCCTCCTCATCAAAAACATTTACAACTGAGGAAAGCAGACATTGGAGACATAAAGTCACTACATTAGTTACAGGTGGAGATAGTTTGTTACAGGTGGAGACAGTTTGTCACAGGTTCCCTGTCTGCATGTTTTTCTATTAGAGCACAGCCACCCTTAGATATTAGACAAAAATTGCCTATGATTGAAATGTTTCCCCTAATTTGTGACATTAGAAAATGTTTAAGTCAGGATAAAAGAGGTCTGAAGACAACTTAGAACACAGAAGAGTGTAGCTCATTGACACACTTTTCTACAAACTCCTCACACAACTACATATCGGTATTTCCACTATTACATGCTAAGATGTATTTTTGTATTATTTTGAAATAAGCACGGCAATGTGAGGTGGTTCAACATCTCAGCTGTCCATGAAAAGATTAGGATTTCATTGAATTCTGCATATTTAAGCAGAGAAATATATTTAGAGGATCACATAAACATTTCCTAATTCACAGGCAGTTTTCAAACAATAATTTTATTTTAATTCAAACTGCTATTTATCCAAACACTAGTGATTTCTTGATTAATCATTTCAGTTTCTTTTCTCCTTCTGTTTGAGAAGGAATGGGAAGATTCAGAGGAAACTATCTTCAAAGAGGTGATACAGAAGAGAACTAACTTTTCTACCCTCAGGGTAGAACTAAGATGAACTAAAATAAAGTTACCATTAAACAGATTTCAGCTAAGAATAAAGAAAATCTTTAAACAGAGTTATTCTCTGACGGTGTTGAAGTGAACATGATCTTAAGGGCTAGTTATTGGTGATGTGTCAAGCATTAAGCCATTTAGAGGCTTTGCTACAGGGGCAATACAAGTAATGCTTAGATTAGATTAGATAGTCTTTATGACTATCTTCATCCTAAAATCTGTGGTTCCATGAACTCAGTAGTACTGTTACAATTCTAACTCTTCCCATCACATAAAACATAGGCTTATTTCTTTAGCAAACTGCCCCATTATCAGAAAAAAAAAAAATTAATAGTCATACTAGTGCTTGGAATTCTATTCTAAAGATATATCTATCTTTTTACATATGAGATTATATATATATGTGTATATATATACTGTGGATATATGAGATGACAAAATACTAACCTCCTTCATTTTTTCCAACTCATTCTGTAACGCTTGCTTTGCAATCTCAACTTCTATAAGTTGTTGCCTCAGTTTTTCATTTTCATCTTCAGTTGTTGTTCTTTTTTCTTCCACATTCTCCAATTCATGGTGAAGTCTTACAGACACATCCTTTGCAACCTGAATTAAAGTGTTTGTAATAATGAAATGTAACTAAAGATAGCATAGTAAATGAACTAAAGTTATATTCATATTAAAAGTATTATGAGCCAATACTTATGTATGTTAAACATAAACTATCATTCTTGATGTTTTACCTATAAATCACTCACAGATATAAACAATTAAATTCATACAACAGTCCCATTTTATATTTCTATTTGAAAGATAAGGTGAAGTAATATGCTCAAGTTCCCATAGCCACAAGCTCTCCATTCTATTTTCTTTAATCTCTATACTAACCATCATAATATATGCTTGATTGAGTTACTCATGTGTAGAGAAACTTCATATATCTCCTCTAGTTCTACTATAAAAATATGAAGTGAAATGTGGGGCATATATTTTGATCCTGCACTTCCAGGTACTTAGTTTTAGAAAAACTTGACTTTTTCTAAATTAATCCTTGAGATTAATTTCTTAAAATTTACAGTATGCATTTTTGACTACCATTTTGAGATTATGTTTGGAATTTTAGGGTTTAGAAGTAAACTTTTAGAAGTGGAGCAGTCTGATGTGGTGGCTCAGACACAGGTTATGGTTTAAAGGATAGGGTAAGCTAGCCTGGCCATCTACTAGCCAAGTTGCAGGGCTGGAGTTTGGGCACTTAACTCCTTAGAATGTTGGGCTTCTGCACCTGTGTAGTACTAATAATCCCTACCTTATAAGATTATTTTTCTCTTGAGAACTAAATGAGATAGTAATATATGTGTAATGCCTTTGACAGTGCCTAGTACATAGTGAAAAATGTGAGAAAAAGGGAAAAAAGAAATACAATGACTTTCATAAAATATTTTTTCATGACTTACTTTAAAACAAATACAGGATAATAACACTTGATTTTTATAACTTGATAAAGCTAATATAATTAAAATTATATTTGTTTGGTTGTCCATGAAGATAACACATGGTTTGCATTTTTCAGTGAATCTGCCTACAGTCAAAGCTAAACTAAACACATCACACCTGCCTAAAAAAAGTCATTTCAAGGTTGCAATTTATTCTCTAAGGTTGATTTTGAAGCAATCTCACATTAAGAATGAGGTTCTCTCATTCGCTTCATTTTCCCTTAGCTATTTCAAATAAAACCTTAAGTTGGGGGAGTTTCCATAAGAGGTAAGTACAGCAAGAAGGAGGCACTGGAAGAATGGGGGGGAGGGGGCATAGGGTTGCAGAGAGAAATCCTAACTCAAATATCCTTTCAGTGCCCAGTTTCAGCTCCTCTGGAAAGAGTCCTCATCGCCTCACTTCGCCTAGTCTTCTCTTGGAAGACCAGCTTGGAGGGCAGATGAAGGCCAAGCGGAGCTCTGCCACGCCCTTGTTTCCGCTAGGGGAAGGAGGCGCCCCCCTCCTACTTCCTCTGGAAAAGCCAGTTACTCCCAGGAGAGTCCCCAGAGTTCGCTCCCCAAGACCTTCTCCATACATTTTACTCTTTAGACCCACTTGTCTCTCTTTCCTGTTCTTCTGGGACATTTCTAGTCAGTACTGCGAACCTTTATGTACCTAAAGCTCTTTTCACTCAATACTGAAGGCCTTTCTTTCAATGCCAAGAGCCCTTGCCCAAAGTCCCCACCCGCCGTCCCTGCCCCGCACCGCAGACCTTGAGGTCCTGCTCCAGACTGCGCAACAGCTCCCCGTCGATCTCCCCAGTCTGCGCGTAGCGGAGCCTTTTGCGCTCGGCTTTGCGGAGGCGGTACTGCAGGATCCGGCAGTTTTTGTTGGCTCTTTCCAACTCGTGGCGCATTTCCTGTAGTTGACAGGCATCCTCTTCGAAGAAAGTGTCTCTCATCTCGTCCATCTCAGTTCTCAGCTCATCGATCTCGTTCTGAGGTGGCGATAGGCCATGGGTCAAAATTAGCCTCGCACTACACCTCACCCTGCTCACAAGTATACGGTCTACATCCTAACCTAACTCCAAATTCCCAGTTCTTTCACCCTCCTCTAAGTGACAAGCGTGACACGGAGCTCAAAGAACGGGAAACTAGATAAAACGGGCCCTCTTAGGCCTCCTTTATCTCTCCTACTCTAACGCTATGTAAAAGTGGGACAAGTCGTGATAATTAAAGAAAGGAAGGCCCAGATTTGGATTTAAGTTAAATCTAACGCTACAATCCCCGACTGTCTTAAATCCAGAAAAGGCCTAGGAACCCCACCTTTTATTTCCTGTTCCCTTTCCTTCTTAAACAGCCCTAAAGGTTCACAGCCTCTCACGCCCGCCTGGACACGCCCTAATCTTTCCAGGCCCTCACCTCCCCTCCCCCACCCTCCTTACCTTGAGTGTCTCGTTTTCTTCTCGAAGCTTCTCCATCTCCTCCTGCATTTCTTCCTGTTCTTGGAGCTGCTGCGAGTTGGGTTGCGACGAAGGTGGCGCGGTCGCCTGCATTCCCCCGCCGCTGGCACTGCTCTCTGAGCTCTGCTGGGGGCCCTCCGCTGCGGCCGCCATTGGGAAGGCGGAAGGGACGGCAAGGGGCTCGCAAATGGCTGGGGCGCCAGCGATCGGGGAGCTGCGAGTGCTGCTTCCGCCACCGTTCTTAGTGTGCATCTGAGCCGCGGCCGCGGCCGCTGCGGCCCGCTCTTTCTTGAGGTGGAATTGGATGAGCTCAGACTGCAGACAGCCTTCTTTCCAGTAGTTCCCTCCGCCACCGCTGCTGCCCCCTATAACGGCACTTCCGGAGTTTCTGCTGCCGGGGCCTGGGGTTTTGCCCACAGAAGAGGAGGATGGGGAAGGGGAGGCCCCCTCCCCACCGCTGCCGCCCCTCTGCTGAGCGCGTGTGCCTTTCCCTCTCCAGCCCTTGGGCGGCGGCGGCTGCTGCGGAGCGCCCCCCTCCCTCTCTCCCGAGCCTCTGCCGACTCCTCCTCCTTCCCCAACCCCTCCTCCTTCTACACCGAGTGTAAGGGGTTCCCCAAGTTTCGAGGGCACAGGTTCTGGCTCCCGGTGAGGCTCCTCCGGTGGGCCAGGCTTCCTGCCGCCCACCGGGGCCAGAATAACTGTGGGGGCCGCTTCAGCACCAGCCGAGTGTTGGACAGCTCCCGGCACTGCCCCTTTGGAAGCTAGGGGCACCGCCTTCTCCACCACGCCTCCGCCTCCTCTGGAGCTGGGCTGGGGCGTCGTTCGGTTCCCGGTTTTGTTGCCCTGCTGCTGTTGCTGCTGTTGCTGTTGCTGCTGCAGCTGCTGCAGCCGAACGGAATTGAGTTTAGTGCCCACCCCCACCGGAGACCGGGTGGCCGCAGTCGTCTGTCTGGTCAAATTATCCCTTAGTCTACCGGGTGATTGAGCACGATGCTGCTTTCTGCTGCTGCCCTCCGGGTGCAGGCGAGCCTCAGTGGCAGCCGTGGAAGCAGAAGCTGTGGTTGCGACAGGGGCAGCGCCCCCAGTCGGTGGCTGACTCATGGCAGTCTAGGAAGAAACTACCAGATGCAGTTTAGAATTGTCCATCACCACCACATCTCTCTTTACCGCTACCAACCTTCCTTTCTAATCTGGGACAGAAAAAGAAAAATCACACAGCATGTCTACATTGTTACAAATAACGGGTGATGTTCCTATACCAGAGAAGCCTTAGAAAATAATAAGAGTTGAGGGCCTCCCTGGTGGCGCAGTGGGTTAAGTAACACACTATGAAGCAAACCACAGCCACTGCAGCACGAGTTCGATCCCTGCTGCCGGCCAGGGAGGGGACCCACATGGCACAGCAGACCTCTCCTGCCTCACCCGCTGCTCCCCTCAGCAGTGTGCTTCAGTCGATCTGCCTGTTCTGTTCCCCACTCTTGTCTGGTGAATCCTTTCACCTCCCATGACTCTGGCATGTACCCAGCTGTTGTAATCATAAATAAATAAGCCTTTAAAAAAAAAGAAAATAATAAGGGTTGAAGGTGCGTATTAGAAGCTCTGCTTTTATTTACGCAATGACAAGAATACTCAATTCTCCTTTTACCCAGGGAGGTGTTATCTCAATATCACTCTACCTCAGAAAAGTGATCATCTGAAAGCTTCTGAACCTAACAATCTTACATCAGCAGGTTTTGGCAAGTATGAAGTCAGAATTCAGAAAGAAATTGATGTAAAGGAATTTTTTTAAAAGGAGGATAAGGTCAAGAAGAATATTTTTTAAAAACATCAAGGTCAAGAAGAAATTCATAAGGTAAAGTCCATAGGCTAAAGTTGACAGTACTCTTCAACTTTAGTTTTCTTCACTATCAAATATGCACTTTAAGCCTTAAAGTTTAGTGGAGACAGTTTCATCTGCTTAGTATTCTCAAGTATCACTTAGAGGAGAAGAGTTATCATGTAGGTTGTTACAGAAATTTTTCTATGAATAAATGACACTTTTATCAAATAGCTCTAACCTTTAATGTTGCTCCTGGTTAGAGAAATCCACCCAATTATCTTTAACACTAAAAGTAAAATATAAACAATAAATGATTTTAAATCACCGTCAGTCAGTTTCAAAGGAATAATGGCATTAGGAATCACCCCTATCATTTAGTCATTAGCAAACTTAAAGGGTTTTTTTTTTTAGTTTTGAGAATGAATTATTAAACTGCTTGGGAAACATTTACTGAAGGCTCTGCACAACTTCTTAAATCAAGGTAATGACCTTTTTTACACTTGTTCATACTTAATATTTATTGTGAATCATTTAAATATAACTACTAGACAGAAAATATTTTCACACTTAAACATCTTAGATGGTTTATCACAGGAAAAGCTGTAGTTTTAAAGTACAAGAAATTGAAATTCTGAGATAGACTTGCCCTGCATTCAAGAGGCTGGCACATTCTCACTCATGTTAGTGAGATCAACTTCTATTGTGCTATTTTTCCAAGATAAATCTATCACTGACTTTTGATATCTGGAAACTTTCAAGTCACTAATTATCTCTTGGGTTCTTCCTAGTGATCCAGCAAACTTGTGAGCTAGTTGATTGGCTACCTTTCCCTTAGAACTATAGTTTCTATATTCTGAAAAGGGCATGACTAGGCAGAAAGTTCTGCTTAATGGGGGGGGGGGGGAGGGTGAGGTGAGGGGGGAATGGTAGCGGAGAAACTTATTAGGAACAATACTTATCAGTCAGTGCTATTGTCTATTTTAAGTGTGACAACTTAATCGATGTGTAGTAGTCTCTAATTTTATAAAGAAATGTTAGTGAAAAGCTCTTCACCATCTCCCTTTCTTTTTCCATGATCTCCTTCCAAGTCCATTTGAATATTAATAGTAAAGAAAGAAGATCTTGTGAAGGAGGAGGAGAGATGTTGCTCATCAACTTATTTTCTACATGTTCTCCTGGAGCCACATGCTTCCAGAATATCTGGCCTCATTCCCCAGCATGGGTCATACTAATGTGGACCACCCAAATATGTTATATTGCTAATGAAACATCCTCTTTTTTTTTTTTTTTAATTAAGCACAACAGAGGACTTAAATTCAGCCTCATGACAGCTTTAACCCAGAAGAAAGCTAGGGTTCCAGGAACTCCTCTCCCATAATCACCAATATGTAAGTGCTGTCACGTGGTTCTCATAAAGTGACAGGATGCTGTGTCTATTCAAGGTTTCAAGTTGGAATCTCCAACCAAGCAACTCTGGCATTAGCCAAACCAATTTTACTCTCAAATTTTATCTGCCCACTGATCCACCCCATCTCTCACCCACATCCCTTTAGAAATCCAGAACTGCTCACTTCTCAGCAGAGGAGGTATTTGCAAGTTGATGAAAATCAGCAGCGTTTTCCTTCTGATCTTCCGGAACCTCCGGGTCTGTTAGGACGGCTTTCAGAGATGAGGAAAGTTTAACTTGGTATCATATGCGACTTTCTGGCTGGTCATGACTGGGCCCGTTCGTCCCAGTTCCACACCCACTCTATTTCTTCAAACAATGGCGTTAACGTGCAGACAGTCATAGAGCTCTCCGGAACAGATTACTTCCCGGTGGTTCTCGCCTAAGCTGGAGCTGCGCCTTGGATCTGGAGAACAGCGATGTACCAAGCGGTGCCAGACGCTCCCCACAAAGTGCACTGATATTCATGAGCTGACCTCACCCGGCTGGGCTGAGGAGGGGGCGGGATTGCAAGGGAGGGCCGGGTAGAAGTAACCAAAGAGAGGCTACTTTCTAGAGGAAAGAGGAGAAGGCGGGGATGGGATTGGGAGAGCCGGGATGCTCAAAAAGACAAAAAAAGGCCAGAGCCACGCCCGAGATGGTAGATTGGTTGCCGCCCTCGAAGTCCTTGCTGCACTCTCATACCCCTCACTTGGCAGAAAATTCCAAAACAGCTCGAAAATGAGATGCACTGGATTTCTGCAAAGCTTTGTCCTCGGTAGGATCAATCTCCATCAATTATTTACTTGAGCTCTTTTCTCGGGGAGGCGATTCAAACAGCAGCCTTCCGGGCGTGACTGATGTCTCCTGATGCAGCTGCGAGGCGCAGGCGGACGGCTGCTGGGAGTTCTCTTTGTTCGCTCACTTTAATTCTCTGTGTAGCTCTCCACGCGGTGCACCCTCCCCGCCCCCAGCCCGGGCGGAGTCGTCAGACGTATTTTCCAGGAGTAAATAATGGTTGCCAGACTCACCGTCCCACAGACAAAGGGTTCTTGTGTTGCCACGATTAAATTAGTGCAAACCGAATAAATACCAGTTTACAGGATCATTTTCTGGTGGGCTTGCCCACTGTGCATTTTCTTCTCTCCGTTAAGTTCCATTTCCCACTCTGAAAACAAGGAGCAATTGTTGAGTTCCACAATATTTATAGTAGTGCATGTGGGTGATAAAAATCTTCGAGTGTATTTGAAAGATGGGAACTTAAAGGGAATTTCAAAAAATAAGAATTCAGAATAGATGTCTTTATGATATACATTAACCCATGCCGTTGCTCAGTACGTGTATTACAAAGATTGAACTGGAAAATCCTCTTTTTCCTTTATTATTGTTTATTATTATT
The DNA here is from genome assembly GCA_019455555.1 of Galemys pyrenaicus. NCBI lineage: Eukaryota > Metazoa > Chordata > Mammalia > Eulipotyphla > Talpidae > Galemys > Galemys pyrenaicus. Next base: position 11,096,576 of record JAGFMF010011861.1, on the reverse strand, counting down.
ATTAAAGAGTAAGGAATGTATGAAGGTCTTAGTCCTACCTCTAAGAATTCCTTGGTGATGCACATGTTGAAGTGTGAAGCTGTACTTCCAAAATTAAGTAAACAAATGGACAATCTATAAAAAAGGAATTTTTAATTAAATTTCTCCAACATTAATATCGTGGTACAGTAGGTAAAAAGAAGTCAATATCTTGAAATAATAGTTGTTTATGCTAACTTTAATTTTAGTGTAAGAGAGTTTATTTTCCAAACGCAACATCTTATATTAAAAAATTAAATATATTAATTTAGGAATTGTTTGCATACAAGTGATATCATTATAGCAAAATAAAGAGCTATTCAAACCCTGTTGTCTAGTATCTCCAATGATAGATAAGTCAAATACAGCATTAGGACAAAATCTTTCATGTATTCGTGCTCTCCCAAAGAGATAGTGTCCATTTTGTTTCCAGTACTGTCCAAGGTGCTGGGGATGCAAAATTAAATGAAGATATTGTCCCTATTCTGGGAAAACTCAAACATATTGATGAAAACTGGGATAATTTCCAAATAATCCTTTGAATACTTTTTAAAGGTGGAAATGTGGTATCTGTGGCATCTCCAATAAATATCTCAGAAGTTGACTAGCATGCCAAAAAGACAGAGAAAGAAAGCAAAGTAAAACATTACAGTTTCTTTGAGATTTATATTTGATGACTTTTCATTATATTTGATGACTTGTCACCAAAGTTGAGTTATAACTTTATTTCAAAATACTAAGAACTGCAGGTTTCACTTAACCAAAATGGGTAAAAATATTTTTTTCATATTAATCTGTTACAAAAGAAACAATGATATTATAAACATTGTCTATGGACATAAAACATATGTTGTCCTTTTTCTCTAAGAACTTCTACTCTGCTTCACCATCTTGTTTCAATTTTCTTCAAAGATAATATTAGTTATTTCAATGCAATTAGAAATTTAGAAAGTTTAATAGGATCAAGAATTGACTTTTATGCATGCTTAAAATGAGTGTAAATCAATTGTTTTATAATTTACTATTATGCATTTTCAAAGTTGAAACCTAATAATTAAGTGTATACAAGCAACACTTTTTGTCTTATGGTCCTTGACTTTATTCACAGTGACAAAATAATAGCATCATGTTTATGCGAATCATATGCAGCACTGAATGCATTCATCTATGTGATCTACTAATGGGAAATAAAATCATATATTTTAGTTCTAAATACATAAAATCAAATACAAATCACTTGTATTTACAAGAAGAGATGAACTCACTTAATTGGTAAGGAAATATTATTTAACAACTTTTGGAAAGACCAATACCATATTGTAAAAAAGTGTCAAATGCCAGAGGATAGCATTTATTTACTTTTTACAATAACTGGCACATAAAGGAACATGTGAATATTTGAAAAAGATGTAATTGCATGAATATTTGGACTTATTTGATCATGTTGGTATTATTTTTGTGTATAGATAGTCTATGTGTTTTGAATATTTTGGGGGCACACTTTTGATTACTGTTTCAATTTTGTTACTCTTGAGTGTTCTGTCCAGGTTTTCTATTTCTTTCTAAATAAATACCTAATTATGTGATTATTATTATGAAATGGTGAAGGTAACTCATCACATTTCAAGGGATGTGTGCTCATCATAATTTATGATACTGATGGTTATTATATGTCTGATTTTGTAAGTTGTTGATAAAGTTGACAATGTAAATTACTACTACTATTATACTATTTTAGTGACATTATTCACAAATTTACACCAAACTCCACTAATCCTGTACTTCTTTAGAACTTTAATTTTATACTCTCAAAACACTTGTTTACCCATAAATTATAGTTGTCCAGCCAGGTGGTAAGTATCTAAAATAATACTCCTGTTTCCTTTTGTTCCTATAGAAAATATTCTGTTCCTATAGAGAATTAGATACATAAAGGTTGGTCAGTACAGGGGTTGGATTGTTGGTATAGTCTTCCAGTGATAAAGAGAATTTAATGTTTTCAGATCCATCTTTTGCTTTTAGAGGGTGATTTAGCTTTGGCATATGCCATTAGCTGACCTTTACTGGCATCTATGTTTAGTCACAAGCCATTTTGTTCTCTGGACTATATTTTAGATAATGATTTATGAAGCATAGACTCTTTGGGTTTGTAAACACCATGATTCATTTTTTCATTTCTAATGGACTGCCCAAACCATATTGTATAGTGGTTTTAACCTAATTTCAGGTGTCTCTATAAAGTCTATTCAACAATCGCTCAGAATAAGTATACACATTATGGCTTTATATATGATCAAATTCTGTGGTATAATTCACATACTAAATTAAGATTTAAAAATAGCAGAAATACCATAGATAATTACTCATGTGTTTGTCTTTTCAGTTGGGGTTACAAAATAAACCTTCTGTTGCATTACTTCTGTAAGTGCTCATAAATATTTACCCTTGGTAATTCTAGCCATTCTCTAACTTCTCAATCAAAATACTGTCAGATTTCTGATTTCAATTATACCTTGTTTTCACTTGTTTTGATCTTTAACAGAGATGATACACAAGTTTTGTTATTATTATGTAAATGATGTATACCTTTAACATGGCCACTAGTGGCCCCTCATTCAATAATTCTGAATTGTCTATTTTTCTGTATCAATACTTTAATAATCTTTTATGTCACCTACTCTAAATCCTCAAATTAATTAAACTGCCTTAATGCCAGCATAGTTGGGCAATTCTCATTATGCCAAACCAACAAAGGTGGTGACCTAAGTGACTCTATACTTCACTGGAAAACTCAGTATGAGTTTTTATTTTTACTTCCTACTTCCCCAGTGGGTGTAGCATACAAGGCTCCTTTCAAGTCAGACGAATGCAGGATGCTTGATCACCCTGAGTTAATACTACTGTGCCTTGTGCCCTACAGACTGATCAGTGCAACTCCATGTTAATAAGATTTTGAGTCATAGTTGGGAGTCATATATATATATATTCACCCTCCCTAAAGCCCAGAATCAATTATTCAGTTTGACCCATCCTTTTCTGTCAATAAAGAGGCTGGGATTCTGCTCTTGGTCTAGTTATAGAAAAGTTTAACAAAATGCCACATCTATTTTATATTCCAGTATCTTATTTTTTGTTTGCTCTCAATTACTAGTAGGTTTTAGTTTAATGCCTAGCCACTAATGTATATAGTTATTAATATACTATACAAAGATCAGGGTACTTTATTATCTGACTAGATGTTATATTACATTAATTTGATTTATTCTTCACTAATGATTTTTAGTGTATATAAGTGTTCATTCAAACACATTCAACTTAAGGTAATGTGAAGAGTGTCTATTTACAAGATGTGGACAAAATGCAGGAGAAACCACAATACGTCCTTCAATAACCTAATGTTAAGTAACAGTGGGTGCTACCAACACACTTTATTTTAAAAAGACACCATTGGCAAGGGTATTAAAAAGATGAGGGGGCAGAGTGCACACTGGAACCCAGAAAAAGGGATTTGTGTTAAGCATGCCACCTTGAGAAGATATCAAAGTGAAATTTCATGACATCTCACCCTTCTCCTTTCCTGTGGTCACCTACTGGAGTTCTCTTTTGATAGATTCAATTAAATTCTAGAGGGACATGGAGCCATTTGATGTGATTACTCAGGCTAATCTGGGTGAAGAGTGAACTGAAAGATATTAAGGAAAATAAGCAACAATATTTACAACTCAAAGACTAAACTTCCTAGAACCCTCACAAACTATTTCTTTCATGTTTATTGCTGATCTCAAAAATTTTATTTTCAGAATAAAGCAAACATTTTTGAGTTCTTTGGTTCTGTTAATAAATTTTCTCTATGGGTGTTTTCATTGGAATTATGTGCTAATCGATTAAAGGGAGTGTAATTTTCACTATCTCAGTTTACTGCTATAATAACGATACACTTTTTATTTAAATAGTCTTTCTGAATCACGATAATTTTATTTTCTTAGCAATCCTGCAAACCCTTTGTTAGATTTGATCCTAAGCATTTGATATTTGTGTAGTAGGTTATACCATCTAGGCTTATTAATTATATTCTACGACTGTCAAAGAATGCATTGCTCAGAGCATATCCCTTTTGATAACCAATGCATGACTGTATATACATACATATATATATATATTCAATGGAATAGTACTCATAAAAAAGAACGACATCTTGTCATTTGTGAAAACAGGTATAGACCTTAACGATGTTATGCTAAGTGAAATGAGTCAAATACCATGTAATTTCACTCAAGTGGAATAAAAAGAGAAAATTAATAAGCACACATAACAAAAACAAACTCTTACATACAGAGAACATGATGGTGTTTAGCAGAGAGGAAGGGGACTCATGGGTGGTGAGATGGGTAGATGATCATATGATGATGGGTGGAAACTAGGTTTGGTGGTGATCAGGTGTAGTCTATAGAGATGCAGAGTTATATTGTTGTACACTGGAAACTTATATAATGTTATAAACCTATGTTACCTCATAAACATTTTATTTTAAAAAAAAAAGTCTTTGGGAGAATAAATGTATCCCTGTGTTTATCACAGGACTATCTATAGTAGGTAAGACTTGGAATCAACCCAAATGCTCAAAAACACATGCTTGGGTCAAGAAGATGTGGTATATATACACAATGGAATACTATTCAGCAATCAAAAAGATAAACTAATGCCATTTGAAGAAAAATGGATGGACCTTGAAGGGATTATGCTCAGTGAAGTAAGTCAGAAGGAAAAAGAAAAATACCAGATGGTCTCACTTACAGGAAGAATAGAGGGGATCAAGGGGGAAAATAATAATATCAACAACAACAAGAAAATAAATATATATATATAAAAGTCTTTTGGAAAAAGCCTGAAATGCAGAGCAGTGAAAAGAATGTAGTACACTTGATAGGTTTTGTAATACCCTCTAGTGGTGAACTGTAGAATTCATACTATTCACTTTTCACTTGGTAAAAATGTTATTTTATTTTCCTCAACATAACCTTTAAACAGTTTCATCAACTGGCAATATATTTATAATTACATTATTTACATAATTTGTGAGTATGGTAAGAGAATAGCATATATTTAAAGGTTCATTCCAAAGAACCAACTTTTTAGTGTACATGTTAATAGCAACTTTGAAATTGAAAAAGTTGAAATGAATTCTTTTGCATAAAATACTTGTTTATTTTTAGATATGGTACACCATATGAGCTGGATCCTTTCCTGAGGATGTGTTCACTTACTAGGGAGACTGGCACTGGAGCTGCATTACAGTTTTTCAGGACAGAGGGAAGCCACAGGCACAGAGTCAGTCACTGTGGTTCTGAATCCACTTGTTTATTCAGGTCCCACCAATTGTATGATACTTTGCAGTCATCCTGGTCCCTTTTACAATTTGTGATTTAAAACATTTGATACTAGCATTTATTACTTCTACATACTATAGCACATTTTAAGGCTAAGGAAATCTGATAGTCTAATATAAAAATATTGACCACTTCACTGAATATTTTAAGATTATATTTAATTCAATATTATTTGATGATCTTCTAGTATAAACTTATATCTACACACTCAGAACCCAAAGAGATCCTGAAAATCAGTTCTTACATTTGCTCCTAAGTATTTGATATTTGTATAGTAGGCAATGCCACTTAAGTTTACTAATTATATTCTATGACTAACAAACAATGCAGATATATATGTATATACATGCACACATACATATATATGCACCCCTATATGCAATGGAATAGTACTCAGACATAAAAAAGAATGAAATATCATTATTTGTGAAAACATAAATGGACCTTGAGGATGCTATGCTAAATGAATAAGTCAGACAGGAAAAGATAAATAGCATGATTGAGGACCATATCTTGGAGATACTGAAAGAATAACATTTGTTGATATTCTCCTGATTGGGAAAGTATACTAGAGAGTTCTGAATCCAAGCAGAATGCAGGATTATTTGTTTGTTGTGGTAATGCTGATTTACAAAAATGCATGTTTCAAGAGTATAGGTTTACACTGCTTCAATTGTATGCTATCACACCATGCTCTATTAAATTGCCAGTAACACTATTGGGCCTACATCACCCTTTCTTGACCTCAAGTTCCATTCATATTTTGCAGCTGGAAGCATTTCCTCTTTCTTATGGTCATATATTATGTATTTATTTATTCATCAATGGAGCTGCAGTTTGTTTTCATGTCTTGGTTACTGTGAACAATACTGCAATGAATACAGGAGTGCAGATATCTCTTTGAATTAATGATTTCATTTTCTTCAGATATATAAGCAGATGTGGGATTGCTGGATCATATGGTAGTTCTACTTTTAATTTTTTCAGGAACCTCCATGCTATTTTCATATGGCTGCACCAATTTGCATTCTGGTGGGTGGGGACTCATATGGGAGTTAATTACTCCCTCTCCAGCAGCAGCTGTCCTTTCCTTTGTATGGGTTTGGCATCTTGAATATGAAGAGTTTTCTGTTTTTCTTTCTGTGGAAGAATTTTTTTCTTTTGTTTCTGCCTCAGCAGCAAGAAACCTACTCCTGGGACCATAGGAAAATGAATTTTTCTTTTCTTCTGAAGCATCAAAATGCTTCCTTTTTTCTTCAAATGTGAAGATGGTCCAGATATTGTACATGTGTCTCAGCAGCAATCACCATTGCACATCTTAACAGTGTCGGGAACTCCTGCATGTCTTCCAACCTCTACCTATTCATTTTCATGAGCCACATGATAGAACTCAAGGCAAAGCACTACTGAGAGAATTTGTATTCCTCCTTTGTCAAGCGATCCCAGGGATTCTAAACTGTCACATTAGCCCACGCACAGCTTATAAGAATTTTCTATTATTTAAGCTCTTACCCACTTTATCGTTGCTCCCTTTTACTCTGTGCTGCTAAATACAAATTTCTGCTTCCTCTCTCCTTGAAAAGGCTTGAAGGCCTGCAGAGTTTTGTTCATGATGTTGCTTCAATTGCATTTATTTTTAAATTTGAATTTTTAAAATTGAGGTAACATTGGTTTAAAACACTGTATATAATTTAGAGGTGTAGAATCCCCCATTCAGGTGTATGTTACCACATCACACCATTAGGCACTGTAGTTCTCCTGCACGATAGTCTATGTGGCTTCTTCCCACTTTGCTAACCCCTCCTCATCCTCCATCTTCTCTGGAAACTTCAATTTCCTAGTCAGAGTTCTAGGATTTGTCAGTGGCTTGTTTTTTTTCTGACCTTGGTTTTGTTTTTTTATATTCCACAATCTTATTCGGCTTTCTCTTTCTCCCTTATGTTTCATAACGTGTTGTCACAAATGGCAGGATTTCATCTTTTTATAACTGAGTAGTATTCTACTGTGCATATATATACCATATCTACCTAATCAACTCATGTATCTTGAGCACCTCAGTCGTTTCCATAAATGGTTATGCAAATAGTCATGCAATGAACATGGGAGTGTGTATATCCCTGGAATTGGTGTTTTTACATTCTTCATTTAGATACATAGCAGTGTAATTGCTGGGTCATATGGCAGATCCATTGAAGAAAGCAAAGTCTTTTTAATAAATGGGAAAACAGGATAACTATATGCAAAAGAACACCCAAAAATGAAACTAGAACACTATCTCACACCATACACAAAAATTGACTCAAAACGAATAAAAGACCTAAATATAAGACCTAAAACCATAAAATACTGTAGTGCCAGGAAGACACAGAGCAAGTTTTCAATGATTCTGAGCAGACAGGTCAAGGAGGAATCCTGGAGCCCTTGGTGGCTTTTTCAGGCTTTTATTACATCATTTTATCAGACGCGACAAGGTACACAGCAGGCAAGGGGGCCGGGGCCAGCAAGCTGGCAGGCCTCCTAGCCCCTGGCGCATCTTCACTCTCTGGACTCTCTAGCCTCTCGTCTCTATTACTATTGCTGCTGCTTCTGCCTTTCTCTCTCTCTCTGCTGTTGCTGGTGTCCTTGTGACCCCGCCCTTATATGCCCAGTGTCTCAGCCCAGGTTCACCCTCTTGCTCATGCCCACACCCTACTTGAGGTGCCTGCCATTAGGCATGCGTGGAGGACCGCAGGTGTCCAAGGTCCACACCAATGGCAGAACGGCAGAAAAGCCTAATCACTTTTACTGACCCTACAAGTACATAAAAGAAAACAGGCAAAACACTCCACAACATATGTTTCGGTGATATCTTTGCGGATTCATCTCCAATGACATGAAAAAAACAAAGTGAAATAAAAACAACTGAAACTATAGCAAACTGAAAAGTCCTCTGCATGGCAGATGTGACTATCCCTGATTTTATTTCTTAATGGTCTCTGTAGCGGCAGGAAATGTGGGGGCACAGGAGGCAGGGTTCAGGATGGTTCTGAGCAGACGGGTCAGGGAAGGAGAGTCTCTTGGAGCCCTCGGTGGCTTTTCGTACTTTATTTAGTAGAGGTGGCCAGGGTACATGGCAGGCAGGGGTGCGGGGGGTGGGGTGGGGGGGGTGGGGTGGGAGTGGGGGCCGGGAGGCTGGCAGGCCTCCCAGCCCCCAGCGCATCTCACCCTCTTGGCTGCTTCTTTTCTCTCTGCTGCTGCTGCTGCTGCTGCTGTCGGTTCTCTCTGTTCTCGCAGTTCTCTCTGTTAGTGCTCGCAGTTCTCACAGTTCTGGCGTCCTCATGATGCCGCCCATTTATGCCCGTGTCCAACATAGGTGCGCTCACCTTTACCCTACAGTCTCAAATAAAGTTATGATGTTTTAGATTATATGACTGTAGGGTCAGAGAGCAATGTCTCAGGCTTTTCTGCCCTCCTGCCATTGGTATAATGATGGACACCTGCGGTGCTGCATGCATGCCCAGGTGGGTATGCGCAAGTGGGCGCACCTGAGTTTGGACACGGGCATATAGAGGCGGCGTCATGAGGACATCAGCAACAGCAGCAGAAGCAGCAAAGCAGCCTAGAGAGTAAGATGCACCAGGGGCTAGGAGGGCTGCCAGTCTCCTACCACCCCCTCCCCCATGCCACATGTACCTGCCATGTACATGGTGGCCATATACCTGACTGACTCTGTAAATAAACCTCTGTAAAAAAAAAAAAAAAAAAAAAAAAAAGCTACCAAGGGCTCCAGGACTCTTCCTATGGGAGTTTTTATCAATTAATAATTTTCCTGTTAAGTCCCATTTTATAAAATATGCATGAATGGTCCTTTGGAAATACTCTTTTGTCTTTTAAGTTGAACATAGATTTTTTTCTTCTTTTGCTTAAATGTATTGTGACTTTATGTTTCGCAACCATCCCAGGCCCGGTAGATTCACTGTCAGTCTGGGCAGATTAAAAGAGAATCTTAGAGCCCTTGGCATCATCCCCATAGGTTTTTTAAGAGTTCACAGGGAAACAAGCCAGAAGAGAGACAGAACTTGGGGCCCCCAAATCTCTATAGCTCTTTCCTCTGGGCTTTCTCTGGCACCCTCTCACCATCTCTTCCTCTCATAGCCACCACTTTTCCTCTCATAGCCGCTCCGATGTAGTCATCTCTGAGTAATGCCGCCCTCACAGCCTTGACTTCTAACTCAGGTGTGCACATTCGCACATGTGCACACAGCCAGGCTCAGGTGTACATAGTCAGGCACACATGCCCCACCCACACACACACCTTCCACGTTAACAAAATCAAGGCTGTAGGTGACAGCCAAAGAGGCCATTGGGGTCTGACCAACTCACTTACCCTACCCTTTATTACATTATGATGTTTTATCTTGCATATTTTACTGCCCAGCTGACAGTACTCCTTTTTATTTTGCATTAGCTTATTATTGTGTTACAGGAAATACTTCCATGTTCTGTTGTAAATTTTACATCTTTTAATCTGCCTTTCTCTCTGTGTTCTCTCTCTTCTGCTTATGTTCTCTCCTGGCATCCTCATGACGCAGCCCTTATACTCCGTATGTCTCAACCCAGGTGTGCCCACTTGCTCATGCCCACACTCTACTTGGGAGGCGGGGGGAGGGGGGTGTCTGCCATTAGGCATGCATGCAGGACCACAGATGTCCATCATAGACACCAATGGTGGAAGGGCGGAAAAGCCTGACAATTTATTCTGACCCTACAATGACACAGAGGTGTTACATAATTTCATATTGTGGATGATTTGTTTCTGCTTCTCCTCATTCAACAGTTACTGGTCCTTTTGCTTCCATTCCGGCCATTCCTAAGCAAGAAAACTACATGAGACTCTGCCCTTTAGATTCTCTTAGGCCCTACCATGTTAGAATAACCTCTTATGATATATTTTCAGGAGTGTGCAGTTTTCCTAGTGTGTTAAAGATGTTGATCCCTCTGACATTTTTCACTGTCCAAATCTATCTGAATGTTCCTGGAGATTTCAAAAACCTAGAAGAGGAAAATAACTATAGCATATGACTTCTTAATGCTATGGCATGACAAATTGCAATAAAAAATATAAGTGGCTAATAAATTTATAAAAATGTTAATCACCCTAACAGCATAAAAATAAAAATTGAAACTATGAAATACTTATTTTTGACTTACTAGAAAAATACTGTTGATCCAGTGTTGGCCTTGAACTAGGAATACAGACATTCATTAGGAGCTATTTTGCAAATTATTGTAAATTTTTTCATAGCAATTTGACTGTGTATATCAAAAGTCTTAGAAATGTTTATATCCTTAGAAGTCCAGACATTCCAGTTATAGAGATTTGTTTGAGACATAATTGTGCCAGAGCTGTGATATAGACTGGCATGTAGGGAAAAAGTTCTAATTGCTTTTCAGTTTCTTTCCTTGTCATACTAAAATGTTAAATTAGGGAAATTCCTGATTCCACCCTTCAATATTACCCCATTTTTAAAAAAAAAAAAAACGAGAAAATTGAAAAAATCCTAGGGTTACCATGTCGAAGGTGGTGACGGGTTTTATATGGAGCAGGAGATAGGCAGGCAGTGCAGAAAATCACCAACCTCTAGTCCTTCTGCTCATTAAGGAAGAAAATCAGCACACCCAAGCCCTCTGTATAGGAGGGAAACATGAGGGCATAAATAAGCTCTAGAAGTTCATTCTCATCCTTCATCTTCCAAATAACAGGATTGATGAACTACAAGCAGAGGAGAACTTCTCCCATATTCTTCTTTATGGGGAACAGAGGATACAGTCCTTACCTGAAGAGTTCATTTATTGGGTCAGAAGGAATTGATTGGGATTTTCTGTTGAATGGGGCTGCTACAGGGAAGGAAGGAACACCAAAACTAGCCAAGGACACTGTCCAAATAGTTTACCCGTCACCGTCTGAGCTTTTCACTCACATGCGCAATTACAAGATTACTGAGGTTTCAGTGAACAGCAAAAACAGGAGTCATTTAACAAACCAGGGAAAATAGTTACTGAGGCCACAAACGGCCGTTTACCTCATCTGAAGTAGTGTCTAGTGGTTTAAAGTCAGTCCTAAACGCAAAGGCTCCCCAGATGATGTCTTCTTGCCATTGTGGCCCTGGAGCATGCGACAGCCAGACTACAGACTGGGATCCAACTCAGGAAGACAGCAGAAGACACAATAGGAGATCCTAACTGGGACTGTCCAGATGCCCTAGCATAGCACCCAACTACCTGACAAATGGCCACACCCACGCAGCTCAGCGAGGGACCTATTTCCGGTATCTGCCTTCCCTGGCAGGCTGTAATGGCAGCAACAAGGAACAGTGTCAGTCCATTAGCTACTTGTAAAGCTTCTGAACGTTTCCTCTCTAAAGTCGGCTGCTGGAGGCCTCTCCAGGTTTTCCAGAGGCCTACAACAGCCTTCTGGAAGATAGGCATGGTGGGAGCATAAATCGCTGACTACAGAATCCCTGAAGATCCAAAAAATGGTGAATCCTGAATTCTGAAGGTTTGAACGCTCAATTATGAACACTGTATCCTAGGGGTTACTTTCTTCTCAGTCTCCACCCCAAATATGAAACTTGATTCTCATTTTTTCCTGGGGCTATCCATTCTCTCCAGCAGCCCCCTCCAGAGGGTGCCACCTGTCGCAGTCTTTGGCTTCAGCCACGGGTTATAGAACTCCTATACTTAAGCTTGTTTACTCCTCACTCACTGATCTCATTATTATTACAGTTTGATGCTACCAACAATGTCAAACTTCCAAGGGAAGCTGAACTTAGAAAAATATGAGAAACACAGATGTCTCAAAGGAAAATAGACATTGTGTCACAGACTCCTTCGCATGTAGAAACAGAATAACTGGTTCTTAAATTAATTTAAAACACACTAAAAATAAACAAAATAATACTAGCATGGCAAAAGAAAAGTTAAGAAATAACCAAACAATATCAGGTATAAGAATTATATTGATGAAATAAAAATCCAACAAATGAGATAAGACATAGACAGATATGCCTGAGGAACAATTTTATGAAATTATAAGCTAGGTAATGGAAATTTTCAAGTGATGAAAAAAGATACCCCAAAGAAAGAAAATTAAAAAGCTGAGAAATTAAATGCTAAGAAATTAAATGCTAATGTCCATATAAAAATTGAAGAAAAAGTATCTGAAGATATTTTGATAGAAACATAGACTTTCCAGAATTTAAACACTGGAAGAGAAGGGGAATGGGTAGCAGGGTCGTGGGGGGGTTGGTGGCTAGAGAGTATCAACCAAATAGTGGGAACTTTGGTGGTAGGTATATATGGAGGTATAGATGTACCCTCACCCCACAATTTTATATAGCATTGTATATCAATCATGAATCAGTAAAATTTTATTAAAAAATCAATTTTAAAAAATACCCATTCAAATAGAGTAGTATTCCTTTGGCAAAATTTAAAAATTATACACTTGTAAATATATGGTTCAAGGAAACTGAATTATGTTAAATATCTTTATAAAAATGTTTGATGCTTAAAATTTGTTAATATTCTTAAATGTGTAATTTCTCTTATTTTCTGAACATTTCAATTCTTAGAGAAATCTTTATATAATTAACATATTTTATCCAGTGAAAAATTGTGTTAAAATATTTTAAAAACTCAGTATTTGTTAAAGCTTCTATAAAGTTGAAAAAATATTACAGAGAAAATTTTAATGTCTAGACCATATTATTTATATATTTTATAAATCATTGAGTATAAAGAATAACTCTATTGAGAAAACATTATTTGGAAATTGACCCTAAAGGGAGGAACTTGTTATAGATAAATTGAAAATCTTCTGATCTCACTAAAAGAATAACATAAAATAAAACAATTATTTTTCTATCATATAGGCAAAGATTTGTAATATATATGCTATGCTGAGAGCTGGGGCTACAAATTTAATGAATTGTGTGTAAATTAATATTTCCTTTTTAGAGATGTTATAACACATATATGTTATATTATTAAAGTTATATATAAATATATATTTATGTGAAAGTTATATATTATATAAATATATAAAGTTATATAAATTTGACCTAAAAGAAATGCTTTGTCAAAATATGTATACATTCTTTGTTTAGCAAATATTTATTGCTACCTGTTATATGTTAAGTACTGTATAATATATTATTATTAAAATGGTAATAACATTTTTTGAAGGATTTGTAATCTAAAGTTCATAAAAATTAAAATTTACATATGTAGAGTTGTTTGTATTGTAGTGTTATGTCAACATCGAAAACACAGAAAAGATCTAATATACTAGAAATTCAAAAATTATCAATGAGTGACAATTTAAATTGTATGTAACAAAATAAAGTGAAAACTGTATATCATGATTACATTTTAGCAAAAGAAAAATTTTGCATATGAAGGAATACCGAAATATATCTACCAAAATTTTGCCACTGAATTATTGATTTTATTTTTAGTATCATAAAGAGCACTTGCATAAATGAATGAACAAATATGTAAAAGATTTAATCATAAATATGTAAGTAAATCAATCATAATAAATAAATGAATTATCAAACATTTTACTACTTAATAAATCATATTATTCTTGAATTTTAAATAAAAAGTATGATCAGAAAACCTAAAAAAAAGAAAAAAAATCCTTGCAAATTAAAATCAGTATGATTTATCTTAATTATCCTTAAAATACAGCAGCTTAAAATACTAGCAGTTATTTAACGGTCGGTTGTTTTAGTTTAAAAAAGAAATCCTTAAATTCTACAATTATGTCAGCCTCCTGTGTTTCGCTTGCGGCCTTTTAGCTGTGACCCAGTACTTGCTCTTTTTTGCCACCTGGTGGCAGCATCTGAACACCGCCGCTCATTTCCTCCTGGGCACAAACAGTAGGCAAAACCTTGGTGCAATATGATTGCAGTGTAGTGGCTAAGGTATCCTGCCAAAATCACCTGATTTCTTTCTTTTTTAATCACTTGATTTCTAATGCTTTCCTGTGAAAATACCCTCTGCTGGGCATCTCTGGTAGCGCAGGGGTTAAAATCTCAGTGCTAGCAAGCTATCGCCAGCCACTGCGGCATGAGTTCCAATTCTAGCCAGATTGCTGACCCACATGGTGCTGCTGACCTCTCCTGTCTCCCTGCTGTTCCCCTCAGCAGTGTAAGCCCATAGATCTGGCTGCTCTGCTCCCCACTCTGTCTCTGATGAGTCCTCTCATCCCCCTCACCCCTCCACTCTGGCCTGCACTCCAGTTCTTGTATGCATAAATAAAAAGTAACTTTAAAAATAAATACTTCTCATTACAGAAGAAAATACTATCTAATATTCAATTTACAATGTGAAAATTGTACACAATTTATGAGAAGACACATTTTTTTGTGGTTGTGCCAATCCTAACTGGCCCGTTTGGCCACCAATTTTTGTGGCCTGCAAGTTCTGCATTCATGTACAAGCTCAGAACTGCCTGTCAATCAGTCATAGGAGTCAAACCTTACAAGGTGCCTTTCGAATCAACAAAAAGCAGAAAGCTTGATCACCCTGGAAAGACTATGCTTCATGAGATATGACCTGGATGACCCTGGGGGCCTGAGGATGGTATGACAAGGGACTATAGAAGTTAATCAATGGAAACGTTGGCTGGGGATCTAGGGCTTGACCTCAATTGCAATACTGAGTCATCAAGCAGATGAGAAGAAGTGCCTGGAGGGCAGACTCACAACCCTGATACTGTACATGACAGCACATTCTCTCGTTTCACCCCTCCCTTTTCTTTTTTGTCCTCCTCCCCCTCACAATTGACACTGTGTGATTATTCTATCAATAAAAGAGCCAGGATCTTGTTCTTCAGGAGTACCCTGCATTCTACAGTCTGCTACACGACTCCCATTTGTCAGTGCGGTGTTGTCAATGCAACAATTTTTAAGAAATGATTTGACATTAGACAACCTTCACAACAAATCAGTACAAGGAGAACTTTTTACAATCAACCCTACTTTTTTTTTTTCTAATTTCTTCTCTAAAAAGGGACAATTAGTAATCCTAACTCTAAAATTATGCCTGCCGATTAGCTGAAGTTGGGACATCGCCTGTAGACTGAAAGTTTTAGGAAACAACTGATAAGTGCCCTCAAGGCCACATGCACCCTGATTCATGCATTCGCAGCTGACTGTACCCTTTGCTTTAATCAATAAATTCTCAGTAACCTAGTTGCTCCGGGCTCAGACTTTGGAGAGAGATCTCTAGGCCAGTTATTGTAAAGCTATCCAGGGTTAATTAAGAGCTTCCCCCCTCTCTGAGTGATGCCTGCTTCCTTAACAGAATTTTCCCATTCAAAAAAGTAAAATATATTTTAAATGTTTTCTGGGAAAGGAGGAAGAGTCCTTTTCTTTTCCTAGAACCTACCAATTTGTCTAGAATGAATGAATGAATAGTATTTAATTCACTATCTGATGATTCACTTCTTTTGCTGTTGGGGGGTCTTTTGTGGTTCCATATGAATTCCAGCAATATTTGTTCTCCAGTTCTTTGAAATATGCCATTGATAGTTTTATTGGGATTGCATTGAATCTGTATATTGCTTTGTGTAGAATGACCATTTTTACAATGCTAATTCTTCCAATCCATGAGCAGGGAATATTTTTCCATTCTTTGTGTCTTTTATTTCTTGCAAAAATGTCTGTTTTCTTTGTATAGAATTTTTATTTCCTTTGTTAGATATATGCCTAGGTATTTTTCTTTCTTTCTTTTTTTTTTTTTTTTTGGTGTAATTGTAAATGGGATCGCTTCTTAATTTTTTTCCTTCTCTATTTTATTGCATATAGGAAGGCAACTGATTTACATGTGTTGATTTATACCCTGCCACTTTGTTAAATTGATTATTTCAATTCATTTTCATGGAATTTTAATGGTTCTCTATGTATATTACCATGTCATCTGCAAATAATGACTACTTCTTCTTCCCAATTTGGATTTCATTTATTTTTCTCTTGTCTAAGTGTTCTAGCTAAAATTTCCAATACTATGTTGAATAACAATTGTGAGAGTGGCAATCCTTGACTTGTACTAGATCTTAAAGAAAAAGCTCTCAGTTTTTCACTATTGAGAATTCTTGGCTATGGGTTTTTAGGAAATGGCTTTTATTATGTTAATATATGTTTTGTTAATCTCTGTTTTTTTTGGGGGGGGGGTTCAACATAAATGAATAGTTTTACTTACATATGGAATCTAGAAAAACCAAGCAAAGGATCAGACAAAGACAAACAGTAAGACTGGCCTTTGAAAGCATATAGGAAATCTGCGGATGTTCAAGAGGGGTAGGAAAGGGACAGGGACTGGGAGAGAGACAAGAACATGGGGGAGGAGAACATAGTGGAGGGTAGTGGAGGGTTGTGGGCACTTTGGTGGTGGAAATTATGGTAACCACATCTGAGGGGAGAAATCCTATATAGTGAAAAAGTAAAAAAAATAAAAATGTTTAAAAAATAAAAATAAATTGATTAAAAGAAAGAAAATATGCTATTTGAGTCAGACACATTCCATATCAAAGTTTAAGCACATAGTGCTATTTGCCAGTATAGTTTTAAAAGTTGTAGTTGACTACTAGTATTTTATGTTAAAATGTTTTAGATTTTAGTTATAATTCCTCAAGATATATTGTTATAAACTACATGAAATTAGATTACTAATTAGATTAGAAAATAACAACAAAACTACCATACAAGTTTAATAATGATACATGCTTAGTGATTTATTATAGCTTAATATGATCTTCTTTATGTCATAAACATTTTAAGTAGTGACAAAAATCAACAATCATTAATATGTATCCTTTATATAGTCACTATGTTAATACAGTTATATAGTTCTAAGTTTAAAATGTAGTTATATAGTTCTGAGTTTAAAATTTAAGTTTAACAATTTAGTACAAAGAAAAAACATCAGAAATAAGAAAACTATATTGATTTGATAAATTATTAAATTTGAAGTTACTGAGTTCAACAAATTAGAAAAGTTAGTTTTAAATTCATAACTATTTCGGCAAGCGTTGAGTAAAGTTCTTAACAACTTCTTCAAATATCTCTAGAGTTAGCTTCCTTGCACCAGGTATCTTCATTAAAGTTTTCCATAATGTCAAAAATGAAGAACCTGGAAAATATACAAAATTATTACATGTTATTTAAACTTATACCCATTGTCAAAATGTTTATTTTTACAGAATCCTTTGCCTTTTACACACAAATAGTATACATTCATTACATCATAATTATACACATAAAATTTTTAATTTGACAATTAATTAATCAGCTCTTCATACTTATAATTCCTTTACATCTTTCTTCTCAGCTCTCTTCCTTTGTGACTTTATGATTTTCTATAGTGGTATGCTTAAATTCCTTTCTCTTTATCATTTGTATATCTATTATGGGTTTTTGTTTTGTGATTACTACAAAACTTACATGAGAAATTTTATATTTCTAACACTCTATTTTACACTGATAATAAATTATAATGCATACTAAAACTCTACATTCTTATACTTTCTCCACTACATTATATATTTTGATGTTACAATTAATCATTTTCCTTGTCTAACCTTTAACATTATTATTATTACTAACATTATTTTTAGTAATTTTATTATTTATAAATGAATAGTCCGCCACCATTACATCATAGATTATTCTGAATTTCACTATTTCCATATACTTTCTTGTAACCCTTTTGTGTTTCATCATAAAGAATTCCCTTTTACTTCCCTTGCAAGGCTAGTCTAGTGGTTCTGACATCTCTACTGGGTAAAATATTCTTGGTTTGTAGTTTGTTCCTTTAAGCACTTTGAATTTATAATGTCATTCCTTAGCAGTCTATGAAAGTTTTGCTTTGAAAAATCTGATAATCTTAGGAGGTTTCCAGGTACATGAGTTATTTTACTTTTGCTTTAAGGTGCTCTCTTTGTGTTTAATTTTTGACCCTTTATTATAATATGTCTCAATGTGGGTCTCTTTAGGTTCCTCTTATTTGAAACTCTCTGGGCTTTCTGAACCTGGAAATCTGTTTTCTGCCCCAGGTTAGGGACGTTTCAGTGATTGTGTTTTCAAATAAGTTCTGTTCTGTTCTCGTCTGTTGTAAAAGCAATTCAAAATTGCATAATAAATCTAATTAGACAGACTATTGCAATAGAATTACACTTTAAAATTAATACAAAATAGTTTATACAACTCAGACCTGTAATACAATTTGATTTGACAGGGATATGTAATGACTGCAAAATGCATACTTCTCCTTTATGGTAAATTTGTTGCACAAGAATAATTCTCAAGTGATAATTCCTAAAGATACCTTGCATTTAGGAAGTCTTTTAGTATAAATATTTCATAATAATAGAATGAGACATTTGGGTTTTCTTGTTACTTTAACTAATAGAAATATGACTTCAAAAACATATATATATCTTTGATTTTATATTTTTTAATGTTTTGATTTACTTTTGTTTTGAAAATATAAATAATATAGTTATGGTTTAAGATTGGTTCACTGCATAAGAGTGTATCTGGAAAATTGTGATGATGTGGCCAAATTGCAATAATAGAGTCCTTCCACTTTTCACTCTACAAGAAAACTCTACAGTTGAGAAGTTGTACCAGAATACTTCTTCCATGACTAACTTCATGGAGGGAATTAACAAACTGAACCATGTAAATCAATTGGTTAGTTTTCCGATAATTGTGGCAGGTTTTATTTTTAGTACATGAACTAGAGAGCTAAAGGAAGAATACTACAATAACAGTAACAAAAGAACACATTTGAGTTTGCAAATGAAAAAAGTGGACTTAAGTTACACTGACAGCTTCATGGATCAAGGGCCCATTAGAAAGGACAGGATATAAGTGGAAGAATCAAAATATATAAAATGGATACCCATATGAAATCATTATATTCCCCCAGACTATGTGTTGAATGATCTATAACTCTGAGATGATCTTTATTTCTTCTTTTATCTGTTCAATGTGATATTGACTTTCCTTAAGGTGTTGTTTATAAGGCTCTTACCTGTAGCACTATCCACTTTAGAAAGAAGATCTAGACCAAACAATACAGTGTTTTGTAAGTTAGTAAAGTCACTGATGAAAGGTGCTTGATCCCCACTAACAAGCATACGCGGTGGCAGTCCTTGTTGGAACTCATGCACTCTAATCAGTGTTGTTGGTAATTGCATTTCAGCTAAATATTTCAGAACCAAAAGCCATTTTCTTTCAAAATCTTCTTCTGGTTTAGAATAATATTGTAACCTGAAAGACAAGTGGAAACTTGTATAGTTATAACTAACCCATTGAGAATTTCAGCCTCTATTTTGTGGAAAAGATCACATTCTGCCAACAAACTCATTTTTTTTTATTTGTTTAGAGTCTATATTTTGGAATAGGGTGACTTAGAATGTGATGGTTACCTCCTAACTTTGAAGATACAAATATAGGTAATGAAACTTTTAAATTTGAAAAGGACTATCCCAGCAATTGCTTATTTTTTCTTCTGAGTTTTTCTCTTTTAATCAGATACCTTACACATCTAGCAGATATTAATTAGATCATGACTAAATAGTACTTTTTAGACATGTGAAAATAAAAGTCAAAAATTCCAAGACAAAATTTTTGCTGGGTCAGACATCTTTTATAATACAGTTGATTTCCTAAAGTTAGAGGCCACCAAATTTGAGCACGCTAGAGAAATAGATTCCATGTCTTATTTTCCAAGAATAATGGTTTTTTTTTTTTCTATTGCAAGAAGTCTGCTAGAAGACAAATTATCTCACCTCTTGGAGTAACAGATTATTACAATGGGAAGGTTAAAGGTTTAGTAAATAATAAATTAACATAACAATATATTTCACAACTCCTCTCCTCATCCACTCTCTAATCATGCTGTATAACAAAGAGTTTTAAATGTTGAAATGTTGTTTACATAGTGCTTTGTTCACCAGCTACATTCTCTTTCAAATCCCATCATAGTTATCACCTTCTTTATAAAGTTTTCTAGTTCATCTGTGGTGGAATTGATTATTTCCTCCTCCTGTATGTTACCATAGCACCAAATTATTTATTTATTTAAAGATTTTTTTAGCACTAGATTATAATTTTTAGAAATTAGATTATTTCTAATTCCTCTACTTTCATAGCATACATGCAAGATCCATTAAATAGAAAATCCTCGCATGTTTGTCAGTGTTAAGCAACTCATAGCATAACCCAGAGGTGAAATGTTGCTATGCTTGTCTCTCATGTTTGTGGGGTCCTTTTACCTCCAATACTCAGAAACATAAGAGTGTATGTAATGGACTCTCAAGAGACAAGAGTTTGGTTTGGATTCACAACTGACTGTCTTTAGTCACATCATAGCTGATGATTAAATAAGGATAAAAGGAAATATGAATTCATAAAGATTTTAGACCCTACTAACAATGGATTAATCAAATAGCAAGGGAGTTGGCAACTCTAGAGGAAGAAAGAAATGAAAGCACTAGTTCAAGAAACAGAGGGCTTATAAGCTGAAATGAATTGTAGTGATTCAATGGAATGTTTTTAGATAATTCATTTAATAAATCAGATAAGATGTGGTCAGGTAAAAAATTAAAACACACCTTAAAATGCTTACTTTAATTTAAAACATAGATATATTTAAGTATATGTAAACTGCACAGAATTCAGTATTGTCCCACACACGTAAATAGCCACTAGGATATTTTTTACCTGAAGAAAATAACATGTAAAGAGGTTCCCAGGGTGCAGTAGATTGAGGAATTCCAAATTCCTCAACACTCTTTATATCCTTGTTTTGGACATATAATTTTCCAGTGCCCCTTTCCTGCACTTGTGGGAAGAGGGGGTGATGAGACAGGTATAAATTCTTGCCTCTGACTCACCCATATGGTTAGATTTGGTCAATTGGATATTGGTCAACTTCACACAACATAAGTTTGAAATCTATTTTCAGAACTGGGTTTCTCTCTTTTGGCATTCTGCCATCAGGATGGAAAACATCCAGGCTTCCAAGATGGAGAATGAGAAACCAGTGGAGCAGAGCTAAGCTTCCCACTCACACCTGTGGGACCAATCAAAGTCAGCCACATAGGAAAGATCAACATTACTCTCTGTTTACACCTCAAATGTGTGAGCAACATGTGCTTACTGTTGTATGACATTGAGATTTAATGGATGTCAGTTGTATTACATTTTTGTGAGTAAAACTGGATGAAATAATAAACTACTGAACTATAACTTTAAACTCTGCTGATATGGCTTTAAGGCTCATTATCTTTACTATGAGCCTTTTCTCTCTCTTGTTTTAATAATAATAGTTACTTCATATTGAATGTTTCTCATGTGCCACTGGTATGTTAAACATGATATGCATGGATTTTTCCAATAAAGATGAGAGAATTGAGTTGATTGTTATTTAGCTACTCAAGTAGAATCAGATCTGTCTGATATCAAAGTACAGGTTCTTTTTCTCTATCCACCCCCCCCACCCCCAGGGAGTATTCAATAGACTAAAACTTCCCAAATGAATTCTTAGAATTGGACAAAGCAGAGGACATATACACAAGCATTTCAAAATTTCTATCTTAATAATTCTTAAGCGACTCACCTTCCCTCAACAGAAAGTATTAGAAGAATTCTATTTGGCTGCATTTCTGTTTTCAGTTTCCAGTGAAATGAATTTATAAATTCTATTCTTAAACTCAATTAATAGTGGGTCTCTATAAGTTGATCTAGAATATATATAAATGAAGCTAAAACAACACTATTGAAAGACAGAACAGAAGTAATTTCAGTTAAATAAAAAAGGAAAATTCTCTCAAAGAAATGAAAAAGTTTTGGAGTAAAAATGTTAATTTTAATAAACTTATCAAAATTACTACCTGAAAAATTCTCATTAAAATAATTGTACTGAGGAAAAACTGAGAAGGAATGGTGGAAACAAAACTAGAAGCTGGAAATCAAGTAGAACAAAATAAAAAAAAAATCAATATAGTCATACAATTAAATCCTAAGCAACCAAACAAGGCAGCTGGGAAATCATGTGAATGTAATCTGCAACATATCTCCACAATGGAGGCTGACTCATGCCCTCTAGGTAAAAGGAAGTTGCTAAAATCAGGGTGATTATTTGAAAGCCTGTTGAAGAAGCTGTCACATATAAATATTGCCTTCCACATGCCACACAATGAATAACTACCACTCACACTTGAAATGGTAGCGCACAGCATTCCTGATCTGGGTGGTCACAGTTGAAAGCAGGGACATCACATTAAAAACAAGGTGTATAGGTGAATATAGTAATCTCTCTACCAAAGTCCCTTCATCCCTTCCTTCTTTCACTTAGTTTCAAGAATGTCAGCAGCCAGATATTTGCTTTTGAGACAGGTGACAGAAAGTGTCTCCTTTGGAGAACTGGGTGACTAAAGAAAAAAGACAAATTTATTGACACTAAGTATTTCCCAGTTAAGCGAGTTTCAGATTATCCCAGAGGAATAGCCACAGTAGAGAAATTCCACTCACACATTCAGAGCTACTAAGTACCACTCTTTAAATATGAACAGACACCAAGATATTATTAAAAACCCCAGGAAAGACTCTGATATGAATAAAAGACACCAAGAACACAACATCAAACTGAAAGAATGAAAAACACATTATACACAAAGAATCAGTAATCAGACAGGTTTTGGGCTTCTCAGCCCTAAAAGTGAAGATAAAAATTAACAGTATATTCCTTCAAAAATATTTAAAAAATATATTACCAGCATAGGTTAATAAGGATATTTTAAGGTGCTGGTCTTCAAACGTGAACTGGTTTTCAACTACTTATCACGGGTTTGCTGACCTCCATAATCATTGGAGAAAATTACTTATATTCTATCTATCTATTAATCATCTCTTATTAGGTATATTTCTCTGCAGAATTTTATTTTATTTTATTTATTTATTTTTTAAGATTTATTTATTTATGCATACAAGCACTGGGGTACAGGCCAGAGGCTTGGGGCGGTGAGAGGATTCACCACAGAGAGCAGGGAGCAGAACAGGCAGGTCAACTGAAGTACACTGCTGAGGGGAGCAGCGGGCACAGCAGGAGAGGTCTGCCGCAGGGAGGGGGTCCCCTCCCTGGCCGGCAGCAGGGATCGAACTCATGCTGCAGTGGCTGTGGTTTGCTTCATAGTGCATTGCTTAACCCACTGCGCCACCAGGGAGGCCCCTCTGCAGAATTTTAATACAGTGTCATTAACATCTACATACAAATCATTCTAAATTCACATCTAGGTGTATAATACCCCTATGTGTACACATGATTTGATAATCTTCCAGTTTGTGTATGTGCTAATCCTTATGCTGGTTGATTTTTTTCCATAGTGTCTGTGGTAAAAATAATGAAGATAATTATTTTTTAATGGGAAAAATTGATTGAATGCTTAATATTGTTGTTGTTAAACTGGTTGAATGGTTAGTGCAAGATTTTTTTTTTTAATTTTTACCCCTTGTTCATAAAGAACTTTTGAAGCCTGATGATACTATATTTAGTAGTATCATTAAAATCACCAAATGATTATATCTATTAAATAATTAGATGATTAAATAAATGATCATATGTATTAGAAGATTAAATAAGAAGATTCACAGTCACTTTAGAAGTATCAAAAGGTGTAAATAAAATAAAAAAAGTAATTTGCTATGTTAAATAGAAATGATTTAGGATCTTTTCTTACCTGTCCTCAAAAGTTCTGTAAGTAGCCTCCAGAGTTGAAGTATGTGCATCCCAATAGTATTTCAACAGGTCTTCAAATCTACTGAAAGGTGACTGCAAATGCTATAGCAAAGAAAAAAAAAAGTCTCCACATTTTAACAACTGTAACAATCCTTCTCAGTACAATTTAATCTTGCTCACATTTGCAAATTAGCCATATTCAATGTGAGAGGAGAAATAATCATATTTCTCCAAAAGTTATCTTTTAATTTTGCTGACATCATGGTTCAATTAACCAGAGTAATCTATCCATTCAATAAGATCCTGTGTTTTCACATTTATTTATAATTTACTAAGGGTGAGATGAGCGGGTACATTTTATGTTAATGTTGTATTGGAACAGAAGGTGCTATTGGTATGTAATAACCTGCTGCATCGTAATAAAATTTGTATAACTTGCAAAATTATTTATATTTTGAGACTTAGGGAAATATATAAAACACACACAAAAAATATAAAAAGGGATTAAAATAATTATCTTCCCATACCCTAAGAGAATAAATTACAAAACTTAAAAAAAGAACCTGGTAAAAGACATTCCACTTTTTCATCAGTCCAGGGTATGATGACTTGCAACTAGAAACATTAAAACAGAACTTTGTCTGTTCTACTGGTGGTGGCAAAAACGAGACTTGGTCTGATGATATCCTCATGATGCCAGAATCAACCGCAGCAAGGAAGGGTAAGACACATAAAAAGTAATTTAAATCTGTAAGATCAAAATAGTAATTATTATTTCAAGCACTAACAAATGTCACAGAGGATATTTTAAAGTAATATGTAGATCACTAAGCAAAAAAAAATCACAGATCTAAATATTTATGAAGTAATTCCCTGCAAAAAATTTAAAAATTTTCTGATGTATATACATACATATATACACATACATATATATATGCTGATCTTTCAAAGCTTACTATAAATATATATATAACTTGAACATATTTCTGTCCATACCTTATAATCATAAATAAATATGAGTTAGAGAATTTGAGTCTAATATTTTATAATAAAAATTTTAATGGATTTAGTAATACTTTTTTCACGGCATTAGGTAAAAAATTAAGAAAGATGCTCAGAATCATACAATAACTCAAGCTCAAGTTTCACCATGAAATGTTTTTTTTCCTAAAATACTTTAAGGTGATTATTATATTGATATTTTACAGGGTATTTTAATCTATAGCCATGATATCACAAATTTCTTATAATAATTAGATCTTTAAATAATAATTTTGGATAACTATTGACAACAGATATTTAGGTAAGTGACAATGTAATAAGATTTAAATTTTTTTTGTCTAAATATAAACTATTACAGAAGATTTAGGCATTAACTATAGTTGTGTAAAGCTTACACTTATTTCTTTTGCGATGCAGAACATTTTCATCATAGACATGAATTTGTGAGCTAAGTTCTGTGTCCTAGTGTAGCAAACTGATATTCACTCTTAAGTCAATCTGAAAATAAATTCCAGATATCTGGGCAGGACCATTTGTGTGTGTTATATTGGAAGAATATGTAAAGGTGTATGCGATATGTATCACTCCAATAATGTGAACTTTAATATGTATTGTTTCTAATTTGTGGCAAGTATCTTTAAAAACCATGTGTAAATTAACTTTATTATGGAAACAGAAAATACAATGTAAAAATTAAAAGATACATTTTAATTGTTAGTATTAAGTATCTGACAGAGTCTTAAATTACTCATTGATAAAATGATTTGCTGTATATTAATCTGTGACATATTTATGGGTTTAAAAGTTAAACACATTTGGTCTGAGCAAAGAGAAAAAGCACTCTCCCTCACTTTGGGACCTCCCCTCTAACTTTCAGTGCTGATCTTTCAAAGGTTATTAACTGTGTTTGCTGTGGTCCTTTAAAAAGAGAAATACATCCTATGAAATCATGATTGACGTTGTAACGGCTAAATCCTAGAATGTGACATAATAACCACAAAGTACACATGGAGTAGGTTCTGTTTTAACAGTATTGTTTTTGTTTTTCTCTGTTCAGAAGAGTTTATGTTGAATACTTTCTTTGGGGCAAGGGTATTACTTATTTTACTCTTTAAATGAACCTACCAGCCCACCAGCTGTCCACAGAGATGCATAAATGATTGGATTCATAGCCACAGTTTGTAATTTGCTTGGGATCAGCTAATCTGCCTAGAAAAGAGAGGATACACAGATATATTTATTATATACCTTTTGAAACTGGTTCTAATTGGCACTTAGCTAGGTGCATTTGTTCACAAAAATTCACACACATTTATCATTTGATTATCTACCTATTACTCTTGACCATTTCCCATTTCTAACCAATTTTATGAACCAGTTTCTTTGCCTTTCTCTAATCTTACAACAATTTTCTCCTTTTGAATTATTTGTCTTGGAGATTCTTTGCATTTTAAAATTTTTTTCTCTTCTTTTTCCTTCTCTACTTACCTTCAAAATTTGGGAAGCATTACGCAGAGAGCTGAGCCACATCAAATCTTTGTTCTGATGTTTACTAGTTTGACCTTTGCTAATAATTTATCACTTATGTCTTAATCTCCAAATCTATAAAATGATACCATCAACATCATACATGTATCAGTGAGAAAAAACATTTTTTCTAATGAGTGTAGTCTTAGCTAGATCTTGATTTGTGATGAAAGAGTAAAAAGAGCTTTAATATACCAGTCCACTCAGCCTCCATCTATCTATCAGAGACTTCCAGGTCCTCTGGAAGTGGACACATGAGGTTGACATGTATCCTAAAGTAGACTTGGTGTTAATGATTTCTCCTGCACCATGGTCGTTTTAACCCTATAGAAAACCAGATCGTTAGGAATAGGTTTGGTTCTCAGGACATCCCCTTACAAAGACGGATGACTTGTCAACCTTAGTAGTTCCTGCATGTAAGTACTATTCAATCTTCAGATAAACAGTAATTTATTATTTTTTTTTTCATGAGTACAGAACAAATTTGCCAACTGACAGTGTTATCAGTATGGAATGAGAAGGAAGCACCTCTTTCTTTCATGGTATTTTTCTATAGGATGAAACAAAAATTACTTGTAATTCATGAATCCTTGGCCCAAATACATCTATTAGCTAAAAATCAGAATGTACTTTACTTTCCAAAAAAAACCAGTCATTTGCTGATAAACATTTTCAATGGAAAGGTGCTGCTCCTCGCCTATCACCTTCATCCTGTGTATAAGTAACCACAATTAGAATTTGAAGAAATTCAAACTAATTTTAAATCATCTTCTGATTTTAATGGATATCTTCTTGCCCCTTTTCTTCATCCTAGTGTTTAGAATGGGTCTGGTATCAAGTAGAAGTTTAATAAACATTATTAAAGCTTCAATAAATTAGACAAATTCTTTCTGTGTATAGGAACTATGTCTTATGCCCCATTGCAACAGTTATTTAAAACAGACAGACAGTATATACAATAAGGATTTGGGGAGGAGCAAAAGAAATAGAAAACATAATGAAGAGAAAAGAAAGAAAACAATTTAACAAACTTTCAAAACCGTAATATGGTATATACTGAATCCCATTTCCCAATTACTGCATGGCTATATTGTTAGATCCTTAGAAAGTAAAGAAAAGCCATTCTTACCTGAAATATATTGCCAGCCATTTTGCAGAGCCAATCCCCATAAAATATTTTGTTCACCTCCTGCTGCAAATCTTTCAAAAAATGTGGATGTATTGTTTATTAGGATCTTATATGCCCCTAGTCTATCAAAATATATCCAGGGATCAATAATGTACTTTCCATTCTCAACTTTATAGTCACTAAACTGAGCAGGACTTTCCTTCCACTGAGGTGGATACAGATCTGACAGACTGGATGTTCCTGCTAACGTAAAAAAAAAACAACCAACATATATGCAGACACAAGGGTGAAGGAAAGCCATCCTGATAACACTGGAGAGAGATTAAGGCAGTGCAGAGACTTTTATTGGGAAAGGCAGGATGAATCATGGTATTGACTTTTAGCCCGTAACATCAGCATTTTGCTATTTTTCCATGAAGCTGAAAATAAAACAGGAATGTCTTTCCAATCAAAACAGGGTGAGTATCTCTCTAAATATCATTATCAGCAGACCTTGTTAATCACATGACATTTTAAATAAGTTACTGAAAAGTTTAATGTTACATGAGTAAATATCTTACACACTTTTTAAAACTACTGTTTTATCTGTATTGTATTTTATGCCCATCAAATTAAGTATTATACACTTATGACCTTATTTATCTGGAAATGTAATGATGTGGCACTTGCTGATCTCTATATAAGAGTTTACATATTAAACCTGAGACTTAGAAAAGGCCTTGGATAACACATCTGCTTTCAAAGTTCTCAATCCACAGGTGAATCAGGAAGGTGATTCATTGTGCCTAGACTGTGCTAACAATTGGTTATGTTTAATATGTGTTTTCCTTGTAGAGTCTACAGTCTTTACATATAACTAGCCCCAAGTTGCTGCTTGGATGTTTAATCCTTAATGAGTATCCTAAGAAGAACTCTCAGGCATGTATTGCTATATTTTTGTGATGAGAAAAAATATATATTCTGTTTGACCTCTCACAGAAGGAAAACAACATGTAGAAACTTCAAAGACAGGACCAGTCAAGATTGGAATGCATGCATCTCTCCAGGCTCTGCTTGTGCCTGTTCGATTATGCAGAAGACTGAATTCTTATCACATCACTGCAAAGAATCTTAGCCATGAGTATAATTATATACTGTGTATGCGAGTACTTCTAGAGAATGTTTGAATGTGGGTCCCTAATGGAAACCTCTAGATAGCCATCAGTTTATCTCTCATCAAAGGCTAAAAATACTTTTAAAACATTTATTTATGCAACTATTTAGCTTTTGGGAGAAGGGGTAGAGTGTTATGTGGATCAAGCTGATATGTTGGTTAACATAAAAATTGAATTTTGGAGCTTCTGTTTCGGAGTCTAGGTTAAGATGGTCTACAATACTACATACAAGACTAGTTTGCCACAGAAATCTCCTTGGGGTTTCTAAGCTTACATTATGATTATGTAATATATCACCAGTGACATTAGGGTACACCCTTCTCATTAAAAAAACATCTTTAATATATTGCATGGAAAGTATGAAATAAGTTGAAGATTGATATGCTAGGATTTATAACAGTAGGGAAGAATATACTGAAGAGGGATGAAAGACCCATTAAATGAACTTTCTGCTATAAGGAAGAAGACTGAAGTGTGCCTATATATGAAAAAGACCAAGTCAGTCACTGACAAAACTAGTTAGTTCCCAATTTCCTTTATTCCTTAGAATTTTAGCTGAGAAGGTGGACATGTAGAATCAAGTTTACATTTCTAGTATCCCTAGCACAAATAACCAAGCTACTAAGTGCTGGAATACAAATAGAAACGGTATACACATGCCATTTGAAAAGGAGGCATACTGTCACGCCACCTCCTGTGGAGTCTGTGTGAGCAATCACGCAGGACTTGGCAAAATGCTTCAAGGAAGTGTGCACGCAGGAGGAGGTGGTGCACCATCAGCCCCTTACGTTCTTGGCTGTTTTTTCATTTTTGTTTCTTTGTCTGATTCTTTTGGTAATTTGTAATTGGCCTTAACATATTGTATCCTTTAGAACACCAGCTGCTTCAACAACAGCACCTGTGACCACTAAATACACAGAGTCGGTCAATCACGAAAACACCTGGTCTTGAAGTCACTTTGCCCTCAGATGTTTCTTTGCTGTTCAAGTTTATAGTTAAGGTGGCCAAACAAAATGCACATAATCCTGGAAATTTTGTTAATAACTTACAATAAGAAAAATTACTTATTCAGACAGAAAGTAAAACAGAATTACCAAAAGTAGATAGGATTATAGGAAAAGGCTCAGGAGAAACAGATAGTAAAAGGCAACTGCCTCCCATGATTGTGACTTAGCTTGGTCTAGCATATGTCATAGGAGGCAGGCTGTGGAGACCACCTAAGGGAGGTCACATGGGAAAATTCCCAGAGCCAACACACACACACACACACACATCATATACAAAAATGTATGTTGGGAAAGGCAAAGTTGTGAACATCGATGGAAAAAGAATAGTGTAGTATTTTGTAGGTTTTATAAATAAATTATCTAGGTCAAGATCACCTTGATGTTTCCTCAGTAAAGAGCAAAAAGAGTCGCTAAGTAAATGGCTAAAAAAACTCCTTTAAATATTACAAAATTGGTTCCCCAGAGGTAATTGGCCTCCGGGACGTATTGAGAGAGTCTGGTCAGTAAGGATAACATTAGAAGAGACAGAGAAACAAATCTGACAGAGAAAAGGATGGATGAGAGCAATGTATGCCGAAAGGCAGTGTTAAGGCTAGGTAGTGGCCATAGTGGCAGAGCTTGAAAGTATCAGAGGTTAATAAGTAACCTCGAAAGGTCACCAAGGAAACCGCAGTCTTACCACCAGGTAATCAGGATATGATCCAACCTGTTTGTTCTAAGAAATCTGAATTCAACTAAAAACAATGTAACTACAAGATGAAAAACAATTGTACCAAATGCCAACATATTCTATATAAATGCATGATGATCACTGCTGCAAATTACATTCAGATGCTAATCCCTTGAGATTGTGTCTATCGGTCATTTCGCTGAATCCTTGTCCACCTTCCCTGGGTCCCTGTCCCGGTGGTCTCAGTGCTCTGGCTGTGCTGGTCTGTCACAGCATACCACTTTCTTATCCCTTCCTTTATGTTGTGACTTGGATTGTGGACGTGTTCCCATCCTGACACCCAAATACAGAGATACATGTTGAGGATGTCGGGATACAAAGCTGAAAGTTGCTTGAGACCCAGAAAACATGGAACCATGAGATATCCCTGAGTCTCTACATCTGGATTTTTTACCTGAAAACTATTTTCTATCTTATTTAAACCTTATTTGGATTTTACTTACACAGAGTGTAAGTAAGTCTCTAGTATCACTAGAGACACCTATTTCATAATTGGTCACACTCCTAACATTGTCCAGAATAAATACTTCCCACCGTTGCAGGCCAAGAAGAAAAAATTCTACTTTTTGTTCTGTTGGGAAAGTGTACCTCTGCTGTGACAGGACCCTTCAAAGATAAGAAGCAGTGAACAATAGTATTTATTCACTGTGGAGAACCCTGAGGGGAGAAATCAAAGAAACACATATCTAGAAAAGTCCACAAAACCAATCTGAGGTCATGTTTGCAGGTTACAGGAAGAAGCAGCATGAGATAACACTCTAACTGTGCCCCCAATAATAAGGGTCATTTTAGAATAAGAGATTCAAATACCTTTTTTACATAATTTATTTTTTATTTATATTTTTTACATCATTGTGTATTTCCTGTCGAAATCCCACCACCAGTTAACCCGTGAACCATCACCATAGTCACTTGTGCTCTTCTCATCTTTGTTTTGATCCCTTTTCCTTCCCCTCCCTTGCAGAATGTCTCATATTTATGGTTGCCTGATAGTTTTGTTTTATTATTATTATTATTATTTTTCCCTGGTCCCTTATTTCATTCCCCTATATTCCTCCTATAAGTGAAAACATTTGATATTTTCCCTTTTCTTTCTGACTTATTTTACTGAGTATGATCCCTTCAAGCTCCATCCATGTTGCTGCAAATGGCATGAGTTTATCTTTTTTGATTGCTGAATATTATTTCATACACACACACTACATCTTCTTGATCCAGTTAGCTATTTTGGGGCATCAGATACCTTTGCTTTTTACCTCTTCCCAAACACATATAAATCTGAATGAATTAGCTCTGCATAATCAAGGGGTTACTTAAAATCTATGAACAGTATTTCTCCTTTACCATTTAACTAACTTTGCTAGAAATCACTCACTTTTAGCTAACTGAAAATATTAGAAAATAACTAGATATTTTCTCTACTTCATTAATAAAACATATGTATTCTTATTATGCATGTAATTTCCCTATTTTATAAATGAGGGCCATAAACCTCAAAGCTAGAGAACATTCACTCAAAGAAATCCGATATTGGTCCCGAGTCCTCTAGCTCTGAAATGCCTCTTTAGTAAACTCCTCTTTTACTAAAACTATTTCCCAGGTTCAAATGTTCATTTTGATTATCTAATAAACTCTTTGTATAACTATGAAGGAGAGTTTGATTTAACACAACAAAGGTAGTTTACAACCACACCCAGTGTCCAGCGCACCCCCACACCAATAAAGGTAGTTTAGATAAAGAAATTAGAGTTTATTTTTGTAATGCAAGTGCCGAGACATCTACTTCAAGCAGACACACTTGAATAAACACATCACCAGTCACACCACTAGATAAATAATCAGGTTTCCTTCCACACTGAGACTTCTTGTTTTAAGAGCCCAGTTGATTTATATGATTAATTAGCCATTGAGGGGGAGAAGGGGAGAGTCACCCTTATATTTTAAATTTGCCAATAGTGAGTCCAGAGTCTATGTACCCTGGGTCCCCAACTTTGACCCCAATAAAAGCAGAACCCGAAGCTCTTGCACTTTTGTTCTCTCTCTCTCAACCTTGATCTCACTGTTTGGCCCCAGGTGTGTTGTGTAATTTCTAGGTCTTGAAAGTAATAAACCTTTATTACTTCAGTTTCTTGATGGCTGCTTCTGAAGGGCATCTTGCAATCTTAAGAGTCACAGAGAGCAGTCCGGTCACAACTCTGGCTACTGGTAGATCGAAACGAACACAAAATCATTGGTGCTGTGAGAAGAACTGCATCATGGCCCTTGCACCTAGGGTGGTCTGTAGAACTGTTCTGTGCTTTTGTGCATTCCCTCTCTCCTATGTTGCCTACTGTCCAATCAAAAGGTCTCAGCTCCTATAATAATTTAACAAACTCCCTAGAGTCATGTGATTGAAGCCATATGGGTCAATGAGTTGTTCAGATTACTAATGTGCAATAGGGTCCTCCAGGATTCATATCCAAAGATAGCTAAGGAGGGCAGACTGAACCATAATGTAAGTGTTACAACATAAGGTAAGTGTTACAAGGAGAGACTCTAGGCTAAAGGCACTGGGTGAGGAGGATGGAGGCACTCCACCTGCAGTCCTGACCATATATCGTAACTAAGAAGAGTGAAATAGCCTTGCAGCCAGAAACCAATTGCAACATTCATCAGAAAATACATCAGAGGGTCTATGATTTCTGTGTCCCATTAGCTTTTCGTTCCTGACTACATGGAATATGAAGGCTTCTTCACCTCCTGGAGGAAATTTCCTTAAGAAAACAATACAGAGGGGGGAGAGTAGAAAACGGGGTATAGGGGAAGATAGCACAATGGACCATGGTAGAGGACTATGGGTGTTTTGATGGTGGGAAAAATATGATGACCAAACCTTAGGGGAGAAATCCTATATGGTGAAAAAATAAACAAGGATATTGAAAAAAATTTAAAAATTAACAGGCAAATGTAAATATCCTGAATATCTATGCCATGTTACCTCAATCATAAAATTTGCCAGCCAAAAAAATATAATAATAATATGAAGAGTGTCTAATCCACAATGAAATGTTCATGGGTATTCTAAGCACGATTATTTAATGATTTAGATCAGTGTGGGTGGGATAAAAGATTCTTGGTAAGCTTTTCAGCAATAATTTCCTTTTGACATGTTTACTTCAGAGGAACTGCAGACATTTGGGTTTATTAGTAAACAGTGTCTCAATGAAAAAAACCTACCATGAGAAAATGTATGTTTTTGAAATTATTAAATATATTCATAAATTTACCAATATTAAGAATGCTGGTACACATGGCTTATAATTATTTACTTTTTTTCACTAGAAATTAAGGCTTCTAAGGAATAAGAATTCTAATTAATGTTACTATAACTAGTGGAGTTAATAAGGAAAATATTCCTGTATGAAAGGAAAATAAAGGTATATGATTTTATGAAGAGTCAACAAAAAGTTTTATAAAAAGTGAAGATGCATTTTTGTTGAGGAAAAATAAAATAATTCTTTTCTTAAAATAAAGGTGATTATTTCTTGAAGGAAAAGAATAAGGAACAAATGGGACATAGAAAATTGTTGTTTTGCAAAATAGGAATCTTGGGAGGAAATTTTTAGCTTATGTAATCAAGCTAGCTAAAATTGAATTACTGTAGGACTTTTAAAATAGTGTAACTCAATATTGTAAATTATGTAAATTTAAAACTTATGTAGTGTTAAACCTTGATCTTCTTTCATCTACTGTGTCTAAAGCTTTTATTTTCTTTCCTCTACCGTAATGTTGCTAAATATTACTGAATTGCTCTAAATTGCTAAACAATACCAAATGTTGCTAAATATTACTTGTCTGCTCTTAGTAAGAAATTATAAGTAAGGGTTCCTCCTGCCCAACTTTTAGTAATCTTCCTGGAAAACAAAGAATTTTTGTCTCACCAGAATGACTTACTTTGCTTCATGTTTTCTTTATTATTAACTCCTTGACTATTTAAATAAACCTAGTTTCTTCGATGTTAAGAATTAAGCTTTGTTATGTTTGCCTAAAAGTTTTTATTTCTAATTATTGCCAATAAATATGTTTTCCCGTTAACATAACTGGATTGAAAATATCAGCCAACCAAGGTTTTAACAGAATGCCATATTTGAGAATAATGCTGGCCTAGAATCAGAGAAACTAGACAGCTTTCAGGAGCTAGGATGAACTTTATGGAGCAAATAAATCCTGTTGAAAAAATGTTGTTTACAAAAGTTCTTTGCTTACAAAGGTTCCTGGCAGCCTCACCAGGTGCATAAGAAAGATCCCTTCCTGGAAGGCCGTATGGAGGTTCCTCAGTCTACTAGAAATGGAACTACCATATGATCCGGCAATCCCACTCCTAGGGATCTACCCAAAAGACACAAAAACACTGATCCGAAAGAGCACATGTTTATCGCAGCACTATTTGTAATTGCTAAGACCTGGAAACAACCCAAAAGCCCAAAAGTAGAGGACTGGATCAAGAAGATGTGGTACATATACAC
>JAGFMF010011861.1:11015183-11061233 GCA_019455555.1 Galemys pyrenaicus | reverse complement strand
GAGGGTGCACAAGGGACCGAGGTGATGGTGCACGGGTGAAATGGTGGTGGGTACCCCCTGGGGACTACAAATGATGTCAAATATAACTAATAAAAAAAACCAAATAAATAAATAAATCTTTAAAAAAAAAAAAAGAAAGATCCCTTCCTGGAAGATTAAGTAACCTCAGGATATTGTGAGAACCTTGAGAAGAAAGGAACTAAACCAAATCTATAGATAACACAGTGAAGTCTTATGGTGAGATCATGGAATGACTTCCAAGTTTCAAGAGATCCTGAAGAGCTCAAACTGAGAATCTTTGTGAAAATTTCCAGCAAAACAAATTTAAAAAACCTGCATAATTTATCACTATTCTTATTGGAAGTTTAAAAACTCTAGACTATTTTGCAACCAAATCAGTCTTAATTTGATTATCTTGGATAGAAATGAGGGTAATTTTAAAAAGAAAAATAAGAATGTTTCAATAGCATACCTTTATGAATATTACATTCTAGTGCTGTTAATTGTCTTTGAGGTTTTTTTCTATATATAAATGGAACTGGATCCTGATTTCTCCTAGTTTTCTCCCCTGTCTATGGTTTTTCAAACATTTCCAGTTTTTTCCTATCCTTATGACTTTGAATCTTTGAGAACAGAAACTATCATACACCCTGAAAGGTAAAACTAAATGTAAATGAAACTAAATGTAAAGGAGTTGATACAAACCAAAGAAATCACTGTAACATTTCATATCTAGACAATCTTCATGGCAAGTGGGATGTGAACTTGCTAATAGAGTAAAAACTCCTGGAACCCTAGCTTTGAAAGACCCTCAACCCTTTCTGAAATTTCCTTCCAGAATCTAACAGTTTCTCATTATGAAAAGTTGAGAATAATATTCTCATTCTTTCAGTAAGGAAAGATAAATAAAGTGATAATGTGTAAATAAAAACATATTTATTTATCTTAAATATGTTGAAAAGTTCCCAGAGTGTTCTGTCTTCCTGAACAAAGGACTTGTATAAAAGGAAACAATTTTCAGAGCTTGGTCGAAGTGAAGGAAGAAAAATACTCAACTCACTCTAGCTTTCAATGTGGAAGAAGGGAAAATCCAATTCTAGCCCATTTTAATTTTCAACATGGAAAAAGGTCAGTATCCAAATCTTTCCCTCTAGTGCTCTGATAGCAGTAAAGAGGGGGGAAAAACTGAGAAGTACTTGTGCAGATCACAGGTAAAGGACACAAACTCACTAAAAGATTGAGATCCAGTTGTAGGATTATAATACCCATTCACCTTAGCACCACACAGTATAGATCACATGTAGTAACACAGGGTTATAAGTAAAAAAAAAAAAAAAAGATAAATTTCATAGGATTTTAAAAATTATTAAAAAGCATGTAGAAGATGTGATCAACAATATCAACCAAGAGAACTAAATTTACATCTATACAATATACCATGCAACAGCAAAATAAATATTCCACACAGTGTTTACTATTAAGCATAGTTGAGTCTCATAAAGACCTAAATGTTATGAGATGCATCAAATAGTATGTATCAAATAGTAATGGAGCTATTTTCTGAGTATCAATTCCTTATATTTATAGGTTGAATCAAATGACTTGACTGTTACAGTTCAAAGGAGCATCATGAAAGCCAGCTGGTATAAAAGTGTTAATAACAATACAACAGTGAAGAATGGAGGTGACAGTTGATAGACATTTGATTTTATAGCATTGTTGTAAATTACGTGTTCAGTGGGAGTAACTGCTGTTTGGCTAAATCTTCTCTGTAATGAACTGTAAGTGAATGAATATACCGAAGAGTTATCACTGGGAAAATACTGTGTCAAGGAAAAAAATAGTTGTCAATTAAGGTAAGAGATAAAAATGGGGGGAATGTCCATGTTTAGAGTGAAGTTTAAATTTACATTTTATTTAAAATGGAACAGAGGATGAGAGAGAATATTCAAAAGGGATTCTGTTGCAAAAGAAAAGTGAACCTAAGGAGAGTCAAGGATTACAGTTACAGATTGTTTAAAGTGAACCAGACGTCAATGGAAAGGTATCAATATGGTATTTCAGTAGTGCAGCCTATGACAACCTGTGCAGTGGAGAAGTCCTTAGAGGCATATTCTGTAACACAATGATAAGCAAAAGTGAAACACAGTGAAGTACTGTTGCCTGCATGGTATGTTGAATGCAAGTATGGAGTGTCATTTAGCTTCTAAATATAATGTAAAGTTATAATAAATTTAAGAGGAAAAAACCCTATGTTCAAATCTGAAAGTTAAGAAGAGTATATTTGTAATGAATCAATGTGCACATCTGCTATTAAAGAAGTCAGGTTAAATAATTGAAGTAAAAAACTATAACTGGATTTCCTGACGAAATGTTTTATGAAATTAGAAACCAGATGGAAGAATCTTTTAAAAATGAAAAAAGTCAAGGAAAAGAAAATGCTAAAAATCAAAACAAATCAAAATGGCTGAGATAGGAAGAGATAAAGTAGAAGTTTTAATATCCATAGCAAGAATAGAATTTTAATTTTAATATTTCAAATTAAAACAAATTTATTTTCCAAAATTCTGGAGGGTAGATTTGGTCTTTCCTGAACCTATCCTTGAGTTAGAGACAATCACCTACATGGTCACCTACATTGTTTGTCATCACCTGGTCCTCTTCCTCCATGTGGATACATGTCTGTGTCTCTCTGCACACACAAATTTCCTCTTCCTGTGAGGACACTGGTCATATCTGATTAGAGACTTCCCTAAGAGATTCATTTTAGCTTAGTCAACTCTTTAAGGCCCTACCTTAAATAAAAAGTTTTATTTTTTCTTTCTGAATGATAGCCAGGAAAAAAAAAAGATGTAGATTTTGGAAGGAAATTTTATTTAGATGCCAAAAAAGAGCATGTAATATATTAACATATGTTCTCTGAGAAGATCAGTTTAATGAATTGACTACAAAGAACTGGTACATATCAAAAAGGAATAATAAGTATTGATTTACCTTTGTACAAAGACAAATTGCATTTAATTTTAAACTACTGCAGTTTAGATCATCTCAGGGCAAGAATACATAAGAGACTGGAAAAAGACATAAATTCAAGAGGAAATGAGGAAGTCATTGCTGTTTAAAGAACTATTGACAGTTCAAGAAATAGTTGAACCTTTTCCTTAGCACTAGGTATAGAGTGGCCTTGGGGATTAAATTAGACTTGGAAGTCACCTCTAAGTAACCTCTTTCCTTCTTATCCAAGAAACACTTCATCAGGGAAGATAAAAGAGGAGAATGCCTTGGGAAACTTTTTGCCCATATTGCAGATGTGGCACTCACATCTCCAGGAGGGATACCAAAGTGAAAGTCACAGGGTTCACTCTGGGGACCACAGTCACTTGTGATCCAAAGATGTGACAGGGATTCCCAGAAAACTCATTTCTATAAATACAGGTTCCCCCTGATTTTCAAAAGCAGAACATTCTTATGAAACTTTCCATAAATCTAATGGGAGGTAAAGCAAAAAAATAATTTATATGAAAATATTCTTTAGTTTATAGGATTAATATAGTTTATATTAATTTATATGAAAATATTCTTAGTGTTTTCTGACCCAACAAATAACATACACTGGCATGTATTTATACCAAATAATACATTCACCTAAAATTTAACACTAACATGATGAGAATGAGACTGATATGATATATACATAGTCTGTATAATGTAGCTCTCAGAGACAAGCTTGTCAGGGCCACCTTGCTGCACAGTATGTGCTGCCTCCAGAATGGTGCTGTAAAACTAATGCTAAATGCTGTTTTTGCTTTTTGTCTTTTGTGATAAAGTACAAAAACTTTTGGTTGGTTCTTGAAAACATACTAATATAGGTCTTTTGTAAAAGCCAAGTGGCAGAACATGAAATTTCAGATAATAGCAGAAACCTGTACTAATGTAAATTTCTTCTTGCGTTTTTTTTGTGAGGAGGACCATATATTACTTGTTTAAGTGAGGAGGACCATATATTACTAGGTCACAGTGGCTTTGGAGTTTAGAAAGGACTTTTTATTGGTCCAGCCTTTATGGAGAGCATTATGGAAATTTCTCAAAAGATTAAAAATGGATCTGCCATATGGTCCAGTAATTCCACTCCTAGGCATCTACCTGGAAAATTCAAAAATACTAGTTATAAAAGAGACTTGCATTTCCATGTTTATTGTAGTGCTATCCACAATAGTCAGGTTATGGAAACAACTTAAGCTCCCAAAATTACAGATGAATGAATTAAGAAGATGTGGTATATACACACAATGGAATATTACTCAGCAATCAAAAATGGTAAACTCATGCTATTTGTGGCAACGTGGAAGGAGCTGGAAGAGATAATGCTAAGTGAAATAAATCAGAAGGTGAAAAATAAATATCAGATGGTGTCACTAATATGTGGACTATAGAGAAACCAAACTAGGGGTCAAACACAGATAAGCATAAAACTAACACTTGAGAATTAACTATAAGACTGGAGTATTCAGAGAGGGGAGAGGATTAAAGAGGCAGTGTTTCAGTTAATCTGCCTGTTCTGCTCCCCACTCTGTCTCTGGTGAATCCTCTCACTGCCCATGACTCTGGCCTGTACCCCAGCTCTTGTATGCATAAATAAGTATTTTTCTTATGAGCTTATCCATGGAGTACATATTGTACCACCCAAGAAGGCCAATCACAGATAATTAACGTAGGAACCTAAATGCCAAATCACCACGTGCTTCTGTGTGATCAGCCTTTGTATTGACTTGGTATTGTTATGGCAATTTCCCAGAGAAATCAGGTGGCAGTCAGAGAGGTGGGGAGAGAGATTTAATTGTCACAACAGTGAACTCAGTGGCATAGCTCCCAAAAGTCTGAGCCCCAAATTACAGGAACGGTAAGATTTCATTAGTTTCAATGAGAAGTTTGTTACCTCATTCATCATAGAATTTCTTTGTTGTTTAGGAAGAGGGGTCAAAGTAGTCATAGACACTACTGTGGGCAAGCAGCACACAGCAGGAACATTCCGCTCCAGCAAGTAGCAGAATCCAAGCAACAGACTACAAGCAACAGACTTAGCAACTTTCTGCTTCAGTTGTGTTCATTCATTGATGATGCACCTAGTTCAGGTGGATGTAAAATCAACACTGCTCTGCTACTGACATCATGTTTCTTTTATTTTTAAAATAAATGACCACAAATGATCATACTTAGAAAGATAAAAAAAAATATGGTCATAAAAGTTACTCTATAGAGTATGTGCTCTATAAATATTAACTATTGTTTGAGTATTTCTTGCTTCCACAGAGAATTCATATATAAGAGATTAGGTGCCCTGCTAAAGAAGCAGAAAGAGAACAAGAGATCACAGACAAGCATAAAACATCTAATTCTGCATCTCCTAATAAATAACCGTCAGATGAGAAGAATGCTGTGACTGTGTCA
The DNA here is from genome assembly GCA_019455555.1 of Galemys pyrenaicus. Classification (NCBI taxonomy): domain Eukaryota; kingdom Metazoa; phylum Chordata; class Mammalia; order Eulipotyphla; family Talpidae; genus Galemys; species Galemys pyrenaicus. The sequence continues at coordinate 11,055,785 of JAGFMF010011861.1, read as the reverse complement.
GTGACGCTGTGTCTGACCAACGTAGCTCTCCCTTCGACTAGGTTGAAATAAATTCAACTTTGCACTTTAATTCAGATATTGAGTTCTGATCCTGTTACCCTTTGAAATTGCTATGGAAAATGCTATTTTATAGAGAAATGTAATTTCATGTGCTTGTGGATAATTTGTAATTAAAATTAGTATTTTATATATTATAAACTGTTTTTTATAAACTATAGTGACTTGAGCTCAAGTCTTGATGTTAATAATCCTTCTTTGACTGATAACTTCACCCCTCATCAGACATAAGAGGAATTGAATCACAGCAAGATTTTATGATGATTACAATCCTAATTCTTTTCACAAGACATGAAAAGAGGATGAACTCTTGTTGACCAAGATAAAATCAATGCTTGAAGCAACAATAAGAGATAAAATATAAGGTCTTCTAACTCTGATTTGTCTATCTTAATAGAATGTAAGGTCAGTGGGAAAATACAGTAGATGGTTAATAATAAGTCCTCAATCATGTGTACCTGTGTTTACAAATGTTTTTAATCCCTTTTCTTTCCTTCTTGCTATGCATTATTTCTCATTCTGAGTGGCACATTCCACCTCTAATAATGTCATCCATGTCACATGCTGTTTCATTTAAACTCATTTGCTATAAAATGGAGGGAAATATTTTGGCATTATTTTAACTCTCTTGCATGATGACCAAGATAGTTGTATATTTCCCTCCAAATATTTAATAAACAAGTAATTTTCTTTAATCAAAATGATGCAGAGATCCTATAACTATTTGCCAGTTTGGTCTATGGACACAGGTTTTTGTTCTAACCGTCTTAAAACGTTTTTTGTACTTCGGTTTTATGTTTTTTTTTTTTTTTATTTTGTTATGTTTTATGGTCAACATGACTTTCCTTTATATTTTCCTGTCAGTTTTCTTTCACACAACATTCCCTCTTGGTTCACATATTAGTAAATTGAAAAAGACTTCAAAGGACAGTATAAGATGTAAAGATTGAGTAAGACAAAATAACTTTAAATCCATTGTTACCTATTAAATTTTTTATTAACAATCTCCAAAGATCAGACATGGGCAGCCCTTATGATTGGTACTTCAACAGGTCTTTAAAGCCACTGGAATGTGACTGAAGGTGCTATCAAAAAAGAAAAGTGACAATATCGAGGCAAATAATCTATCTCAAAAATCTACTATACTTACAAGTACTATGTTTCAACATTCTAAATGAGAGAAGACCATTTTTCTGAGAATTAAGGTTTAAATAATTTAATGCTTAATACTCCCTAAAAAGTTAATAGTATGCACAAATATGAAGCATGATGTAATAAATATATATATTTTTAAAATAAATAAATAAAAATTTAAAAAAACAAAAAAAAGTTGTGTTATTTGTAAGGTATTACTTGCTAGTTAATTTAAATTTAAATCAAAGGGCCACTGAAATGAAAAAGATTCCTTCTTACTATCTAAAATGCATAGGCAATCCCCACAAAATATTTTATTCATTTTCTCATGAAAATTTTCCAAATTACTTAGTTGTCTTGCTTATACAGAATTTCATATGTCCCTAAACTCTCAAGGTAATGCCAGAAGTTAATGATGTACTTTCCGTTTTGTACCTTGTCATTGGATTGACGGGGGCTCTCCTGCCACAGGGAGGTATGCATCTGAGATACCGAATGCTCCTCCTACAGAAACAAAAATACAAGCAATTATTACACAGACATAGGGGAGAATAGAAGTCATGGTGTTTGAGATTATGGAGGTTGACATTATGCCAGAACTCTTACTAGAAAATGAAGGGAGAAGTCATATTACTTTTTATACCTATTAGACCAATCAACACTTTGAATTTGCTTCCCTAAGGTGATGGGTGGAAATAAATACCTACAAAAGAAAATAGGGGACACCTTCCTTATTAATCACCTACCAAATAAATAATGTTGATTATTTATCAGTCTCTAGAATCTTCAGTAAGTCTTGGCATCATTCTAAATTTGTTTCTACCACTGTCTTCTGTCTCCTCTCATATTAGCTATAATAATAAACAGTATGTCCCTCCTATGGTACTTGTATTTTAGTAGATGTCTGTTAATTCAAATTAATATATTATATTAGTACAATATACATAATATATTAATTGGTGAGATTTCAGCAACATAAAATGATAATAGTAGATCAAATTTGGAGGACATTTTAGTGATATTTGGGACTCCTCCAGATCTCTTAAATTACAGTCTATGTGCAAATCTCAGAGGTATGTATCAGACCTGTGAACCCAAATTCCACATAACAGGGTCTGAGCCAGAGACTTGTATATATAGTTTAGTCACATATATAGAATGAAAGAAAGAGATGGGACAAAAGAAAGAAAAAACTAACACCAGGAGAGATAATAGGCTGACTAACTTTAATCACTGTGGGTTTTGTTTTTCTTCATTATTTAGTATTTCTTACCTTTGAAATGTGAAAGTATCAATGAATGAATAGCATATAATTGAAAGAATATTATACATTTGTGCAAAATATTTCATTTGAAATGCAAATTTATGTACAAATGTGTATTTTCTATGGTTTCTTTTGCTTGTTTTCATATCAGAATAGACAATATCAATATAAAATCATTAATTCTCATAGAATCTTCTACATATGTTGTGCCTGGCTGAAGAATCTCTTGAATAGCAACACAAAGTCTCATAAATTTTGGAATTAACATTTGTAAAAATTACAGCGTACTAGCCAATCCCACTCTAACTTCTGTTATATTTTGTCTTTATGATTTCTCACTGTATTTTCCCAATTATCTAATTCTTCTACTACTCACTTCTCTTAGCAACAGTAGTTTTCTTACAAAGGACATTCAGGGATGAGAAAAATACATCATTAGGATGAATAGAGGGCCATCTAATAATAATTTTTAAGAATTTGGCAAAAACAATAATGGCTGTGATGTTTATTGTGTATGTTTCCTTAGAATTTTTTTTTTAGTTTATGAATAAGAAATGTATTAGAAATTTATTATGGTAATCAAATTACCTTCTTGGGTAGGATGTGTCAGGGATTAATGTCCAAGATCAATGGAACAAATAAATAAAAAAACAGTTTCTTTTGAGTCTATCTAATTTCAAAACATAAGTGGAAGTTTCAGTTCTTTCTGCTGCTGATGGCAAAGGAACTGAACAAGTTTATAATAAATAAGCTTCTGTTTGACTCTCTGCATTATGAGAGTATTAAGATTAACATATCCTGATAAGGGTTATATTGAACTAGGCTTCTTGAGAGTTTACCTAAGGTGCTGGGATATAGTAGTGTGGAATAAATAGTAGATGGTGAAAGCGTGGGGAAATGTGTGTGATAAGCAACAGAAAGTTTGAAATACTGAGCACTTTAAAAGATCATTTTCTTTAGTATTTATGAAAACTGATTCACATACTGTACATCACAATATTGAAATGGCCACAGTAAGAGTTGTCTTTCATATTTGGTTTTTAAAAATTGATAATACCCCAGGGAAATTACACAGAAAATTTTATATCTTTCAAAGGAAATATCAGGGTTTACTACATCTTATTCCACCCTATAGGAAAGCAGAGTGAGCATACCTCATGGCCATAGAGCGGTTCAAAACAAAACAAAACAAAGAAAAAAAGTCAGAAAAACATGGCACCTATCTGCCCAGCCACTCCTGATGGATATGCAGCCAGGGGTTTCAGCATCATAAGCACAGTCTGAACCACTGTGGGGGCTCTGCAAAACGTTCTGCACAGAAATAGAATAGGTTCTAAAAATCCCCTAGGAGAGAGTTTAAATTTTTAATAGAAAAGCATAGGAGTTTCCCCTTTAAAAAACAGGGATGTTAGACCTGCTATATTATGTTTTTTTCATAGCATTTTATTTTCTATCATGATTTGGAAACTGGAAACTTCTCAGAGATGTCAGTGAGTAAAGACCCCACTGGACGAAGCTGGTCCAGCAAAGTGTCCACTTCTTAGGCAGTTTTGTTCATCACTTGGGTAACCCTAGATGAACAAAAAGGTGCTTATAATAATTAAAGTTTGTAAGAAGCCTTTGTCTATACCAAGTACTACATTCTAATCTTTATTTCAGTCTATGCCCAGTCTGAGTTTCTGGGAAACCCAGTCACTTCCAAAGAAGACAATTTGGGAAAAAAACTAGTTCAGGCATGGAAATTTAAAAATATGTAAACTGGTTCAAGGACCAGAAAAAAAAGGCAGATAGGGAAATTTATCTCAATATAAAAAGAAAAGTTTTCTAGATATTCAGAGTTCTAGGTCAAAGCATCAACTATCTACTCGACTTTACCAACCAACTTGTTTTAGTGCAAGAAGAGAGGATGTGCTCATTAGAAGTTGCTCGATCTTGTTCTCATTCTTCTCTGCTTGAAACTAACAGCTAACAGAAAGGAGACTACACTGGGAGCCATAACATAAGAACTCTTTCCATTAACATGGAAGCAAAAGCCAGACTTTTAAGGAAAAGTATTTTCCTTACCTTAATTTGTATGGAACATCATCTTGCATTTTATAGTTGAAAGAATATTTTTTGCCATATTTCCTATAGTAAGCTCACTTCATGAAATAAAGATTATAGGGCCACATTTCTCTGAAAAGATTGTCAGAGTTTAAGATGATGATATGTCAAAAACTAGAGATTTTGAATTGGGGGGTGAGGCATTTAATCTCTAAACTATATGCTTCTGTAGCATACAAGAATTATTATAAAAATATAGAAAATGCATTTTTTAAACCATTAAGCCTACAAAGGAAAGACATGTTAAATAATATTTTACTTACCCAAAGGCACCATTGATAAGGTCAGAGAAACTCTGAATACTAGAAGATAAATGATGGATGCATTGACTAATATCCATGAGCATTCAGAGAGTAATACTTAAACATATTAGGCATAATGATATTCAGTAAGGAACAAATACAAAAAGCAACATTCTTTGGAAATAATTCAATGTATTTACCTGTTCTGTATACCTTTCCAAAAAACAAGGTGAGTGCCCACATACATTGGCTGAATCCCTTTTTCCAAATGCAGTAAAATATTTGTTTGTTTCTGTTATAAGGATCTTATGCATTTTCAGTTGATCTTTGTGTTTTCAGGAATCAATGACTAGTTTGTTGTCTTGCACTGGAAAATCTGCAATGTTCCCTGTAATCTGATTCCATAAAGGGGGATAGCTGTCACCTGCATATGTGACTGATTCTGGATTTTGGGCAAATCCTATAGCAAAGAAGCTCAGAAATAAAAATTGGGGATCATCGAAGGAGACTTCTCACTATGCAATGCATTGAAACCTAAATCTCAGAACAGAACAAATTATATAGCAGATAGGTGTCACACAACAATTAGAGAAGGACAAATCATTGAGCAAATCATTTATTGACCAACTAGCACTTGTATAGCAAGTACGCAGGTAAAGTGGGCATCTGCCAATATGTGTTTGACAGTTAAAATGATTGCAGTCTATTATGAAAGACTTAAAAAAAATCATTTGCCTAGATAATTTACAGCTGATAGTTATTTCCTATAAATTGACTAAACAGTTTCAGTTTTTCTAAACAATATATTAAATTCAACCCAAATGAACACTCAGTCTCCTATAAAAGTCATATCCCTGGTGAGTTAATACAAAAAAAGGCAAAATTTTTGCCTCGAGACAGATTAAAAGATGAAACTAAATACTCTGTATATTCCAAAGAAGTTGATAATGCACTCTTTGTTCATGGCTTGATAATTTAGTGGTGGAGAGAAAAGATAACTAGTTATTTGAATAAACTCTGACCAATGGGGTGAATAGGAGGCTTGTCTCTATTTCTCTAAGGATACTTCCTTAAAAGGAGGGGTTTCCCAGTATGGGCTTATACTTTCCCCTGTTGGCTAGAGGGTGACTATTGAGGTAAGTTTTCTTCATTCATATTACTAAGGTCATGCCCTACCCATAATAAAAGAACAGGAAAAAATAAGCCTGAATTCCTTAAACTTTGAAGCAACTACTCTCTTTTTGATTGGCCTATAAATTTGTATTTGAACATAAAATAAAATTCTACCTTTTTTAATGTACAGCTATTTAGGATTTTTTTTTCATGAAGATCAATCTTCAACTAGCCATTATTAAATTTCATCCAGAAGCATGTGTAACAAATGACAGAATCCAAAATATTTGATATTGAGTTTGTATAAATATTTGTGGGGCTATTTCAGGCTACAAAACTGGTTGCCTGAAAGAGAAATGGCCTGAAAACAAATGACAAGAATGTGGACTCTAGATCTTCAGGTTCAAAAACTTTGCCTAGATGTCTGCAGGGCATTGTCTGCAGTTACTTTCATGTAAAACATACCAGAGGGTAAAATTCTGAGTATGTCAGTGAACGCAAGCACGATCTATATTGCTTATTCTGGGTCCTTAATGCTGTTCCACCTGGAGAAAAATGATGGAGGTATGTTGCCCATCTATGATCATATTCCCCAGTTTCAACTTCAGTGTTCTGTTGATAAGAGCCAACAAGCAAGTCAATAGCCACAAAGCTCAAGTAATAATGGACAAAGAAGTCCCTCTCATGTTACACAAGCAGCCTGTGGCTTGGCCACCGCGTTTACAATTATTGTAGAATAACAGTTACAGAGAGGTGACTACTAAGTTTACTGATCTTTTTTTAGTGGAAGTTTTTATTGCAGTTATGCTGTTCCTTTTTTATAGGTTAGTCAAGTATGATACGTGCTTCATTTATCATTTATCATTCATCATGTCAAGACATGTCTCATCTGAGTCAGGTTGGCCAGACCACACATCACGTAAAGCTTGGGAGCATTGGCTGACCAGGAGGTAAAGGAACCTCGAAGATTATTTGGAAGGGTGGAAGGAGTGAGAATTTATATTTCTTAGAAAAGACAGATCAAATATTTGAGAAGCCAAAGAACACACTATATCAATAACTATAGCACCCCACAGGCCCTTCTCCCCATATCTCCTGGCATTGCAACAGCTGATTTTTTATTTGGACGTAACCTCCTTATATACAACTCACACTCACCCTGAAAACTGTGAAATACACAGAAGAAAACACAGGCAAATTCTGTATGCACTACAAAGCTCTAGTAATGAAACCAATATGGCATTGAAATAAAAACATACACAGATCAATGAATCTAAACTGAGAGTTAAGAAATACACACATATATGGACAACTAATTTACTAATATTAATTGTGCATTATCTAGTAACACGTTGATATATATCAGAGTACTATGATAATTGTCCTTCAGGCCCTCAGTTGGAGAGATTCTTGCAAACAAATTGTGTACAGTGAACTGTGTGTTATAAAGTGATATATCTATATATATATAAAGGCTAAGCTCTGAGGTGGGGGTGCAGTTAGGAAAATTCATTCAAACTGGATGCTTTATCTGATATTGAAAGTTTCAGTAACATACAAATGTAAACAAGGGGTAAGGAATAGGGAGTGATGAATACTATGTGCAAAGTCATTGTGATAAAAAAAATATGATTAAGTGCTTCTCAGGGGCACTTATGATTAAGTGCCTCCCAGGGGCACCTGGGAGTCTTTATTGATTCTTTTTTTTCCTAAATAAACTTTTATTTCTAAGACAAAAAAAAATGTGCTGGAAATGAGGACCTTTGTAAAAAAAAAATCACAAGGAAATTGGGGTGTTAAAGGACATGACCAGATCATGAAAATTTATTTATAGTTGTCTTAGCAATAGGGAAAATTTTAGTGATTTTAATTTTAGAAGATCACTTTGCTTTCTTCTTTTCATTTCTGAAAAATTAACCATATACAGGTAATTCTAAGTGAATCAGATCTAAGCTCACTTACATTCTGGAAATGTTTTGATTTATTTCTACAGTGAATGAATAATGATACAAATAACAAATACCAATATTGTGTATTTTGCACAGGCATTAAAAGAGAATGAGCTACAATTGCAAGTCTCATACAAAGTTGTGTATATATTCTTTGGGATTTTTTGGGTGGGTTTACATGTTACATTTTTTATAAGAAATAGTAAATTGGAGGTCTCCTGCCCACCTATGTATGACTATGCATCTGCCTCTCTTTCTCCTCTTTCTAATAAACCTATCTCTTTAAAATGAAAAAAAAATATGGCTGCAAAATGTATAGTATGATTCAGTCTAACAACAGTGTAATTCCCAAATTATATGTATATGGGAATATACATTGAAAAACAACCAAAATTTTTAGGATGCATTACCTCTTAGAACTATAATGGAGTTGAAAGGAAGATTATCAATGGTTTTGTAAATAACTGTCCTCATTAGGAGCAGCGCTTTAAAATGAACATATTTCCATTTCAAGGAATTTAATGGGGTCTCATTTGAAATTAGTTTTTCATGGGACATAGGCTTGTTCCCCCACATGCTCCTATTTTCAGTGACCTGGGGCAAGCCAATGACTTCCTTATGTAATTGCTTATGGAATCAGACCAAGGACACCGTATATTTTTCAGTCTTGGACATGTATGATTCTAGCCTTATGCCAAAATGGCTTGTTTTGGTATTGCATATCCTGATCCCCTTCAGTAGCATGCTGCAAATAGCATAACTACCAAAAGTCTATCAGAAGTTACCAAATTCCATTCGCTTCTTCAGTCTACCACTTGTTTCACAACTTGAGTTGAAAGAGGCATCCAATTCAGCTTTCCTATAAGAATTCCTAACTTACTATTTAGAAATTTCTTTACAGAAAAAAATGCATTTTGTCTTTTATATGTGTCCTCATCTCCCCTGGTAGAATGTGCATTTAGGTATAAAATCTGTGTGAAATACAGAAGAGCATTATGAGATAATTACTGAATGAACCTGTTTACAATAACCCATAGCTTTAATAGCTAAAAAATTTACAAATCCTGGTAAAGTAGAATACTATAGACAGACTCAACGACAAAATATATATATGATTCTGAGTCTCACTGCTTCTTAAATTTCTACTTGACCAATGATAATTAGTAAACTTTTAAAAGCACACTGATAGTGATATAGAAAAAAGCATATTATTAAATTTACTAGAATGACAGCACTAAATAAAATGGTACTTCACAGAGAATATCAGCACATGAAAACAAAATACAATAATACAACAGAAAGTGATTTTTCCTTTTCTATCCTACATATGACAAAAAAACCTGAGATCTTTGCCAGCCAAAGATTTATAGTATCAGAATCACTCAAGTTCTCTTGAAGAGACTAAACCAATATTATTGGAGTCTAACACTTAGGAGAATGTTAGGGGAAAATAGACACTCGTGTTAGAGCACCTTATACCCTTAGTTAATGGTCAAATACTTTTGATGATGTAGTAGGTAACTCTGGTAGTATAAAAGCAGTGATATTAGGAAAAGATCCTGAAAGACAATGGTAATTAACTCAAGCATGTCAGATTTCTATTTGGACATCTTAAAAAGTGGAAAGTCACACCACCTCAAAAGTGTAAAATAAATATTTACGACATGCTAAAAATTAAAATGTTTGAAGGATTATGTTAACAGAATATGAAACTGCATAGAATTAGTTTTATAAAGTTGTCTCTCTCTCGATTATCCAGGAAATGCAATAGTCGTCGCAGTAATCTTTCTTTAAATAATTGATGAAACTAAGGCCAAATGGTTGAGGTCTGTGCCCAGATTATAAGTTCATAGAGAGGCAGATGGCCCTGGTGTGTACAGACATGTTGACTTCTCTATTGTAAATTTTAAAAGTTTCTTTCTTGTTTAAAGTTAATTTTTTTCAACTTGGTTAATGTGAAGGAATTGCTCAAGTTCTGGGCACTAAAACAAAACAAGCTTTCTGTGTCTACAAAGAAAAACACCATACTCTCGGCAAGATAATTTAATTGAGGATCCCATTATGAAGAATTTATCAACTTCATCGCTATCATGTTTTGTAGTAAATGTTTCCCATTAAATTTTCCAATCCAGGGGGGAGGTTTCCCAGCTGGAGCAAGGGGTTAAGCACCGCACTATGAAACATCCACAGCCACTGCAGCTCAAATTGGATCTCTGGCCAGGAGGTGACCCACAGGGTGCAGCAGACCTCTCCTGCCTTGCCCACTGCTCCCTTCAGCAGTGTATTTCAGTCCATCTGCCTGTTCTGTTCCTCACTCTGTCTCTGATGAAGCCTTCACATGCCACACCTCTGGCCTGTACCCTAGTTCTTGGATGCATAAATAAATAAATTGTTAAAAAAAGTTGTTCAGTCTGTCAGCTGGGACTTATTTGAGTTCTATTACAAGTGAAGCATTGTATAACCATGAAAATCATAAAATTGAAAACGATATTGCTTCCATTGCATGGAACTCAGTCTCGTATAAGAATACTGGCAAATAGAGACGTGAACGTTGTTTGTGTGATGAATGCCATCATAAGTATGAAACACTATAGGAACACAAAGAAAAAATATTTCAGAAAGGAAAGTTAGGGCATTATAGATCCACATGGTTTTGCAAGGACTTCATTCTTTACTTAGATGTAACTCTTCCCCAGGATGGGACACTAATGGTATTTATTGTGGGTAGATAGGTAGAAGACTTCTGGGGTGAATACAGAAATGAAACACAAAGAATAAAATGTCTTATCCATGTCCTATCAGCCAGTTATAGAGTTGAAAAGTATGTTTATAATCATCTGAGCCTGAGTCTTAATTTCATTAAATTTCTGAACAGAATGTATTTGTACTTTTCAATTACTTGATTTTCACTTTTTGCCTTCTCTAGTCTTTGATTATCTCTTGTTCATGTCTCTTCCTCTTTTTATGAATTACCAATCTCCTGAAATTCACTCCAGGTCCAGATAAGTGTTTATTCAAACTTTGCTGTCCCTACTGAAAATATTTATAAACTCACTTTTTCTCTCTTGCATGACCAGAAGAGGTGGCATATTGAAAAAAGTATTAACCAATACAATATTTAAGGGGGAACAAACGTACAGTACTGAAACTGCCCTACCTCTAGAACTCTTCTAAAACTACAGGAATCAAGAGAGTTGTATTTGTGAAATAGACAGATTAATGTAACAAAATAGACTCCAGAAACACAACCACAGAAAGCCAAGGAAACAAAGACTATACAATGGAGAAAGTGTTTTTTTTTTTTTAACAAATAATGATGGGACAACTAGACATTCAAAGCAAAATATTAACCTATAAGAGATTTTAAAATTAACTCAAAATGGATCATAGACTTAAATAGTTAAATGCAAGGAGTTAGGATTGAGGGAGACATGAATAGATGGAGAACAATTAGGAAAATTAAAGTATTCTGTATTATAATGTTGAATACATGTCATTACACATTTGCCATACCCCCTAGAATGTACAATATGAAAAATTAAACCTAATGTAAACTATGCACTTTGGATGATAAGGATAATATGAAATCTCTCTTTCTGGCTTCATATTATGTTTTCTCTATTGCTCTTAAAAAGAAAGAAAGTAAAGCACAAATCCTTATGACTAATTTTAAAACAATTAAAACTGCCTTACCAGAATTTTGCTTATTTAATACTGTAGATTTGGGACATACTCAATACTCCTTTCCTCAGATATTAGGGTCCTGCTTCAGCCCTCCTCTGTCTCCTAGGTTAAATAGGAAAGGAAGAAATAGCAGTTTGTAACTGAAAATCTGCAAAGTACTCGCTTAGCTTAGTTTCATAATAAATATGCACAATTGAACCATGTATAACATAATGGAATTATTTGTAGTCCTTACAACAGAAACACCCAAATTACTATGGTATGAAAGGAAGAAGGTTAGACATTAAAAATTACATTAACAATAACTTTTCATATAATCAGAGGTATATTTCAAATTTGGTAGTATAAAATTATCTCTTACAATATAGGAAAAAAAAGACAAAAAAGATTGCATGGAGAATTAGTAACATTAGAAAAAAATGGATGTTATAAATTTATCTTTTCATAATCCACGATGTTATTGGAAATTAACATGGATTAGATACTGTGTTTGAAAACACTAAAAAAAAACTACAGAAGCAAATTTTAGAGAAATACAGATCGGTAGGTTTATAAACTAGACAACTAGCACCATCTAATGGTCATTCTCATGATCAGCCTCTTTCTTCATTGCCAAGGTTAAAATTCAGCCCATACCCATACACCAAAAATCTTGCCAGCGATTTTGAATTAAGTAAAAAAAAAAAATAAGTAAAAATTATTAAAACTTAAATATATGCATTATTTTTAACATTGATGTCATATAAAAATATCATATGAAGTATTATTTAATGTTTTGTTTGATTTATGAACAACAGAATTTAATACATTGAATATTGAAGAGCAACTACCTACTTTATCTGAGTATGAGATTTGAGAATATGAGAATATTTAATTTTGCTATACACTCAAGAATATGATTTTATCAACTTTATTTCTAAAAGTTAAATTAATATATTAAGACTCCTAAGTAATTCTACATTTTTTAACTGATAGAATTGGCATGGATTTCAAAACACTTTTTCACGTAACTGTTTGAAATCAGGCTACAAGAACAGCAGATTTCAATACTAGAATACATATCAGATGGAAATGAAGGGTCATATATCTATAAAGAAATAATAACTAATAGTTACTTGGTGGCAAAGGCAAAATAGCTTGAGCTTCAAGGTTTTTTTTTATAACAAATTTATAAATCAATAATCAAGATTTTAATACAAATTACTGTTATGGAATGGATCATTCCTACTAATTTCATTCAAACATTCTAAAAATTATTTCAAATATTAATAACATAATATTCAGTATTGACACTGAAAACATACAAAACTGCAACAAAATGGAGGGCAGAGATTGAAAGTGTACAAAATGATCTTAGTAGTCAACAAGAGCTGTTAAAATTGGTTTAGTTTTGTCTGTTTCTTTTTTCATATCTTTATATTTCACATGAGTGAAATCATCTGATATTTTTCTTTCTTCATGTGACATTTTACTTAGCATAATCCTTCCAACTCCATCCACGTTGTCACAAATGACAAGATTTTATCATTTTTATAGTTTAAATACTATTCCATTGTATAAATATAGCCAAAGCACTCCAAGACATCTTTGGGAATTTGTTTCCAAAGGCACATGAAACAAAAGCAAAAATAAACAAATAGAATCATGTCAAACTAAAAACTGCACTGTAAAATAAACTATCATTACAACAAAGAGCCTACAGAATAGGAGAAAATGCTTTTATATCATACGTCTAGCAAGGAGCTAATAAGCAAGTTTACAAAGTGGCCAACCCAACAAAAAGAAAATAATTAGCCTGAAGAAAAAAATAAATAAAAGAGAAAAACATTTCTGCAAAGAACATATATAATAATCAACAGGTGTAGGTAAAAATATTCATCTTGACTTACTATCAGGGAATGGCAAATCAAAACCACAGTGGATACCACCTCACCTGAGATGATTGGCTTATTTCAATAAGATAAGAAGCAACAAGGGCTGGTGAGGGTGATACCGTCCTTCAGTGTTGGTGGGAGTAGAGACTGGTACAGACCTTATGAAAAAGTAGTATGGAGGATTTTTGAGAGGTCTGTTTTTTGTTGTTTTAAGATTTATTTATTTATGCATACAAACACTGGGGTACAGGCCAGAGGTGTGGGGTGGTGAGAGAATCCACCAGACAGAGCAGGGAACAGAACAGGCAGATTGATGGAAGCACACTGCTGAGGGGAGCAGCGGGTGAGGCAGGAGAGGTCTGCCTGCACCATGTGGGTCCCCCCAGCTGCAGCAGGGATCGAACTTGTGCTGCAGTGGTTGTGGTTTGCTTCATAGTGCATTGCTTAACCCACTGCGCCACCAGGGAGGGCCCTGGAGGATTTTTGAAATATTAAAAATAGACTACCATACAATTCAACATTTCTATTCCTAAACCCCAAAGGGTGCAAAAACATGAATTTGCAGGGATATACACCCTCCTGTGTTCATGGCAACACTGTTTACACTGTTCCACAGCCAAGCTATGGAAACAATTAAGGGTCCAACTGCAGTGAGTGAATTAAGATCTGAATCTATACTTTAGACTCTCAGAATCTGGATAAGAAAATATATGGATACCATTTATATTTAAATATGTAATTTGTATAAAACTATTATCAGAAATTATTTATAATGATAAAGGAAAAATAATAGAGCAATTCTCTCCTAGAATACTATACTCTAAATAAGGATATGAGTACTACAAATATGTTTGCTGCTATTTCACTACTGGTAATATCTAACTTGGAAATAAGAACTTTTCATGAATCTTTCCCTGCATTGCAAGTATTCCACTCAAGTTTCAGCTTTCTTTAGAATATACAAAATTCAAAGAAAATGTCAGGGTTATGTCTAAGAGAGTATAAATATAACAAGCAATAATTACTTAGATAACACTGACTAAAGAGTTTTGCTTTTATTTTTGAATACTACATAAGAATTCAATATGCAATGTATTGTAGAAATCATTTATTTTCAACAAGAGGAGTTGGAGGCATTTGAAAGAAATTGCTAAAGGAAACATATTTCTTATCTGTTATTAGCATGTAGATAAATATAAGAAATATCTATGAAATTATCCTAAAGGAAAAATGCTTCCCAACAAGAGAGCATGGCATAAGTATATGCCTAATATTGTGATGTATGATAAATATAAGTGCACACAAGGTTTTATAATGCATATTTTGAGGGAGTTTTGAGCCACTTTCATGGCTAAATCAAATAGCCATCTTTTCCTTATGGAATTTTTTCTTTTGTTATAAAAATTTTTATATATACAAAAACATATATGGATACACATAATATAAAGCATACAAATACCTACCAACAAGAATAATAAGTATAACATTACCAATACCCTTGAATGCTGTTAAGTTCCTGTTCTCAATCTCTCTTCTTCATATGCCCCAAGGGTATTACTCTGACCTGTGCCCTTATCATCCCTTTGCTTTATCATATATATGCAATTTATAATTCTTAAAAGAGAATATTATCTGTAAACTCTAATTCTCATTTTAAAAAATTATTTAGCTGCATACACAGTTTTTGAGAGCTTTTTGTGCTAGCACCATGGTTTCCACCTTCTGTTTTGGTCTTGAAAAAGTCTATTTGCCCTATGGATGTGCCAGTTCTATTTTTATATCCATCTTCTCAAATTTCACTATAATATGACATATCAGGGAATACTTTTTTATCCTTTTAAAGATATGCAACATTTTCTAAATCTGAGAATTGGTGTCAATTATCAATTCTAGAAAGTTCTCTGATATCATCATTTTGAATATTACCTTACCTCCATCTTGCTCCATTCTCTCAACTTCTATTCTACGCTAGTTAAATTAATAGTAGTCTTCATAATTCATCTCAATATCTTTTCATATGTTCTGTTTTTCCATTGTCTCATATTGCTTGCCGTATTCTGAGTGATAGCTTGAAATCTATCATCTTGTCAAATTTCTCTTGTGTGAAGCCTCAGTTTTTAAAAATATCACTCTATTTGTATTTCTACAATTGTAAACAATTGATACATTCATGCATAGAGTGCTTAGATTTATCCTTTTGTAATTAGTATAAGCCCTCCCTAAGTAGGTCAAATAGGTCCAATAATAGAGTCTTACAGGGAATCTACTAGTTCCACAGATCCTACCAACAGTCATTTCTTAAATTACAAATAAAACAAACTTATATAGTAGCTCTTGGAGCCATAATAATGGGGGTTTTGGTCTGAGGAGAAAGTCCTATTATGATGGCAAAAGCAGAATTGAATCCCCTGAAACTCTCTTTGCTGACTCCAGGCTAATACTGTAAACATAAAACATTCTATCTCTAGCTTATTGACATATTTAGCAAAAATACATAGTATATTAGATAGAATTGATTATTATATTGAAAAATAAAATGGGAAGCAGACAGGAAGAACAAGTAGTGTTGACCATACATATCGAGGGAGTCAGGGTTGGCCTCACAAAAAGAGGTAATGTTAACTCTGATTTTCAAGTATCATTTTATATGAAAGTTAGAGTCTCAAAAGAAGTCTCAAATAGTTCCATTTTCCTTTACCCATTTCTTTCTCCCTTTCTATCTCTATCCCCCAGCTATTTGATTATCTCAATTAGGATGAGAGCAGCATTAATAATGGGTACTTTTCAACATCAAACTCTAAATATCTGACTGTAGAATTGAAGCTACCAGAGCAGGAGGATAGGGAATAGAGTGGAGAGGATGGTAAGGGGCTGTGGTGGAGGACTATGGGTGCCTTGTTGTGGATATGGTAATAACATACATCTGAAGGATCTCAGGTCCTATATTTCTAAATTGTATAGTGTTGTAAACAAATACTACTTCAATAATATTAAGTAATAGTGTTTTGACAAGGTATATGCAGACTGACATGCTGTGAGATTTGGTCATTATGTTTAGTGCTAAGATCCCTGAAGGGAGCTGAGGCAGGGGTGTCTCACCCATTTTAGCTTCAATAATAGAGGTAAACTCTTTCTTAGTAGTAAAGAATTGATTTAAATTCTAATCAAATAATTTTTCAGCTTAGTTATTACATAATATACTCATTTAACAGTTAAATATGACAGCAAAGCACACATACACACAAATTAAAATTTAAAATTTATTTTCAACTTCCCAAATTCTACCATAGATGAACATTGTTTATTACACTTTTCAATATGAAGAAAGCTAGAAGTACAATATGTAAAATGACTTAAGTTTAGATACGTTATATATGATTTCTATTAGAAAGCTGTTGATTTATAACCAGACAAGACATTCTCTTGATTTTCTAATCAAAGACTGTACTTACTAAAAGTACAAGCTTACCTATTCCCACATACCAGTAAAAAAATTCTACATTCTCATTTCAGTTACAAAAAATAACAGTTGGTCTCTGAGTTGTATGATATCCAAAAAAAAAAAAAAAAATCAATGTGGTAAAATGTTTGCGTTGAGAAAAGATGCTCTATGAACTTCAATAATCAAATGTGAAGATATAAAATTTGAAAAGTTCTTGTTCTTCTGGGCACAAACAAACAGAATAAGGTGAAACCATCCCAGAAAATTCCAAAAATTGTAAACAGCAAGTAAGATTTCCCCATTAAATTGCTAAATAATTTTTAGAGTGTTGGAAATCAGGATTCAATTGAATTTAGAAGGGAAAAAAAGATAAAAAGTAAGCTAAATTAGAACACAAACACTGTGTGAACAATTTCTATCTGTATTTTTTTGTACTGAAAGTTATCCCATAATTGGTTGACCTCAGAGATTCTCTGATACTTTCCGTGCATAATCTAAAACTAGAGGAGATCAGTCACAATTTTTGTAGAGTATGACCTGTGAACAAAGCCCAAAGCATGCTATCAGATTCTTGCCTAACTTTAATTTTATAATTTCTGTTGTGTTAGAGGCAAATAATATGGTCCCTGTATACTCAGCACTTAATGGTATATAAATGAAATCATTTTCCTGCAGTCCTAATAAACAGTCATCTAATGGGGGTTCTAAACTATAATGCCTAATGATAAAGTGTATTTTCAGATTTTTGGTGAAACTGATATTTCAGACCCCTGGTTTTTAGGAGGCAAGGGGAAAAATTATGGAACATTCTTGTTACTAAAGAAGGCTTTGTCTGGTAAGCCTCAAACATTCTTCTTTACAGTGTATTTCTAAAACAAACTGAAAATGTGAAGTCAAACTCATTTCCACAGCTCCAAGAAATTAGGTTAGAAACCTGGGATTTTAAAATCAATCCCAGATACAATTTTTAAGGTTATTTTTTAAATAGAATGCTAACACTAGAAACATGAAAACAAGTTCTGAAAAAAAGATTTGGTAAACTTTTACCTTAATTTCAACTAGCTCCATTCAGAAACAGACACATAAAATTAATTTTCAGTTGCTTCATTGTTGGCAATGGAGATAAGAACCACAGAAAATGGGCATATTAAATAATATGTATAAGATAACAATGGGTACAGTTTGTGCACAACAGAATGTGCTATGTGAGTCCCACATCATTGGTTTCTCTAAAGGTTTATCACTTAAAAATTTAAGGTTATCTTCGTTGTGCAGTGTCAAGTTCCTTCTGGGGTCCATTGAGGAATAGCTGTTTTTCAGTTGGACAACCTACTTTTCCAATATAACATTTATGTTCACTGTTGATGTGGCCTCAGTCATATCTCATTATTTTTGATGTTCATTTTTGAAGTGTCTATAAGCAAAAAAAAAAATCCATCAGTTTTATATATGGGAACAGCCTGATAACTAACTACTTGCTTTTAAATAGTGTTTATAGGATATTTTACATAGATAGATGCTTTTTGAGAAATAATTGGGAGTAAATAATAAGTAGAAAAGAAGACGTACTCTTCAGAAACAAGGTAGGTATTTCCATGAAGTAGGAAATAACACCATAAACTTTTGGAGTGTTTTTCAATCTGTGAAGTACATTTAATTTATTCTTATAAAATCTCTACTATCAGGTAATGTAATGTAAGATAACGTAAGGTAAAATACTTAATCCGCACTGAAGTTAAGAGCAATCACATAACTGGCCTAGCAGTTATATAACTATCAAGAGACTGAAGCTTGGTTGCACTTGATTGTGGACCCAACACTGACTGTGGCAAAATAGCTCCAGCATCAAGTCCAACTTTGTGGAGCTCTAAGGACTGCATATGAGAAAGAGGACCTATAAATAAATTAAACTGAAGAAATTCCACAGGTCTCAGCATGAGCTGTAGCTCTAAAACTTCTGATGAATAGATACACAGACTTGACATCAACACTGTATATCAAACTCTCAAGGAAAGCAAGTTCCTCTGCAAAGACGAATCCTATTTGTGCTCAGGCAAAATATTCATTACTTTACATATGGCTCGTGGAGCATGGAGAGTGAGTGGATGAAGAAATCCTAATTCCTTGCATTATAATAGTCAAGGGGAACAGAAAAGCAATCATCTTTTTAGTTTTCTGCTCCTATGTTGTGCTAGAGATCTGTTAAGTGCTGAGCACATGGTCTTGGGGAGGAACACTGAGGTTCTTGACCTTAGTATTCTTTGGCCTAAGATTTTCTCCTTTAATAAGAACAATAATAATAATAACAACAACAAGAAAGAAACAAAAACCAAAAATAAAAGACAAGGACAAACTGGGGACACTTGGGGGGGGGGAGGGAAGAGGTAAAGGGTAGAGGACAGACAGGAGCACGGGGGACTGAGATGATGGTGCACTGGTGTTACAGTGATGGGGAATACATGGGGATTACAATTGATGTCAAATATATGTAAATTAAAAAAATTATATTAAAAATAAATAAAGATTTTCTCCTTTACTTCCTTTCTCCCTTTTCTCTTCCATTTCTTTCTTTTTATTAAATTCATTTATTTATACATATTTGACATCAACTGTAGTCTCCATAGAGTTCCCATCACCATTTCACCACGCACCATCACCTCAGTCTCTTGTGCTCCTTCTGCCTTTATTCCATTTCTTCCTTCCTGTTTCACATTCTCCATCCCTCCCTTCTTCCCTCTTCTTTTTCCTTTTCTCCCTTATTTCCTTTTTTCCCCTCCCTTCCTTTCATCCTGCCTTTCTTCCTTCCTCCCTACACTTTCCCTTTCCTGCCTCTTTTCCTCTACCCCCTATCTTCCTCCATATCAGCTTCATTCTAGTTCCACAACATTAAAGAAGTTACCTATTCTTTATGCTCTTCATTTCTTCATCTCTAGAAAAAAAGGGGAGAAAGGACAATAATGTTTATAAGGTATTGACAAAATTGAATTATCAAACAAATGTGAAGATTTTATATTTTACAATAAAGATTTACTATCTTATTATATGTGTGAGATAAGAAAATATATATACTTTTGTGACCTCTGAGGAGCTTCCAAACTAATTAGGAATAAGAACCAGGATGTCAAAGCAGAAAGAAGTGGAATTTTCCTTTATATGATGTGAATTTCCCTAATAGTCTTGATTTATTTCCTTCTGTCAGCATCTCCACTCAATGTCAATTGGGGTTGGGGATTGGGAGGTAGAGGGAGAAAATCCAGAACCTGACAGGAAAAAACTGGATGCAATCCTCTCTTTGATTTCATTCTCTTGAACATCTAATAGTTGTCTTTAGAGTTTTAGGTTTCCCTTATATCATAAACAGCAATAAAACCATACACACTATAGAGTATACAATATAGGTGAAGGAAGAAGAGTTTTAGGCAGCAGGCCCAGGTTTACTTGCCATTTCTGTCACCTACCATCTTTGTGATCTTATCTGTAAAAAAGGATAGCAACAGTATTTTGACCTCACTCTGTTGCTTTTTCTGGGGAAAGAGGGTGGAGGACACACAAAATAGACTGTAGTACAGAGAAACAGAATCTGAAGATCTAGGTTATTGATTCTAAGAGTTACTAAGATGTCTTGAAGAAGTGCTAAATTCCATTTCCTTATAAGTGTATGAGTTTTAGTAGTAATAACTGAATCATGGATTTGAGCAAATATCAAATGAAAAAAATGAATCT
This sequence comes from Galemys pyrenaicus, assembly GCA_019455555.1. Lineage (NCBI taxonomy): Eukaryota > Metazoa > Chordata > Mammalia > Eulipotyphla > Talpidae > Galemys > Galemys pyrenaicus. Next base: position 11,035,200 of record JAGFMF010011861.1, on the reverse strand, counting down.
GCAAGTACTTTGTAAAATGTAACGTGCCAAAGAAACATTACTTGCTATTACCATCTCATATTCACATAAAACTGTTATTTATAGTCCTGTAGTTTGAGTTCAATCTGTCATCTTGACAGTTATTAGCTTCACTCTCCCTTGTCAATACTGATTTAAGATCGTACATAGTTAAGCAGAAAAGTGGGAAGTGAGGGAATTTGAATAGGGTAATTTGATTATCTCATTATGAAACAGGAAGAACTTGAAACATTTTATTTTTGGAAGCAACTTTCTGCGTTGCCTCCCCCACCTCGTATAGCCCAATTCTTCTACCCAGTGTAGAAATGCTGTAGAGAACTGTGCTCTGAGACCTCCTCAGGTTGACAGAGAAGAATTTAATTTTTTAGATTTATTTAATTATATTTGACATTATTTGTATTCCCCAGGGAGTTCCTACCATTTCACCCATGCACCATCACCTCAGTCCCTTGTGCTCTTTCTGCCCTCTTCCCCGTCTTTGCCCTCCCTTCCTTCCCCCTGACAGAGATTTCCTATCAACTAGGAATTAATTTTCAAAAAAATCTCAAAATGTGCAGGAATTCATTTTTCTGACAATTATTTAGGTTTTAAGATTCAAATAAACCCTCAACTATCTTGGCATTCATTAACCATTCCTTCTGGAAATGTTACAAACTTAATATGGATATGATGCTTCTTGGTTGAGTAGAATATTTGCTCATTACTCTTGAATATTTGTGATTAGATAATTAGATTAACTGAGGGGTGTGGAATTATGTACATTCCATTCTTTGGAGAGCAAGTCAAACACTTCATTCATTAAAGAATAAAGAATGTAGGCTTGTATCCTTTGATAGTCAAAAGTCCTTCATGACTCAAAATCTGTATCTTTGTAAGAATAATCTAATGTTCAATCCAAAAAATGAAGCTTTATATACATAAAACTAGATTGGCAATTATTTGAATGAGATAATTAAAGTAAATCTTTATTCCCTCTTGTTTTAGAGGGCACAAATTCAAGTATGACCAAAATTGTTCTCTATCTTATAAAGGTAATGGTTCCTGAAGAGTTTATTTGTTGCTTATTAATTGAAAAACAACGGCTTTTTTTTAAGTTTTGTTTCTTTTTACTAATAAACATAACATCAATTTTTTATACTGTCATCACATTTCATAATTTTCCCCCTTCCATCATCCTCTGTATCCTTTTGACACTTTATCCCTTCCCCCTCCTTTTTTCTAGAGAAATTAGCTATTTTATTATGCTGCCTTCTAACCTATATACATTCTCCATTTATCTAGATTATTTTTTATATTTTTTTAAAATAACATTAGTGTTAGATACTGTTTATGATTCAGAAGTAAGTTAATTTGAACCAAAGCTAGTCAATGCCTGCTTGCTTTCCCTCCGGGGAACTTGGACTCAGTGCCAGTCTCTTCAAATTGTTCAGTGTGATGCTAAGCAGTGACACCCACAACAAACACTTCCACAGCCTGTAGGAGGAGCGATTGTTGAAGGTGTTTTCCCGGAATCTCTTCTGAACATTTCTGGATTCCCATCTATGTAGCCACTTTTACATTTGTATCTATCCTATACATCCCTTTCCTTAGGGCCTTTTCCAGTGAAGTTACTTGTTGAGATCTGTAAAGAAATAGCTGTTTTCTCTTCTTTTCATCGGCAATGGAAACATGGACTTTACATCATTTTCTCTGAAAGGGGAGACCCTATTCCTCTAAAGCAATGTTGTAAATAAAAGTATACATATAAAACCCAGAAATGAGTCTGATCTTTACACTCCTTTTGCACACAGAAATATGTGGTAGGTGCTATACATTATATTCCAAGTATGGATGGGGAGTAGGGGGTTACAATTTTTTATTGAAGAACTATTTATTGATAATCTACAATGAGCCAGGCACTTTTCCAGGATGTAAGGATGGAACAAAAACTGATAATAATAATAAAAAATCCTTGCCCTTATAGTGCCTTTATGTGGGGAAAGTGGCCCATAATCAAAATAAAGAAGCAAACTGTAGAGTATGTAAATCAGTTTAAGTGAGTTTTACTAAAAATTGCAATTTCAAATAAGGAATTTATGAGAGGATCACCAAGAAAGTAATGACTAAGGACAGACCTAAAGGAAAGAAAGCTTGAAGAGGTCTCCCCCTAGAGATTTTGAGGAACAGTTAAGAGGTCAATAGCGAGGAAGAAGAAATAGAGAGCCCATTGGAGGATTTTGAGGAAAGGCGTTATGGGATCTGAGGAAGGTTTTAGCACATTCATTCTGACTGTGTTAAGAACGGACTGTATGAGGTGAGGGTAAACAGTTGGCAAATTAGGATGCCAATACAGAATCTAGAGGAGAAGTGATGATTTCTTGAATTAGGTTTATTGCATTGGACAAGCTAAAAAATGATTGTTCTAGATAATGAGGATATAGTCACTGGAATTTGCTGATGGAGTGGGTGTGATATGTGAAAAAAGTTGTCCAAAATTCTTTTACTGCATTATTTTTCATATTGTGGTCCAGAAACAACCAGGAAGCATATTGAAATAGATTTCTATTTCTGACCTGGGAAATTTGAATGGGACTCTCTAGAGAAGAGATTAGCAAACTTTTAAAAGACCAGATAGTAAATATTTTAGGCTTTGCAAATGAACTCTGGCAACTCTGCTGATAAAGCACAAAGGCATACAGAAACAATATGTAAACTAATGAGTGTGGCTGTGTGCCATTCAAACTTCTATAGACACTGAAATTTATATATCGTATAATTTTCATATATGATAAGATATTCCTCTTTATATTTTTTTCAACCACTTAAAAATGAAAAAGCATTTTTATCTCATGGGTTGAACAAAAATAGACAATGGAGCAGATTTGACCCACTGCCAAAGTTGCCAGCTCTCTAGAGAGCAGATTCCAAGAGCATGGATTTTTAACATGTTCATTACATAAATATTTTATGCAAAAGAACTTAGAGAATCACTGAGGTAGTTTCAAAAGTTATCGTCTCCTGTTCCTTTTTGCTTCTCTTCGTTGATTAGTCAGAATAAAGATTTATTTAAAAATAAAATAAGAACCGGAATTGGCTTGGAATAAAGAATGAAAGACAGATTGTCACCTGCCAACACAAAAAAAGGTTAGAAGAAAGGAAAAGTTAATTAAAAATGATAAGATTGAAAGTTATTCATGAAGAAAATAAGGGAATTGAGGAGAGGCTCAAAAGCTTATTATTTAGGAATAATCTTCATTCTTGAAAAAATGCATTTACCATTAAAAAGGATTAATCAATGATTTGTACGTGAATACAAAAAAGTCAAAGACAGAGGTCACTGTACAAATCCAGTACCTTGTTCTCCCAAGTTAAGATACTGCCCATGGTCTTAAGAAAATCTTTATTCTGTCATCTGTCCTAATTTGCACACCATGAACATATTTCATCTGTTCTTGTAGCTGTTCCGGTTTAGGTCCCAGTTGTTACTAATCTGCTCTACAGGCTCTCTTCTTTTTTATTTTTCACCTTCTGCTTCAATTGCTCCTTCTTTCTAGTACTACAATTGAAATCATAATGTGAAGGAAGCAAGAAAAAAGTTCCCTTAAATGAACTTTGTTAATTATAGCCATGTTACTGGAATAGTGATCATTCAGGTTTAAAATAACTGATTTTATTTCTTCCTCTAGTAAGTATTTTTCAACTTTAACTCTACTTTGCTGCCATGCTACATCTGTCTTTGTTTCAAGATTAACTCACCAAAGTTTTATTTCTGAAATCGAATCAAAATAGCAAATGATAATCAGAGAAAATAATTAAAAAAATAAATTCAAATGCAATTTCAAGTATTTACAGACAGATTTAAAATTATTATTAGCTTTTTTTTGGTGAATACATGGAGATTGCAATTGATGTAAAATATATGTAAATTTAAAAATTATATTAAAAAATAAAATCTAAATGGAGACAAAAAATAAAATAAAATAATTATTAGCTTTTGGATTAAAAAAAGTACTGGTGAAAAGAGTAAGTTCATATATCTCTAGCAAGTGTTATGAAAAGTATGAGTGGCATTAACAAAAGAGATGGAGAGTAACACAAGACTTTAAACTGAAAACTCTAAACCTGTCTTAATCTCACAATCCTAACTCGTAAAAGCTAATGATGTATTTCTTCAACTTTCTAATGGATTCCTTTGTAAATTAACATGACACATGGTTAATATTAGGCCATAGCAACCAATATGCATTGAGTACTGAGTAGTTTATTGACTGAGTACTGTAATAATGATACTTTCTAGTGTCTATTCTGTGCAGGAATTGTTACACAATTTTATGTGAGGCAAGTATTTTTATCTGAATTTTATAGATAAGAAAACAATATCACAAAGAAATGTGACATTCTCTGGATTAGAGTTCAGTGTTAGGTCTGTTTGCTTGAAAATCTATATATATATTTCTACATCCCACCACCTCATAGAATATTTCCCCAGTGGTTAATATTCCTATCCAGCCACAGATATAGTAGAGAGTGGTATGAAAAGAAATGGAAAAGCTTGCTTTGCCCAGAGAAATGTTTTCCTTTCAATAAGGTGTATGGTTTTGCTTTATAATTAATATTCTGCTGATGAGCTCTCCCACTGGTGAAGGCTGACAAGTCAGATTTTTCATGAAGAGCAAGTGCTGCAAGATATAAATTAATCTCTGGGGAAGAAGAGGGGCAAAGCTGTCAGTACTCACACAACTCCCTAATAGGAAATGATATTTCAGAATTGTTCAAAGAATGAAATGACTGTAGGTTCTCCTTCCAGTATATTCTTAAACATTTAAGCCTTCTGAGTAGAGGGAAATAAGTTGCTATAAAATGAAGAGCAATCTTTGTAACATTTCATTTTATGCTGTCAGGAATTCCAAACTAAGATAGCATTTCCTAGGAATGTTAGGAAAATACTAATAGTTTCATTATTTTGTTTACATTATGAAAAATTCATATTGATGTTAAGTAGAAGGATAAAAGATTTATTGGAATTTTTTAAATTGCCAGTTTGAAATTACCCAGTATTTAAAAAAAACAGATTTTCTAGTCTTTGGAGTAAAATTAATTATTGTGCTTACAGGCTACTTTGAAAAACACTGAATTATTGAAATGTTCCTTTTATAAACCGAGAAACAAGAATACGCTTTATGATATCTACAGTATCTTCCTCTTGACAGCAAACATTCAGTCATTTAGTCAAGGGTTTTAATAGAGATTCCTGACCATATTTCTCAAAATAGTCATTTTTTAAAGTTTTTCCAGAAGTATAATCTCAAATTTAGATTAAATATTAAGATTAAATTAAATATCAATACAAATACGTCTTTATATTTCCTACAGTTGCATTTTTACTTCTAGCTTGTACCTTGCCCTCAGTGAAGAGCTTTTCCATGAAGGTTTTTTTCCCCTCTGATCTGTTTAAATATATCACAGTGGTTGGTTCCTGGATGTGATGAGTCATTTCTGTGTGAGACTTCCTTAGAGATTAGCAGCAGTTGCATGATGCTAGAATATCAGAATGGGTCATAGCATCTTGTGCTTTCAGAATTGACAGGGCAGAAAAATGACCTGGTGCAGATTCTGCACCACCACCAGGTGGTGGCAGAGTTGGGACTGGACTTTAGGGTAACGGCATTTTTGCTTGCTTCTCCCTACTTGTGAAATCTAATATATGGAAGATGAGTCATAGTGTGGACTTAATCTAAAGATGGAGGAAAAAAACTGGAAGAATATGGTTAAAGCTTTAAAAGGCAGGAAATTCTATATTAGAATTTTAATCAGAAGCATCTAAAATTTGCCCAGTAGACAACATTCATGTACTGCAAAAAAAAAAAAAAAAGTAGGCATTTTTTTTAAAGACTTATTTATTTATGCGTACAAGCACTGGAGTACAGGCCAAATGTGGGGGAGGTGAGAGGATTCACCACAGAGAGCGGGGAGCAGAACAGGCAGATCAATTGAAGTACACTGCTGAGGGGAGCAGTGGGCACAGCAGGAGAGGTCTGCTGCACCATGTGGGTCACCTCCCAATAAGGCAGCAGGGATCGAAGGATCGAACTCGTGCTGCAGTGGCTGCAGTTTGCTTCACAGTGCATTGCTTAACCCACTGTGCCACCAGGGAGGCCCCAAAAGTAGGCATTTTTTAAAAGGTTATCCTTCTGCAAAGGTTGTAGTTTTCAGAGAGACACAAAAGAGACATGAAAGAAAATGGCCCTCTCTTTAGCCAGATTACCAAAAGTAATTGTTGCAATAAATAAGTGGCTTACATAATAACCAGTTCCTCCTCACAACTAAATGAAATTCCTCTGATGCAGAATGACTTTGCTCTTGGCTGAAGGAAGTCATCTTGCCCATAGTCATGACCTTTGTAAAGGGCAGCTGTATCCAAAGACAAGACTGATGCAGAAGCTAGAAAATGCCTGACCCCTAGCCCCAATACAGAACAACTCTGAAGAGCCCTACCATGTCCAGAGCTCCCTGCGGTATCAGCTAAAGTTTTATATTATTATGATTTCACTTCTCCTTTTGCTTAGACCTCTGGCATGTGTTTTCTTAAGAGCATATCCCAATAAACTTTCCAGGTCCATGTCAACTGAGGGAAGCAGACTTGCTTAAAATAAGCACTTGCACTTAATACCTGCCAAAAATAGCTCTGAAATTGATTTAACTGTAAAGCCTTGTGCTCTTCCTAAGTGACTATGTTGAGGTGAAGCAGTCCATGAGCAGAGTTAGTGCTTCATATCTCTGCACAATTGTAGTGATACTTAGATCCTGGAAGTCAGTAACTCATCTCCAACAGTTTCTAATCCTTTTCTGTGTCCATAAGACTCATGGAGGTAATGAAGTTCCCAAGAAACTACACTTCTCAGAGGAAAAATGTACAGAGAAAAATTCAGAGATCAGATCTTAGTCAGTAATTTCCAGAACACACTCTAGGGGGCAAGTATTCCCTAGCAATCAACTCATAAAGACGAAGAGACTAATTACGATAGCATGCTTCTATTGGAGTTTATTAAATACTATACTCACTTATGCCTATCGTATCTAATGTGGTCCCAGCTAGCCTATGGTTTAGTTCTATTATTAACCCAAGTTTACAAATAACAAGAGAGAGAGGTTTACAAATTTCTCTTTAACAGATAGTGTTAGGGGAGTCAAGATATAAACTCAGCAGTTTGAGTTCAGACTCCAAAGGTTACCATTTAAACACCCTATTTTCATAAAATTGCTCTTTCATTAATCTATTGGCAAGAAACAGGCAGACTTAACAACAGTGTTCCTAAAATAAGATGTGGGCATCACTAATCAATTAGAGTGACTCAAGGACCCACACAGCAAATGGTCATCTGAGAGATGTGGTGAAGGATTTTCATCAGTTTCTTAGTGGACAGGAACTGGGCTCTGGCAGTACTTATCTGAGGTATGGTTGTGTGCATTCCTGGCCACATCAGAGTAAGTTTTCATTACACAGCATACATCAGCCATTCACAGGAAACCTTTCAGGTGAATCCAAAATAAAGAATTCCCTCAGATATGAGTACATATCTGAAATGTTTCCATTGCATTTCACTAAATGAATAAGATCTCAGTGTCTAAAAGGAACAAAACTAGAAAAGCAGTATGCCTGTCTTAAGAAGGGTTTAGTTGCATGATTGTTTTATCTATCATATGCTACAAAGACTCTACAGACTCTATATCTGCCCCTCTTACCTTCAGGGAATTTAGAAAGTGACTGACTAAGCATTAAAAAGAAGGATAAAGTCAGAACTGGTATTATTTGTCCATTGAACTCAAAGATAGTTACTGAATATTTGGAGATGAACTATCCACTCCAAGTAAGGAAAATGCTAAATAAAGATCCAATAAATCTCCAAATAAAGAAACATACTGTATTACAAAAGGTAAATAATTTGAAAAATTATATTTCTGTTTTGCTATTATTAGTATTTTTACACAGGGAATTATCATAGCATTATAATTAATAACAAAAACTGACTCCATTGTAATTACAACTGAAAAAAGAAATAAAGTAATTGTTAGCTGGACATAGAAGGTAATTGCTAAATAAATTCATATTAAAATTAACCTAAGACAGGAGAATTCACTGTACTCTTTTGAACAGTTAGGAAATCTCATTTGCCTACAATCACTACTTTAATTCTAGCCCATCTTTTCTCTAAAATCAACCCTTAAAAGCAGTAGTGCAAAGCAGGTGAGGTTCTGGTATATGACAACAAACACTATTCTATTCATTTGGGACCCAAAGTTGGGGCTGTCACATTCCATCCCAGGAAGTTGTGCACATCGGGAAGGACCAGAATACAAGTTTTCCTGTGATTGAAACAAAAACTTTGATCTCAGGAATTGTATTATCTGGCACTCTTTAGAGTCCATAATCTTAAGGAAAAAAAATAGTTCCAAATAAATTAGTAATGGCTTGAGACACAACACAGTGCAGCAATTTTCACTGCAGTAGTTGTTTCTTTTATAGTCATACTTGATTAGTATTTGAAATTTGGAGGAAATGCAATATGCATGGTTTTCAAAGTCCTTTACAGAATTTCATTTATATCATTCAAAGAGAGTCAATGAAAAGGTAATAAGAAAAGCTCTATGGGATATTTTTATAGGAGTGTCAGAAGCTAGTAAGCTAACTACTTGAAAGAACCCAGATTGTATAGACGGAGTTTCAGCAGAAACACTTCTGAGACTTTATATCTAGTATTTTGACTTTTACATGCCCTTGGAGGGAAAAAGAGTGCTAGCTACAAAGCCAAATAAGGAGGGGAAAGGAACAAACCATATGCTTAAGAATAATTACAGTCTCAATTTTCCTACAAATGAAATGTGAAGTTTCAAAGATAAAGTATAATAGCAACTGAGCTGCTTTGGTGTGTCTAAAATAGTGCCAAGAAAGAAAATTCTCATTTCCTTTGCAAACTCATCCCAGATTTCTACAATATGTAAGTTAGTTTGGGTAGCTTAATTGAATGCTATCAACTTCTCCACATGTCCATTTGCACTTGTTTCGCTTTCAGCAGAGATGAAAATATCAAATCACCAAATCTATAAACTCAACTGTCACAATTCAGATCTGCATTAGATTGCTTAACTGAAACTTCTTTAAATTAAAAACATCCCAATTATTTTAACTTCTCAAGCAATTCTTGTCAATTCTAGCAGAAAAATTCAAAATATTATTTTAATGCTAACACAAGCAATCTTAAAAAAAAAACCCACTTTCTTGGCCATAAAAGCCAAAAGAAGAGAAAAATCTAGTAACAATGACCGTATTTATCATTATTGTAAGTGTTTAATGCTGTACTTAAAACAACATTGCAATGAGATTTGCAGGTCATAAGTTGCTTTGTTTGAATCATATATTCCAAACAATGTAGTCACAGGAATCTGTAGATTGAGCATTTGTCATGCAGACAGTTAGAACCAACATTGTGTGGTTTGACCCACCCATGGTTACACCAGTACCTGCTACTGCAGTTGCCCCACTCTTGCTCCTCTTTCTCCAGACTGACCAAATCATTTTGACAACCAACTGGTACTTTTGAATCCAGGCCATCTTGATTTGAATGCAGTGTCTTGGATATGTCTACATGGAGATTCTGAAATGACACAGGCCAGAGTGATTGATTTCACAAGTAAATTATCCATCCAAAATAAATGCTTCCCAGAGATGACAATGATAAAGATTTATCATATGGTAAGTTATTTCTGTATCTGAAACAGAACACTCTAAATGTCAAAGGGAGTTACAAATTATATTTTCATCAATATGTTTTGTTAAGTTAGTTGTGGAGTTTTGAGGCAATCTAAGTGACTAAGAAGTCATCTCAACTTCAGAAAAACATCAGACACAGAAAAACATCTTCAAATATATTTGTGGATATTATTTTCCTCTTATGAAGCTCATAAAGTAGTTTTAATTTTAAACATTTTTATTCTTGCGGTTGAATAACCTAACATTCCATCATACATTATAGAATTACATATTGCATAATGAAGAATAGGTTTCATTTCTGTATTGGCTATTCTTCACATAAAGCAGATATAACATCTATTTTAAAATAACTTACATTTTTATTAGCATTATGTAAACTTGATAAACATGCTCTAGTCAATTTAAGAATAAAAATCATCATAAAAATGAATTAAGACACAACATCAATGAACTCTAAAACTCATTTCACAAATAAGAGATGTCATAGTATTTTATGTTACATGGTATCCTTCAAAAGAATCATTAAATAAGATAGGAGGAAAAAAAAAAACTACACACAGAAAATTGAATTTTCAGCACTCTACTTCACACCCAAATTCACACTAAGAGCTTTTTATTCTTAATGTGGTTACAAAATATTCAAAGATTCTTACAGTCAGAATTCCTTAGTCAATTTAGGCCATCCTTACTGGAAATTTTGACATACTAAAGAATAAGATAACAACTTTCCATAAATTTCTCCTGCAAACTTCATATAGCATTAAATTCACTAAAAACTTCTCTAAAAAGTTCAAATTAAAGACCTAAAGCTTAGAAAGGGTCAATAAGGAAATTAGAGTCCAGTGTGATTAAATAATTCAAGTTAAGAAAGTGAACAGTGTTGGGTCTTGGAATATATCACCTAACATATTAGTCCAGTGCTCTTCAAGTCACTGTGTGACCCCTTTGTTCATTTATTAATTCCTGTGTGGACTGGTTGCACCAACAGCCCCAGTGATTCACCCCTCTCTTTATCCATGCCCCTTCTATGTAATTTTGCAGTTTCCTCCTTCTCTGACTTTTGACTTGTCCAGATGACTTCGGCTAGACCAACAGATGATCAAAACACATGACAGAGAATTGAAAGAAGGTTATGATAAGTGGTTTTGCTTATTCCTTTTACTATATTGTGAGAACATGCCAGACTAGACTGCTAGAAATTGAGCAGGGCAGCAGAATCTGGTTAGCCATCATCTGAAATGAGGTGATCAACAACGAGCGAGGCACAGATACTGCAGAAACACAACCTAGATTACTTGCAACTCAGTTAGGTCAACTGAACTCCAGCAGATACATAAACCAAATAAATGTGTTTCTGGTTGTATGCCATTGAGTTTTTCCAGTTAGTATGCCACATTGTATAGCAATTGATAACTGGCATATCCAACAGCCTTTTAATCTGTGTCATTGACACTAGGTGTATTCTGAGAATACAAATATAAAAGTAACATTGTCAGACTAACTTGTTCAAAGACAACTTCAGATTATGTAATCAGAAATAAAATAGAGTGTGATAAGTCATCTATACTAATTCTCAATTTCCTTTTCTAATAACAAAGGATGGGATTCTATTGACATTTTCAGGGACGACTCAAGAGATCAGTTTGAATATTAGTTTTTACCAGAACTAAACCATGATTGTTGTTTATATGTAACTCATCCACAGCCAACCAAAATATAAATTCATGATTCAGTAATAATTTTAAAATCTATTTTCAAGTCTGTATTATCACAAAACTTTGAAAGGAAACAGATTCAACAAGCATTGAAGTATCCTGATTTTGAATAAGACACCTTTGGAAAATATATTATTTCAAGTCAGTAGGTAAATATATAGTCATAGTTTCTTAGTCTTGAGCAATAAACTAGATTTAAAGAAGAAATACAACTTCTAGTTTTTCATATCAAACTCAACTGATAGGATTAAAACAGTGAGGTGAAAACGTAGAAGGTTCATGTAAATTATGTATATTTATGCCCCAGACTTAAAGACTAAACATAGAATCTAAGCAAAATCCTTAGCCCTGAAATCTTCAACATGAAAGGCTGAGAAGAGGAAACGGCCTCTAACACACGCCAACACATCTTGGCGCAAACCTCTGGTAGAATAGACATTTTACAAAGAGTAGCATTTCAATAATTAAGAACCCCGTTTTGCTCTAGGCAGTTCCCGCATTGTGGCCTCTTTTGGTCATGCCTTGTCAGGTTTTTCCAATGCTCCTTTGCTTTACTTATTACATTTAAGGTCTTGTTTGCTGGTCCTTATATAAAGGGAGATAAATGTCTCTTAAGTTACAGTGTATGTCACATCTCTTTAAACTTGTTTAGTCAGCCCCTCCTTACATTTCCCTCGGTCTCCACTCCTTTCTCTGGTACTGATTTTCAGCTAAAATCAATTCCCACAATGCTATTTTTTTCACTGCCAAATTGTCCTCTCTTAAATCTCAATCCACCCACCTCATTCTGTGTTGATGGGAGGGGGTTGTGAATGGGTGTGTGTGTTTGCATGTGTATGTGTTATGTGTCCTCTTTCCTGTCTATCAAATTCTTCCACTGTGCCTTCAAAATTTTGCTAATGCAACAATTGTGATTTTCACTCCCTATTCAAATTTCTTTCAGAACATTGTCTCTACCTTCCCACCCTGAGTAAATTCCCACTCTCCATTAAGGAGAGCACTTTGGCAAATGAGATGGTTACATGTTCCTTCACATCCTAGATACCCTAGGGTTGAAGTTAATCTTGGCCACTGTGCTGTTCACCACATCTGTACCTCTTTGCAAAAAAATTACTGCTGCTCTGACATTCCTACTGCTCTGATAATCCTTCAATTAGCTGGACACCATCTCCCCTCCTGCAACTATCAACAAACACTGCGTCAACCTTATTCGCTTATTCAGTCCTTTTCTCAGTGTTTTAAATATAAAATAAATATAAATATTTTAAATATAAAAGAACTATAAAATAAATGGATGGGTAGCAAGATATATGGATATAAAAATAAATGTATAGCAAAATGGATGAATAAAACAGACTGTTTATTGATTTTTTGTTTTTAAATTCATTGCTGCAATCACTGAAATCACTATAGTTTATACAGTATCTCATATATTTCTTTGGTTTAAGGCATATTGGTTACTATCCATGAAGACTATAAACCAAAGAATAGCTGTGTTAGGGAAGGTGAGAATTGAGAACTGGATTTGTTATACACAGTGTGCCCATATTCCTCAGCATTGAGACTTTGGCATGACGACAATGGAAAAATACAACTCTCAGTGAAGCACTGCTTCAGTGAGGTCCAGCCTTCAACCTGAAGTTCAAGTCCAAAGGAAAATAAGAAAAATAAAATTTTTGCAAGAATAGAGAGAAATGTAGATTAAATATGAGTGGGCATGTACAGGGTCTTTGTGACCACTCCATAGCTATACTTCCAAAAACACATCGTTTAATTTGTGTAATTTCTATTTAACTTGTCACAGGTGTGAATCATTAGAATCTTGTCTGCCAATATAAAGTGAATATTAAATTATTTTCTATGCTCGTCTTGGCTTATAGTTTGCAAAATGTTTTTAGTGACCCTGCTGAAAGCAGCAAGCTAATTACAGGGTATTGATGTTTTTCTCACAAGGAAACAAAAAAATTACTACAAAAAAGTTAACAATGAAATAAAAGATTTTCAATTTCATCTATCATTGCAAACCTAATGCCATGTTGTTGAGTAAAAATCTAAACAATTCATTGAGATTACCAGTTGGTTATTCAGTCACTGCTCCTTCTCCTCAAGGCAAATAGGTTTGTCTTTAACAAACCACATAGGGCATGTCTTGATCCAGGAATTAAATATCATTATATAAAACTATATGAAGGGGAAAGGAGGCGAGCAAAGCGGGGAGGTACACAGCAGACTACAGTGGTCAGGTCTATGGGTGCCCTGGTGGTAGATGCGTGTGGTATAGGGCGTATCCTTTACATCCAAATCATGAACAGTGCTGAGAAGCCAATTTTACTGCAAAAAGGAAATATCAAACCTAACCATTAAAAAAAAAACAACATGAATTAGCCCAGATAATACACTGTTTTTCTTTGTAAAAATATCAATCACTCTCCAAAAGGCAAAAAAAAAAAAAAAAAAAATCTCCTCTGCTTATATAAATAAACAACTGCTCCTTTCCACAGCCTGTACCATTTCAGAAAAAAGCAAATTTAAATGGTACTTGGAAAGTCAGTTCAAATGCTATTTGGTAAAATATTTCTCGTTAACTAACTTTGGTCCCCAAATGATATTCAACTTAAAATGATAACAAAATTAAATTGAGTAATAAGAAATAGAGGTTTTTTGCTATATGCATTCAAATTATCATTTCAGGAGAACATGTCATCATCTATGTAAGTTTTCTTCTAACATATGTGTATGTTTTCTTTTACGTGTTATACAGTTGAATCGCCATAAATAATTTAGGATTTTTTTTCTTTTTTACAAAATGAATAAATTTCTCATTGTGCATTAAAAAGATCCAATTAAAATTTGATTTTTCTGGGGTTTCCCTAGTGGCGCAAGGGGTTAAGCACCACACTGTGAAGCATCTGCAGCATGAATTCGATCCCCATCCAGGGAGCTGACCCACCTGGCCCAGCAGACCTTTCCTATCTTGCCCGCTGCTCCACTCAGTAGTGTATTTTAGTCAGTCCACCTGTTCTACTCCCATTCTGTCTCTGGTGAATCCTCTCACCCCCACACCTCTGGCCTGTACCCCATTTATATGCATAAATATTTTTAAAAAATGATTTTTCTGACAAAAGTTTAAACAGGTGAGAATATAAACTAAAAATAATCTAAAATTAACTGGACATATAAATGGTCCTTTTTTTCAGACACTTATTCTAGATTTCATGTCAGTATGAATCTGTACTCCTAAACAGCCTTTTCTATGCACAGAATGTGTTCTTTAAGCCAATCCAAAGAGAATGCTTTTGTGCTTGTTCCACACAACTCCCAGGGCAAAGTGTCTTTGACACTTTCTTTTCCCCCTTGCAGAAAAGTGGTCATCTGCAGGGAGCTGTCCAGGCCTGTGGTTGCTTCCATCCACTAGAATCCCATTTCTGCCTCTCTTACTTTTCCTAGAGCTTCAGGTTGTGGCCCTCCCAGGCGAGCATCCTAGCTGGCATCACTTACTTTCCTTGGTCAGCATTCTTGCCTCTCAAACATGCACATTTTGCTCTTCAAGTGGGGCCAGATTGGCTGGGGTTTTGGTTGGAAGCTGATTGGGGACCTTAGTACCAGTCACAGTTGTATGAATATAGCTTAACATGTAGACAGTTGAGGGCCACTTGAGGGTGACAGGTTGGACCTTGATTAGAGATCTCATCATGATCTTCTCATCATCCGGTAGCAAAGGTCTTACTATGTTCTCTGGATAAGAAATCCTTCACTACTATTTGGACGATTTCAAGCCTTCATTTTAATGGGACCTATGAATGTTCATGAACATACTACATATTAAAAGAAGACACTACAAGAACTCATACATATTTCAGTTGCATCTTCCTCTATTTTCCCTGCTGAAAAATAGGGAACTAGAAAATTTGACATCTAGAATTTCCACTACACTAGTCTGATGTTGATCAGGATAATTTAAATCCCAACTCCTGGATACTTGAAGTACTAAACATAATCTCACACTTTATTTGATAGAAACACATTTAAGAATTTTCCTTTATTGTACTTAGGTGGAGAATCTTTTCACTCTCTTTCTTCGAGTTCAATCCAATGTGCTTCTTGCCACTCTAATGTTCTATAAATTTCTCCAAAAGGTGAAATGGACACTTAAGGCAATGCTTAACCAACATATTCTTATTTTTAAATGCAGCCAGAATAGACAGCTAACTATGCAATTGTTATTCTTAAGGAGATAAATGAGAAGACCTGCAGCACTCAAAGTTGTTATTCCTGTCACTCCAGATAATGGACAAGCATGTAAAGGATTTTCTATTTTAGTGATACTGTGATAAGTGCATTCCCTTCAAAATACCAAAGTCAGCTTACTTACAATGTTGATATTGTGAACACTGAAATAACTGTTTGTGTATAATTTTTTTCTTTCTCCTTATTTTGTTTTTCTGCAAATTAAAAAAATAATTCAAGTTATTGTTTTAACTTTCATAGTTCCTTTATTAATTGGGAAATCATAACCTGTAGACTCTAGAAGACTAACTTGTGGCCAAAGCGCAGAAAAATTGATCTTAATTTGAATTACAGGAAGAAATTACAGTAGAATAGATTATATAACACATTATTTGTTTAGGTTAGTTTTTGGTGAAATTAGTTTCAAATCTGCAGACATATGAATAGCATTTGAAAAATGTTCAGCAGAGCAACAGTTGCTGCAGATGGCAGATGGGAACTGCAGTGTACCATATAATAGTTCTGTACCTAGGAAAAGTATTCTAAATTCATTCCTAAAAATTACATTCCAAATCATTTTAGCCTTCTGAGTGCTAAAACAGGGATTATCAAATGTGTCTTTGAATGATATCCATTCTGTCAACCTGATTTAAAACTCAGTTACATTATTATTTAAGCTAGAAGTAATTTTGATGAAATCATACTTTGATGCATCTTACTTCTTCAAGCTCCATCTTACGAAATGTTAAGTGGCATTCTTGCCACCAAGGTTCTGCTTAAATCTAAAAAAATTGGGCTATTGTAAGACCCAACATAGGATCTAGAATTTGAAGACTGCTTCTCACCACCTTAGTTCAAGGATTTTATGATATCTTTTCTCATGAAGGCTTTCTTTCCTACCTCTTTCTATACACACACCCTAACCGTCATCTCCTTTATGAATTATTAGCTGGCACCACTTGTAAATTTCTACAGAATCCAGTCATCTCCAGCATCTGTACCTACTTTGTTCATTATTTCCCCAACTTAGCCCCTCCTACTTGTCGAATGACATCAGAGACCCTTCATGTGTACAATCCTGTCAAACATGTTTTTCTCTATGGATTATAGCTCTCTCTTCATTGCACACACTTGTTTAACACTTCTTCCCTCCCCATCTTCAATTCCTTCCTCCTGATCACTCTCTCCAATGCTTTTGTTTGCCCTGCCTAAGGTTAAAAAATTACTACATGTTAATTTTTTTAATGGAAACATGTGACTCTGATTTTCCACTCTAATCACATTGCCAGTCCTCAAGGATGAGTTCTGCTCTATCCTCCTCAAAAAGTAGCTCATTACTAGATTAAGGAAAAAAGAGTCTTGTAACTTTCCTTTTGTCTCTGATATAAGTTTATGTCACTTGATGACATCTGCATCCCCGTTGAGAATCTCTGCTTCATGCCTTATGAAATCTTCCTCTTTTACCAACCTCATGATAGCAACCTGGCATTCTTCAATCTTTTTTTTTTTTTTAATATTTATTTAGTTATGCATAGAAGAGCTGGAGTACAGGCCAGAGTCGAGGGAGGTGAGAGGATTCACCAGAGACAGAGTGGGGAGAGAACAGGAAGACTGACCGAAACACACTGCCGAGGGGAGCAGCGGGCACAGCAGGAGAGGTCTGCTGCACCATGTGGGTCCCCTCCCAGGCTGCCAGCAGCAGGGATCGAATTCGTGCTGCAATGGCTGCAGTTTGCTTCATAGTGCGTTGCTTAACCCACTGCACCACCAGAGAGGTCCACATTCTTCAATCTTAAATAGGTCTTCCACTTAGAAAGTTATTTAATCATGTAACTCCGCAAAATTGTGGCCATATGAATAAAATCAAGTCCCACATTTTCCTTGACTTTTACTAGAGATGTACAAGGTAGGGCTCATCTTTCTTAGAAGTTTCCTGTCATCTTCCTAAAGTCAGTGTCTCCTTTGACTTTGACCCTTTCTTTCCCACTTTCCCCTTGACTTACTTAATCTGCCCACTTCTGGAGTATTCTCTGACTGCATCTCTATTGCCTTGTTCATTTTCTGCCAAACTTTAGGCAGAGTAATTTATTCTTACTGAACCACTTCTCCTCCACCTATTCACTTATTATCTGGATATTTATTGAGTGGAAGCTGGTTTCTGTTCCTAACATTTGACTAAAAATATTTTCAGCAAAAACATTCTAATAATCAGTCATAAATCTCATGGCATTCCTTAGACCTTGTGGTTCCTGAGCTTTCTGTTGCATATAACTCTGTTAACCACCTCATCACTTTTAAAAAACTATTTTCCCCTCAGTGATAGTGTTGAGACTTAACCACCAGGGAGGCCCATAAAAATAACAATATTTTAAATAAAAATTCTTTTGTAAAAAAATATGAGAAAAATGAATAGTTTACTTAATTTTCTGAATCTTGACTTAATATTTCCTGATATAGTAATTCAGATGATTTATTTACTGAGTTTTATTAATTGTCACAGCTAAAAGTGATGCTTCACAAAGATCCATGGATCCAAGTGGAAAAAGCATACATTGTTAATTGCTTTAAGTCATGATGTATGTTTTTCTAATAGCATCTATTAATTTTGCAAAGATATTTTGAAATTGACTGGTAATTTCCAATTTTATCTAATATCAAACTTTTAAAAAACTAAACAGGGTTAGGGTAATTAATTAATATTTTAACTATTGGATTTAAAGGCCACTAAAATTTTTTGTTTCCATTTTTGTAAGGTAAAAGGTTTTATTGGTTTTACATATAAGCACATAAAGTCAGAAATATTCAAAAGCACACAGAATCAGAAATATTTCAAGACCATCCATTTCAAAATGTTTCATATAGGATGATTCTTTTGTTAGTTATTTTTTTTCTCCATTAACTGATGGACTATCTTGAGTATGCATGTATGTATTCCTCTAGGTAACACACAACTGACAGTCACTTATCATGCATTAGGGTTTTCATGGATTTGCAAAATAAATCATAATATTAATTCATCTTTAATGTGGGGGAAAATGATTGATCAAAAGGTAATCAGCAAATTGTTAAATGCTACAAAAGAGTGCTGTAGTCATTCTCCATTTCAGTGTCATGAACATCCTACTGTAATTTATACTTTTGTTTCTATAAATTTGCCATATTCAGAACATTTTGCAGAAATTTGTAAATTTTGGTTAAAATTCCTTTATTTTAGTAATTTTCCTATAACAACAGTGTAGATTTATCGCTCACCTTCCTTCAAGTGCTCTCTAAAAATATTTAGACAATGTAGCTGCTCTATGAATAGTTACACTTAGTTTGTCATAAAGAGTTAATATTTATCATGCGCATATTAAGAGTTAGGTATATTCTATACCCGTTAAATGTACTAGCATAGTAAAATCTTGAGCACCTTGAGATGCTTTTTCCTAAGCATCTTCCAAGAGTATCTTCAGAAAAAGAAATTGTCTTAATTTATCATCACATTGCTTCTTGATATTCAGTCATTTTCAGAAAGAACTAGATAATAATAGTTTTTTTCCTGTCTATTAAAAAAAGAGTTAATGTTAATTTTAAAGGTAATAAAGTACTATTGTGTACTTAATAGCATGATTATAAACAGCACTGAAAACCAAAAAGTTGTCTCCATATTCTTAGTGCTTAGTTTAAGATATTTTGTTCATCATGATGCCTTCATTTTCTTGGCTATTAATATAATACAATATAAAATAATGTGAAGTTTATTGTCAAAGTGTTTGTAACTCTCCATTTCAATCTTGTTGATAATTTCAACTTTTTGGCTGATATCTTGATGGGTATTATTAGTTCATTGTTTTTTTCCCCCTATGTGCTGATGGAGAAATATTGGAAGTGTGAAAACTGTCAGTTCTATATTTTTGCATAAATTATAAGTACAATATTTAGACCAATTTATTTATTAAAGTATAAGATGTTCTCAGAAAAATACACAAGTAAACACAGCTCAATGACTTAATGCAAAGTGTCTTATGTAACTACCATCCAGAACTTTAATAGCCTTCAGAAGCTCCTTACGCCTCAAACCAGTCAAATTGCCAATTTCTCTTCCCCAAAGTTAATTCACTATAATTACTTCTAGTATTATACATTAATTTTCTTTGAAAACTTTATTTAATTTGAATGGTAGGGTAAACTTTTTTTTCTATCTGGTTCCTTTCTTTTAAATTCATAGAGTGGGCCTCCCTGGTGGCGCAGTGGGTTAAGCAATGCACTATGAAGCAAACAGCAGCCACCGCAGCACGAGTTCGATCCCTGCTGCCGGCCAGGGAGG
>JAGFMF010011861.1:10964110-11015133 GCA_019455555.1 Galemys pyrenaicus | reverse complement strand
GTGTACTTCAGTTGCTCTGCCTGTTCTGCTCCCAGCTCTCTGTGGTGAATCCTCTCACCCCCCACACCTCTGGCCTGTACCCCAGTGCTTGTATGCATACATAAATAAATCTTCAAAAAAAAAATAAAAATAAATTCATAGAGTAACCTACTGTATGAGTATATCTAAATTTATCTATTCTAGTGGTGAAGAACTTAAATGCTTATGATATTAAGCTATTATAAATAATGCTGCTGAATATTCCTGTACATGTTATTTATATATATACACACATATATACACATTCACATACATCTATCCGTCCCTATAGGTATACATTTGTTGGGTCAGATGGTATATAGATATCCAGCTTTAGCAGATCCTACAAATTAGTTTCCCATATTACCTCTCAACAAAACTATAAGAACTTCCAATTTCCCCATGTTCTTGTTCGAACTTACTACTGTCAATCTCTTTATTTAATCATTCTGTGATTCTATAGTGTTATCTCACTGTGGTATTAGCTTACATTTCCCAGGTGACTTAGGACACTAAATCTCTTTTCTGTTATATTAGCAATTATAAAGTATATATTTTGTGAAACTAGTAACTTGTTTGTTTTCTCTGTTGTACTATATATATTTTCATAATTGATTGATAAATGTTCTTTTTATATTCACAGTAATGCAACTATTTGAAATCAAGAGTGCCACTGAGAACCCATAGCAGAAAAGCTATACAGTCTGGTCTTAGAGATACTCAAGTCTTTAGAAACAAAATGAACATCTAATGGAGAGAACTGCCCTATAATTTGTTTCAACAATGATCATCAAGGAACTGCTAAATTTATAAACACACACTCATACGTACACACACCACGGTATGATATTTTAATGGATTAGTTTTACCCCAAATTCAACTCTGAAACCACCAAGCTTCAAGATTTAATTATCAATTTATAGAAAAACAAGTCAGAAGAATATTTTGAAAGGAACACCATTCACAGGCAAAATAACACTAGAATATACGATATCTAAAATACAAGACATCTAGAACATATAGTATGTGGTAGTCCAGGAAAGAAACTGATAAACAGAAGTTTTGTGTGAAATGCAAGGAATCTAGTAATAGAAGGTGTTAGGAAAACAGCAAATGGCACTAGAACACCACAGTTAATTCCAGTTTCTATAGAAGTTGCTCTACATAACTGGCTAAAGAAAAACCATTTCTACTTCTGTTCACTGGCAACCTCAGGGACACAAACAACATAATTTATGCTGTCGGAAATTTTACAGGACAAATCTAGCTTCTCCAACAAATTGAGAAAAAAATGGGAAGAAGCCTAGAGATTAAAAGATACTTTAAAATATATCATTTAATTGCAATATACGTACCTCATTTAATTCTGATTCAAATTGTAAGGAAACATTTATGAGACAACTAGACAAATTTGAATCATAACAATATTTGATAAACATTTATTGCTAATGTTTTCACATATGAGAACTGTTATTTGCTCTAAGAATCCCTACCCTTCTACTGATGTATTTTCTGATGAAATTAAAGGAAATGTCTGTTTTTTTTTCCCTCTCCAAAATAGGGATAAAGGGTAAGGGAGGTAAATGAAAAAAAAAAAAAAAAAAAAAAAAAAAAAGACTTGAGNAAAAAAAAAAAAAAAAAAAAAAAAAAAAAAAAAAGTCTTGAGCTGATAGTTGGGGAAGTTCGATGGTGGGTACACCTAGAGTTTCCTTTGAAATTTTTTTTTAATTTAATTCATTATATTTGCCATCATTTGTATTCCCCAGGGAATACCCACCACCATTCCACCCATGCACCATCACCTCAGTCCCTTGAATATGCTCCAGAAGCTACCCAAGAAGATAAATTCTGGACAATGTTGTGGGGGTAAGTGTAACAGCAGGATTGAGCAAATGAATAAATATAGGCATTATGCTTTCAACGTCAGCAATGGGAATCATGAGCGGTACCTCAAGAAACAAGAAGACAACTCCCCAGTCAGCTGATGCTTATTCAACAGGCTCTGTTCTGTAGACCAGGCATGATTTGGTTTGCATATTGAGAGCCTCAGAAAGCCTCAAATGGCAGTTACTAGAGGAGGTCCCATGAATTATAGGCATACTTTAATACTTAGAAAGACACATGGACAACTCTGTTTCTCCTAATCTAGGATGTGGAACATGAGATGGGGATTTATTCATTTAATGATGATCAATGATTTTCCCAGGGAACCCTAGGGAAATCAGCTACTATGTGTTCTTCTTGAAGATTGTTGGGCACTAACTTTCTAAACATTCGTCAGTCTTCACACATTCTTTTTTTTTTTAAAGATTTATTTACTTATGCCTACAAGAACTGGGGTACAGGCCAGAGTTGCGGGAGGTGAGAGGATTCACCAGAGAAAGAGTGGGGAACAGAACAGACAGATTAACCAAAACTCACTGCTGAGGGGAGCAGCGGGTGGGCGAGGCAGTAGAGGTCTCCCTTGCCATGTGGGTCACCTCCCCAGCCAGCAGCAGGGATCGAATTCGTGCTGCAGTGACTGTGGTCTGCTTCATAGTGCATTGCTTAACCCATTGTGCCACCAGGGAGCCCCCACACATTCTTGACTAATGAAATCATTAGTTATTCTAGTCACATAGATCTGGACTTTTCTTGATAGAGTTGTTGATAAACAATAAGACAGAGCAGATTCTCCAGTGTGGTCAAGAAAACCATCCATCATGGTACTTGCTCTCAATTTAGTATGGCCAATAGAGAAGAAAAAGATGTTTGAATTCAGGTGTCTTTTCCCCTACATATAACCTAATAGAGAACAAAAAATTTAGACCTGTCATTTCTCTTTTGATGTTTAATAATGCATGTTTAAAGTATTGTATTGAGAGGAAATTAGCTTTCTTATATATAATCTATGCATTAAGTGGAAAGATCTTAAATTCGAACTGAGAAAATATTGATCAAAATTTCACACACACCCCACTTGAAATTCCACAGAGAATGCTTAAACTCATCCTATATTTACTTTGAGGAGGAAGAAATTCAGTAGAGAATAAAATTGATGGTAAGGGATATTTAAGAGCTGAATATTACTGATATGGCTTTTGTGGCACCAAGATCTAGCCTCAGGATAATATAAGCCTTTTAAATACACCATTAAAATCTCTATACGAGTATGTGATCTGTTGTTATTATCTGCCAAATCGAAACTTAGCTGACAAAGAAATTAAAAGAGCCAAAGTTGATAAATGAAACTCAAGTACAAAAAAATTAAACAAATCTTCAAATGTAAACCAGAGTAGAGTCTAGGATAATGGCTCACTGTTTACAGACCTATGCTCAGATTACTTTCATTACTTGTTATTATATTCATTCTTCTATATATTCTTCTTGCTCTCCTAATGTAGTAAGAGTTGTGCATAGAGGGTTTAATTCAGTTACTGAAAATTGGAAAATAATGAATTGAAAAAAAGGAATGATGAACTAGATGAAATATTCATCAGTGCCTTTTTATACTTGTCCAAAAAAAAAGGTAAAACAGCAGATACAAACAGGAAGGGCCTTACAAAACAATAATAAACATCTGGATATTAATTAAAACACCCATTAAAAAGTAGCTTCTTATTTAAATTATCATTTAATACTTTCAAGCAAATACTTCCTGAAACAAGGGGGTGGTTGTGATTTGTAATGTTGTAGTAGTATTATATTCCCACCAGATGGCAGTCTTCTCTGGCTCTTTGCAGCTACCTTCCAGGGTCTAGCTCTTCACTGCTGACAAAGTTGTGATATTATATCTATGTACTCAGTTTAAATATGGGAAATATGCCAGGACTCTGTGGCTCAGGGATTAAATGTCTTTCACTGGGAAAGAGACTTCATGGTCAGAGGTTTTTTATTTTTTTCAAGTGATACATATATCTTCAGGACAAAGGCTATTTACATAAACTTCAGGCCTAGGATGATCACAGTTGGCACCTTTTTTTGACGTTCAGAACTGCAAGAGGCTGGTAAATGCACTAGTAAATGCTTCAGAGTATTGTATTTCTTAAAGCAGAGCCAAGTAAAAAGTATTCAAATGCTACCTGTATCTTAAGTATTCTCATCTAATCGCAACTCCTAGAATATTTACTTGAAATATTTTCATTTTCTTGGCAAAGAGCTATGTAAATACATTCAATTTTACCTTTTTATATGTATATCTTTCAGACTTCCTGACTAATATGTTAGGCTTCAGAATTTTACTCTCTAACCACTGTGTACAAATATATCATAAACTAACTCCAGAATTAAAATACTTATCTTACTAACGAGTGATATTTATATTCAGGAATTATAAGCAATTGAGAATTCATCCATTCCCTGTATTACTAGAGAGAACCTTAATGCATTTTCCAACATAGCTTTAATTTGTACTCCTAAAAATTCATCTCACTGACAAGGATTATTAGTAGCGGACTACTTACGTACAAGGATTCATGCAATCCTAGATGCTGTTTATACTCTGTAAATGAAATAGACTAGGAAGATTTTCACAGAATGCCTGTGCAAGGCAAAGGGTGGGGTTTTGGGAAAAGAATCTTCTCAGGCAAGATTATAATGGTGATGGGAGGAAGCATAGCTGAGGTGGGGTTTTATCCTTTTCACCTAATTTTTTCCCTATTAGAAGGGTAGCAGAACAAGTCACTCCCACATATGACTGAGATGGTAACTTCAAATATGCGATGTGATTATTTTGAGGTGCAGGCACTTGAAAAACGTGAAATTCAGAGAGGCTTTCTGAACTTTCTTTATCTGCCTAAAGATAGAATCTCCGAAAGGAACTAAATTTTTATAAATCCCCTTCCTGGGAGTTTCATTAACCATAAATATATTTTTATCATAGGAGAGGAGACTAGAAGACCAGCAACATTACTAGACGAATTTTGTCACAAACTCTACTATCTCCTATCTGTTCTTCTAAGGGCACATTCATCATTCCTAAAAAATCATATGCTCTCCTTCTGCCCCGCTTGCATTTCTCTATTAAGATGGCAGCAGTATCATTTACAATAGTCAAGACAGGGAACCAAGCTACATGTCCATGGATAGATTACTGAACAGAAAATATTGTGAAATATATACTCCAGGGAATACTACTCAGCCATTTAAAAAGATACAACAGTGCTTTTTGGGACAAAATAGATGGATGTTGAGGTGATGATGCTAAGTGATGTAAGTCAGAAAGTGAACGACAACTGGATAGCCTCACTCATTTATGAAATATTAATAACCAAAGAGAAAAAAACTGGGAAAAAGGGACAAGAATAATTCTTAGACTCTATGAATAATATATTGGTTATCAGAGGTGATGGGGGAAGTAGGAGGAGGAAGCGGATGGTTAAAGGATTGTGGCCCTGGAGCTTTGGTGAAAGATGAATGTGTAATAGTCACATATGGAGGTGTGAGACAGTACTCCCCAAACTATACAGTTACATAATCTGTGGCAAATCAATAAAACTTAAAAATATTTTTAAAAGTAAAGTTCACACTAATTTTGAGCTATAAAAATGGTATTTAAACCTAAATTCTAAAGTTACCTCTTAAGGTTTCTCAGTTTCCTGGAGTATCTCCTGTGTATGTATGTCTGTATGTATATACACAGTTGTGTGTTTTCTTCTTGTTAACCTGTTTTTTATTAAAGGGGGGTACAACTAAGAACTCAGAAGAGTAAAGGAGTAAGTATTTTTCATCCCATTCACTGTTTACCTCTGAGAAAGAAAAGTATAAGCTACTGAATAAAGCTCTTGGTAAGTTCTACTCTGTTATAGATTGTATTTCCTCGTCACAAAATTTCAGGATGCTGCAATTACAGAGAATTCTATTTTTCATATTCATGTAATGTAAAGCAAGTGTTAGAATTCAATATAAGTTTAAGTTAAAAAAATACTTATTATCCAGAACAGAATTCACAGTCATCCACAAAGTATGGGGAGGCAATCTAGTTGCCAGGTAAAGTAGTAGCATATGTGGATGCAATCATATATAGAAGAGGAAAATGTCTATGGATGGGGAATTTGGGACCAAATTATTTATGCAAACAGTGCAACAAGGAAAGAGTGTAGTATTGTACCTGCCTCTTTAAAAGAGAAAAAGTGCTATGCTATTTCAAAAACAAAGCATAACAGACTTTTCACATAAAATTAGTTTTCAATTTAACTTCTTTATTTAAAATTCCTCTCTAAGTCTTTTTTTATGCCCCAAAGGATAAATTCCAGTCTGCTTTCTATGACCTTTAAGATTATTCTACAACCCCAAGTCATGCTTCCCCTTCTATGCTTTGCTTTTTAATTCCCTGATAGGCCCTGACTTTGCTGATTTTCCTGTTATGTAATGTACTCCTGGTAGTTTTTCTGCTTGCTCACCTTTGAATTTTCCAGTGATCCTCAATACATGTGTGATGGATTAATTAAATAATTCATGATTGACTTTCTGATGAAGTTGTTTCTGTATAATTCTAACATGCCTGGGAAATACATGCCTATTCATTTTTCCTGGTAAGCCCTGGGTGATCTGTACATCGTATTAGTTTCCTAGGGCTGCCGTAGCAAATTATCAGAAACTGAGTGGCTTAAAACAGCAGAAATCTACTGTCTAAATGTTCTAGAGGTCAGATGTTTGAAATAAGGTGTCAGCAGGGCCCTGTTCTTTGCGGAGGCTCTGTGGTAGAAAATTTTTTCCCCTTTCAATTTCTGGTATTCCAATTGCTGGGTATTCCTTGGTTGATGGCTGCATCATTCCAATCTCTGCCTCCATCTTCGCATTGCCTTTTCCTGTGCTTTAGGTGTGTCCAAACTCCCACATCCTTTTTCTTATACAATATATATGAATGGTAGTCCCTAAGGTCTACCAGCTAAGAAGAGTAAGTTCCTACCTCAAAATATTTAACTAGTCACATCCTAGCCATATAAAGAAATATTCTTTTGCTTATATATAAAGTGATATTCAAGGGCCTCCCTGGTGGCACAGTGGGTTAAGCAATGCACTATGAAGCAAACTGCAACCACTGCAGCACAAGTTTGATCCCTGCTGCCAGCCAGGGAGGGGACACACATGGCGCAGTAGACCTCTCCTGCTGTGCCCGCTGCTCCCCTCAGCAGTGTGTTTGAGTCAGTCTGCCTGTTCTGCTTCCCACTCTGTCTGGTGAATCCTCTCACACCCCGACACCTCTGGCCTGTACTCCAGCTCTTGTGTGCATAAATAAATAAATCTTAAAAAAAATAAAGTGATATTCAAATTTTCAGAAGATTTTGATGTAGACATATGTTTAGGAGCCACATGCAATCCTTGCAACCTGAGGGCAAATATCAATAATTATATGAGAACAGTGTCCAAATAGGTCCACAATTATCTATAATCAACATTATATCTTCTTGGTTAGACCTAAACCCAGGTTTTTCTGTAGCTCCGAAAAGGAACATCTACATATAGTACCCAGGAAGACTGCTATTGCTAAGTGAGCTACCGATTAACTAACATCTAGAGAATAAGAGGATACAGTAAGGAAGACTCTGGAAATAAAAGGACAGGAGACAGGCCTATTCAATACACTCTGGTCCTGCCTATTAGATTGACCAATGCTATTGACATATGGGAATGTCAAACACATTCAACCCAGGAAGAAATATTAGAGAATTGCTTCTAAAATGTGAGCAAGAAGCCCAAGAAAACTTTCTTTTTTCATTACTATGTACTTTTTTTTTGATTTTTAAAAAAATTATTTTAAATATATATTTTACATCATTCTTCATTTTTGTACAATGTATGCTTTCTCCTTAATAAAACTTAACTTTTATTTCCTAGGATCAAAGGAGTAGAGAGAGCATAAGTGAGCAAACTGTGGGGCAAAAATATGAAAATTACTTTCAAGAGCTAAGAATAAAAAAACAAACAACCAGTCGGAGGGAGGAGGTGGTATGTGAAACAGCTAGAGATTGAGAAGTCTACTTAATGCAGTAAACCTAACAAATTGTTCCAAATATAGAAATTGAAGGAAAGTTTTATGTGAATCTGCAATCTGTCATTTTCTCAATATTCTCATAATTTAAGATTCCATTATACTTTCAGTTAAAACACAAAGTAGTTTTTAATATCCTTAGTACAGGGACTCACATCCAGCTGGTGTGCACTGGTGTACAGACCAGTTTCCATTCTCAGCAAGGCATGTTTGGAATGGCCAGTGCCACATTGGTATTTCCAGCATCATCTCTAATTGTATGTGTGCATTTGAAGACAGGGCTAAAAAAAGTCATGGAGAAGGGATCCCAGAAACTTGAGGCAGAGATACTCTTTTGATTCCCAAAGAAAGACATAGGAAAATAATTAGAGCTTTGGCAAAAAGAAATTAATTTTTTTCTTCTCGTGGGCAGATGGAACTATTTTATCACAAAGGACATTTAAAACCATTTATAACACCCATGAAAATTTTCTCTCAATCAGTAGGGTGTCATATCTGCACCCCTGTGTTTATTAAAACACTATTCAAAATAAGTAAGATATGGAAACAACCCAAAAGCCTCAAAATAGATGACAGGATCAAGAAGATGTGGTATTTATACATAATAGTTTCCTACTCAAAATCAAAAAAGATGAAACACCTGACACAGCAACATGGATGGAACTAGAAAAGATTATGCTCAGAAAAATAAACCAGAAGGAAAAAGAAAATTATCAGGTGGTTTCACTGATAGGAGGAATATTGGGGAACCAAATAAGGGATTAGGAAAAAAAATAACAATAATAATTTTTTTAAAAAAAAACACAAAATTAGCAGGCAACTATAAATCCAAGACATTCTGCAAGGGATGGGGAGAAGAGACATCAAAACAGGGGAGGGAAGAGCACAAGGTATGATGGTGATGGTGCATTTGTGATGGGAACTTTACGGGGTCTACACCTGAGAGGAGAAAGTATACATTGTACAACAATGAACAACCATATAAATATGTAATATATATATATATATACACACATAATAAAATACCCATGAAATAAGGTGCTAAAAGTTCAACTCCTTTAGAGTCCACAAAGCAGGGCTAAAAAAAGGTAGCAGAAAAAAAGTTAGGCCCCTATTTGTGACTGTTAATTAGAGTATCTTGTCAAATGAGTATCTTTTTTTATTTTGCTTTTAAAGATTTATTTATTTATACATACAAGAATGGGGGTAGAGGCCAGAGGTGTGAGGGGTGAGAGGAGTCACCAGAGACAGAATGGGGAGCAGAGCAGGCATATCTACTGAAACACACTGCTGAGGGGAGCAGTGGGAGAGACAGGAGAGGTCTGCTGTGCCATGTGGGTCATCTCCCTGGCTGGGGATCGAACTCGTATTGCAGTGGC
Organism: Galemys pyrenaicus; assembly: GCA_019455555.1. Taxonomy (NCBI): domain Eukaryota; kingdom Metazoa; phylum Chordata; class Mammalia; order Eulipotyphla; family Talpidae; genus Galemys; species Galemys pyrenaicus. The sequence continues at coordinate 11,005,764 of JAGFMF010011861.1, read as the reverse complement.
TGCTGATGGCTTCATTGTGCTGTATCTTAATCCCTTGAGCCACCAAGGAGGCCCCTCAAATGAATATTTTTGAAGTTGGGAAACCTGTATTGAATTTGTATGTTGCTAAAACTCTTTATCGATATAAAATTTAAACTGTTCATAGTCATATTGTGGGGCATTTTGTGGGAACAAAAATGATAAATATGGCCATTTTAATAAAATTCAGTTGCATATCTAATCTAATTGATTTGCCCCAAATTGGTCTAATTGACAAAAAAAAAACCCCAGTGACCATTATTACATAAGACCAATCTCATTTTGTTGAGTTGCTATAGAAAGATGTGAGAGCATAAACAAACTTGACTATGTTTTTTCCTTTCTCTATCTGAAAATAAAACTATGTGTGTGGTTACAGATAGCTGTGAAGAGGAAAGAATTTATTTATTGAAGCAATCTGTGATGGGCATTATAACTGAGAGAACATTTATGACTCCATGATACAAACTATAAACCATTTACTGCAATGTCTTTTTAAAGAAAAAAAGGTGTAAGAATGGGGGGTGGGGCATTACACACACACACATATACATGCATAATGTTGTATATTACCAATAAATTTTCAACCTAAAAATCAAACACTTTTGGACCTGTTTACATGTAATGATGTTTGAAAATATTTCCACCTTTCTCTTCCTTCCTATCACATGTATAGTGCGACATTTTGCAAAGTGCTTTCTATCCCACACATGAAATGTACTTAAATTTTATAGCTACTATCTATGAGAAGCCAATAAAACCCTATACATACTGTAGCTCTGTAAGAAATTCAGTTTTAAATCTGCAAACATACTATTCAACTTTACTATTTCTCAGAAAACATGTGGTTAGTAGACAGAGAACAGCATAACAGTCCACAACACATAAATTATAAACATGTGGGTAAGTTTACCATTTCCTTCAAAATTGCTATCTAATTTTCTGGTGCCTTTTCAGTAGTTATAAGGGTCAAATAATGAACTAGATCTCATTTAAATATGAAATTATCATTTTTATTTCCTTTGGTGTTTCTTCTCATCTTTAAAACTGCTTATTGGATAACATTGTTTTATGATGCTTATCAAATTTCATTTGCAATATTATAGACTTAGAATCATAGAGGGAAGAAAAATCTGCCAGACATATTAAGCACTCTATTCCATAACAAAATAAAGATGCAAAATGGAGTGAACAAGGAGAATAAGCCAACTAAGAATATACAACAGTTCTATAATAAACTCATTAGGCTTGAAACACACAAAAATCTAGAGGCACAGCAGAAAATGTTCAACTAAGAATTTTGAAACTTTGATTATATGACCAGCCTCTTTAATTCCCTAAATGAGCTGTGGAAATATTTATGTTTATTCTGCTTTTCAGTTAACCTTTTATTTCAGCAAATTATTCTCATAACAGACCAGATTTTCTAATCAAATTCTGACTCTGCAAATGGGATAATAGCTAATGGCTGGTTAAGAAAATGGGGCAAGGTTACATGAAGTTGTTCAGATTGAAGACAGAAAGAATCATCAAAATCCAGACACTTTTCATTCAGTGACAGTTGATCTCCAAGAAAACAATAACAGACTGATTCCAGTGAAAAATGACAAAAGTAGTTTTGCTGCAGAATAAACAAGTGAAAACAATATTAATAAGTTCTTTGCAGGACATCCCTACATGAAATATAGGGAAGGAGAAGGTCACTGTGGAAAACAAAGGTGGTTCTTAAGGAAAGGAACTGTAGAATTACCATATGATCCATTAATATAATTTTTGGATATATAGTCAAAAGAATTGAGGACACGGATTTAAGTAGGTATTTGTATTCCAATATTATTAACATTATTCACAATAGCCAAGGTGGAAGCAACCCAGTTGCTCATTGGCAGATGAATGACACAGCAAATGTGAAATGTAACACAGAAGTATACTATTCAGACTTCAAAAGGAATAATAACATTCTGACACATGCCACAGCATGGATAAACCTTGATGACCTCAAGCTAAGTGAAATAAGCCAGGTACAAAAGGATGAATATTATATGATTCTACTTAAATAAGGTTCCTAGACAAGTCAAATACATGGAGCAAGAAACTAGAATGATGGTTGCCAGGGTCTGGTTGTAGGGGTGATTGGGGAGTTATTGTTAAATGGGTATAAAATTCCAGTTTGGGAAAATAAAAAGGCTCCAGAGATAGATAATGGGAATGTCCTTAATATAATTGAACTAAACACCTAAATACTAATAAAATGGTAAATTTATATTACATATATTTTACTACAATAAAAAAGGACATATTTTTTCTGGGTTTTATAAAAATCATTTATGAATCGGTAAACATCAAAGAAAAATGATTTTTGAAATAATATGTGGCATGTGAAATGATGGTTCATTAAAGAAAGAGAAAGTGAGTTACTGAGGTGTTCAGAGAAGAGTAAAAGGTCAAAAACAAAACAAAACAACATAAAAACTACCCTGAGGTAACTGTGTAACTGTCTGCTCCAGGACAAAATAATGGTATCTCAGTTCTGGGGATAGTTTTGCATTAAAGCCTCTTAACTTCTTGATCAGTGGGCTGCTAATCTTCTGGACTCCAAACACTCTAGATACTAAGTCTAAGCATGAGAAAATGTCATCACCCTCCATTTTTCTCCCACTCAAAGTCAAATTAGATGAGAAATTCTGCTTGACATTTAGAAAATCATGGATGTGAATGGAATGAAGGAAAGAAGATCATGTTAGAAATATCCTTGGGTGTTTTAAGAGGAGTTAAAGAATGATATCTAGAAAAAGAGTAGGACAGAATTGCAATGTTCAGAAGATGTGCTATCCAGGCCCAAAATGTAATAAGGATGGAATACAAAAGGTTTCCTAAGAAAAATCTCTTAAGAAAGATGTACAAGTGTTTCTTAGTTGCTATGGTATTAGCTTTGTGGGCAGGTGCTGAATTCAAACAAAGCTACAGACATCTTATTCTGACCCAGGTTTGGTATATGTGATGATGAAGATGATGATTAACTCAATCCCTTTCACAAATCACAAATCTTACCCAAATTTCTCAGATAATCATTGTATCATAAAACAGGTCTTTTGTATGGAATATGTTCTGTTGAAAACAATATATAGTGAAAAGCAATTTTCAGTATTATTCTAGTCATTTCTGTATTGCCTCCAGGTGTTTCCTTAGGTGAATGAACCACAGCTCACCAACAACATAACATGTTACCCTTTCGAAATTGCTTTTGGCCCAGGAGGAAAAACAACAACAACAACTAGAGAGTAAAGACAAATAACCAAGACCTGAAAGTGAAACTTATTAAAACATTGAAATGGACCAAGTTCCCAATATTTGATATCAGGTACAATGACTGGAGTTGCCCCTGAAACAGGCCATTCACCCTCTGCTCCAGGCAAGTGTCTCCAATGTCATAGAAACTGCAAGCGTCTTTATTGGGTTTGTCAGAATTATCTAGTTACTAAGCTCAGGTAGTTAGAGGGGTTGGCCTTTGGAAATATTCAGTGGAAATAAAATTTGTCTTTAGTAAGTTCTTCTTGATCCTTTTCCCTTTTTCAATTCCCCAGCTCTTTTTTAATATATTTATGCTGCCCTAGGCCCTCCATACTATCTCAAACATACAACTGAAATGTATAAAAGGAAAAAGGCTAACAAAGAAATGGACACAGTGGAATTTAAGTCAGGATGGCACCTGAACTTTAGAGATATTTAAAGAGAATCCTCTCTTTAATCCCAAAGAGTCAGTCAAGGTGACCAAAACAGCACTGTTTCATATCTCTAACTTGGGAGAGTTTAAATTATTCCTCAGCCTTTATTGAAGTAATTTGAAAATATATATCAAGGTCTTTAAATAGTATTATACCCTTGGCCAATAATTCTACTTATGGGAAATATGTCTAACTACTTGATCTTAAATACAAAATGTTTCCTAGAGGAAAATTAGAAACAATCACAGAAATGATAATCAAAATCCCAAGTAAGGCTGAATAACTAGGGAAATTTGTGATTCCACGACTTATAAAACCATTTAAAAAGAGGTTCTACAATGCTTACAACTTTTTGCTGTAATCTTATATTAAAAAGCAAATAGTGCAGGGCCCTCCCTGGTCGCGGAGTGGGTTAAGCAACACACCATGAAGCAAACTGCAGCCACTGCAGCATGAGTTCGATCAGTGCTGCCGTATGGGGAGGTGACCCACATGGCGCAGGCAGACTTTCCTGCCTGGCCTGCTGCTCCCCTCAGCAGTGTGTTTCAGTCCATCTACCTGTTCTGCTCCCCACTCTGTCTCTGGTGGATCCTCTCATTCCCCATGCTTCTGGCCTTGCCCCAGTTCTTGTATGCATAAATAAATAAATCTAAAAAAAAAAGGCAAATAGTGCAGGTAGGTTATTCTTATGTTTATCGCCTCACTATTTACAATGGCTAAGATATGGAAACAACCTAAACATTCAAAAATAGATGACTGGATCAGAAGGTGTGGCATATATACACAATGGAATAGTACTCAGGAATCAGAAAAGATAAACTCATGCCATTCACAGAAACATGAATGGAACTGGAAAGGATTATGCTCAGTGAAGTAAGTCAGAAGGAAAAAGAAAAATATTGTATGATTTCTTTCATAGGAGGTATAGAGAAGAAACGGAATGGAAAAAAGAGAGAGAAAACTAGCAGGCAAACTATAAATTGGAGACATACAACAAAGGAAGAGGAGGGAAAGAGATCAAAACAAATGAGGGAAGAGCAAAGGCACCTATGGTGACTTAATGGTGGGAATTTTATAGAGATTACACCTGAGAGGAAAAATTAAAACATTATACAAAAATGAATGCTACAAAATATACATTTAAATATATTTAATTCAAAATTAAAAAAAATAAGCAAATAGTGCAGGTTTAAGTTATACAATGTATCTGTACTGCTATATCAAACTATAAATACTGGTCAGTTAAGATGTTAGTATTTTAGGCTGCAGGTAGATTTAGAACCTAAATCTAATTCAACATTTTCAACTATGTCAGGAAAAAGTTTTAAACTTTTTGTTTAGAACTATTCTCCCATATTAATAAATATGGATAGAATTCTCAAAGTGTCTGTACTACTAGATTAAGATTTAAAAGCATAAAATGACTAATGATAATGTGCACATTTAGAACACTGAAACTATTTCAAACTCACTTTAAATCAATTTGTATTTCTCTATAGCTTCTCAAGTTATTTTTTTTTACTATATTACATACACTTCTAAGGAATAACATTCTATTAAATATCATTAAGTTAGGTTACATGTGAAAGAAAATCCAAATAATGGGTCCATAGAGAAAATTTTGTTTCTTTTTCATACAAATGTGCAAGAGGTTAGTGATACAAAGTTGGTGTGAATTGAACAGTGTCAGAGAAGCAGCCTCTCCCCCCCGCCCCGCCCCCTGCCTTTCTCCCATACACCCCACCTCTCCTAACATCCATTTCTTGAGTGGCTCCACAGTTACGCCACCTCCACCTCCCACTTTAGAGATACTTCTCAGAATTTACATATGCTATTTCATACATATATCTCACTGGCTGGAAAAGATAGTTTTTATATTGCCAGCTATAGTCTAAAAATCAAGAGTTTTATATAACTAAGGAGAAAAATTATAAAACAATTAGCATTCTACCAAACATGTCTGACTCATTATGTTTTCATAGTACCTAGCATTGTGCTTTGCACAAAATGGAACAAGCTAAACAAGAAATATTTTATTGATAATATTTTTAAAATTTAATTCAACTGATGTGAGCTTACCCAGTCACAAATTTGAGACTATGATCTAGATGTGCCAATTCCATTCTTTTATGTTAAGCAATAAATCAAAAATGCATTAAAATATTTAACAAAAATATGCACTTATAAAAATTGTCTTCAATACTAAAAATTTGGAAAAATTAAATGATCAACAATATGGGACTAATTATGTAAATGACTAAGCATATCCATAAAATAAAATTTTATGCATAAAAATGTTGACTTTATAGTATATTAAGTGAAACAAGTTGATTAGAAATCATGCTGAACAGAGAGAAAAGAAACTGAAAGAAATATGATCAAAATGATTAAGGCAATAAAGTACTAAATTATAGTCCATATTAGTTCATATCGGTTTATTTCTTTTTCAGAATATTTTCCTTTGAAAAGGCATTTTGAACAAGACTAGTTAGTATAAAGTTATTTCTAAAATTGTAGTGGGAAAATTAGTATCAGTATTAAAAAAGGGATAGTACTCATAATTCATACTAAACACTCTTCATACTCTGTCAATGACAATTGAGGGACACAAGAAATGGCCCTCTTACTTTTTCTTTAACAGTTTGTTTCTCACCTTCCTCTCATTCTCTTAGACCCTTCTTTTAATCAGATAGGACCCCCTCCACACAGACACACACACACACACACACACATTTGCACAGAAAACAACCTAGCAATAAATGGAGAAATAAAGAAAACAAATTTCCAGGGGAACCACACAACTATTTAACTAAAAATGGTCTCCAATACTTTTAAAAAGTCTGTTATGAAGACATCCCAGTCAAGACGAGATGCAATTTTTCTGCTGGTATTTTCCAGAATTAGCTATGCTGTTGAGTTGGACTAATACTGACAGGGTCTACTGTTAATAGGTCTATACTCTTGCATTATTTTCTTTTGGAATTATTCACATGAAGAATCATTTACATCTCAGTTCTGTTACTATTGCTATAAAATCGTGGGAAAGTCACAATTTCTCAGAAACTTGGTTTCTATACAGGTTATATATTATATAATAAATTTATGAAATAGTTACATGCTTCGCTATACTTAAATTTGATATTCATACCTCAAATTATTTCACACTGAAAGCAACTCTGGATTGAAAGCCAAGAGATTCTGCTGTCCATTCTCAGTTCTAGTCTTAGTATTGATTCTAGGCTAAAAATGTATTAGGCGATAAGAACATATCTGTAAGTGAAAGCAAGGGATAAAATGAACAAGGTTGTTCAGTTTAATGTTCCATGTTTTTTTTGAGTTGGCCTTTCTAACAACTTCATATACCAAAATATGCCTTAGGCAAAATCTCACATGTAAAACCTGATCCAGCCCTGAGGACACATGCATTCCTGAACCTTACACTCAGGGTGAAAACTATTCTTTTTTTTATCTGGAAAAGCATGTAATTATTCAATTTATGCTCCTCACAGCTTCTTTAGTATTCATGGCTCAGATATGACAAGAACAGAAAGATATGTGGTGATTATAAACTTATTGTAAGCAAACAACGGAACCTGATATTTATTCAAACCCCAGGATTAATGTTCTCTGTGTCAATTTAGTAGGGAAGAAAGAACTCATGAAACTAGATATGAACCACTACATATCAGTAGGTTTTGAAAGATCAGAAACAAAGAATGATTTATATTTATGTATAAAAAGGCTCTATCACTTTTCAATTCTCCCTTAGGATTTTTACTTCAGGTGCCATATGCCTTCATAGAAAGCACAACTAACATAGAGGTGAGCCTGAAACAGACTCTGTGAGAGGACCAGGGACTTGTGGAGATTTTGTGACCGTAGGTTAAGACTCCAATTAAGTACTCTTATTCTATAAGACCCTGACAAAGCATTACTGGGTCATGGGTTAAATGTTTCTGAACCTTACTAGATTGAAGATCAAGTTGATGTCATAAAATAGGCCTTTTCCCCTGGATGTATAGCTGCACTGGAAGTTTATTAGAACATAATACATCATGGAGAACTGCAGCAAGCTCCACTGACCACAATAACACCATATCAAAGGTTTTACAGAATACAGGAATATATTTCGAGTTTTGAGTAGACTGAAGTATTAATAAAAATGCATTTTGCTATATCACTTCCAGGACACTAATAAGAACCCATTCCTCACCTCAGTTCCTTTCTTTATAGAATCTCTCAATACAATTAGAAACATATCAGAAAAGTTCTAAACCAAGTGTCAATGGCTTTATATAATCATTTATATTATGGGGTACTGCCACCCTTCTGTCCTGGTCTTAGTCAATTGGACCTGGGTTGAAGTGAGCAAGTTGTCTTGGCATGGAAGAACAATCACTGGTGTTTTTTTCTAAGTAATAACATATTCTGATGACCTTGAGCATAGTTTGATTTCCTCTCTTAAGAGATAGAGAGATTTCCTCTCTTAAGTGGGAGAAAAGCAAGGAAATATTATGGCTTATATATCATTCTAATAATATGTAATTTTTGTGTGAAAGCCTTGATTTACTTGGAAAGTTTTCCTTCCTATATTGGACATAACAAGAAAGGATTTTATTTTTCTATATGCCTCATATAGTATTTGGAGTGGTTAGTCTAAAAAAGAAAACACAAAACAACTGAAAATTATAAAAATAATTTAATTCCTAAGAGGAAGCACTTGATTTTCTCACTCATAGGTGTAAGTGATGATGATGCGTGACTGATATTTTTAGTGTTCACAATGTTCTTTCCCCATCAAGATTCAAGTCATAAGATCAACCCCAAAGTATATACTGGGCAGTTCTAATACCCTATGATATAACTCAAGGTCCTCATTTTATTGAAAATGTAAAGATTATTTATTATTTATTGCAAATGTTCCTACATTTGTCTCATTTGTCTTGTTAAATCCATTATTCACACTCAAAACAAAACAAAAATTACCTCCACCACATCTACTCTTTCTAAAGGATCTCTTTAAAAGATTATAGGACAACTTGTTACTTTGGTGTTAAATTACTTGAAGTCTTCTCCACTAGTGTTCAAGGTGTCTTTCCTCTGAAATTGCCAGTTACTACAAAACATGTCTTCCAGGAATATATAATGATCCAAAACTATATTTAGCATTAGCAGCAGCATCACCAATAACTCTCAGTTAACACAATTTGAGATTGCACAATTTGAGTCAAATGCCAGTCAAATTTGACTGGTAGGCATTTGACTCCCTAATCTAAAAACACAGGTACTTTTCAAATTAAATATATAATGGACTGTTTAGTTTAGCTTCCCAGTTTAAGCAAGTTTTGGATTTTAGTAGGACATTAATGGATATATGTCAATAAACAAAACTATGATGTTTCAAATCAAAAGATTAAAATTTTATGCTTTTATCTGAATATATATATATTTTCTAACACCCTACAAAATGCTAGATTAAGTCATCTGTAATGATATCATTTTTTAAGTTTTTTAAAATTTGAGTATCAAATTAATATAATTTAAAATTGTATGTAATATAAAAATTTTCCACAAAGTAACAGCAGATAATCAGCAACATTTTAACCCTATGTGTCATGTTAGCCAATCTATATTCAGTATTAACTCAAACAGATACATAAAACAATACATAAATTGCAGTCAAGGTATGTCATAAAAAAAGAAACCTCTTTCAACAGGCACATTAAAAAATATTTAACATTCCTCATAATCAGGGAAATACAAATTAAAACCACAATGAGTTACCACCTTATACCAGTAAGAATGGCACAGATTAAAAAACTAGAAACTACAAATGATGGTGAGGATGTGGTGAAAAAGGAACCCACCTACACTGCTGGTGGGAATGCAAACTGGTCCAACCACTTTAGAAAGCTGTATGGTGAGTCCTTAGACTACAAAAATGGAGCTACCATATGACCTAGTAATCCCACTCCTAGGGATCTACCCAAAGGACACAAAAACATTAATTCAAAAGATACATGCACCCCTATGTTTATTGAAGCATTATTTATAATAGATAAGAGTTGAAATAAACCCAGTGCCCAAAAATAGATAACTGTATCAAGAAGATGTGATACACACACACACTTGCACACACACACACAGAATGGGATAGTACTCCGCAATCAAAAAAAGATAAACTGATGTCATTCACAGAAACATGAATGGAGCTTGAAGGGATTATGTTCAGTGAAATAAGTCAGAAGGAAAAAGAAATTACTGATGGTTTCACTTGCAGAAGGAATATAGGAGATCAAGGGATACAAAAATAATAACAGCAGCAACAACAAAAACAGAACAAAACAAAAAACAAGACATTTATAAATCAGAGACATTCTGCAGGGGATGGGGAGGGAAAGGGATCAAATCGGAGGTGGGAAGAGCACAAGGAAATATGGTGTTGGTACATGTGTGAATTAGTGTTGGAAATTCTATGGGGTCTACACCTGAGAAAAGAAAGCAAACATTATTAAAAAAAATAATTTTTAAAAACTACTCTTTAAAAAAAAAGATAGGCTTTACCATCACCTCCAAAAATTAGGAATTTCATTCTTATTCTGTTCAGTTTAAATTCCTAAAGTCTACATGTAAAAATATCAATATGCAAACAAGAACTCATTAAGATTTTTCAAGGATAATTGCAGAGCTATTGATTGGTTTAAAAGGTATCATACCAGCATCACAATAACTTGCAGATCAGTGACACACCTGCAACTATAAAATCATGGACACATTTCACTATACTATTACTAATCAATTTCACATTACAGTTAACACAAAAGATGAAAACTGTTGTAGGACATTCTCTTACAGAATAGGACCAAATCCGATGCTATTCAAGATTGCAGTATGCCTACTGCTTTTAAAGGCAACTTTTGACAAGATGATATTAAAAATAAAGAGTTAAGAGTGATCATTATACAAAACATTTCAGGAAGCATTTGACACTTTTAAATTAAGCCTTTTGCTTTTTCCTCTAAATGAAGTTTTTTGCTTTTTCCTGTCTCCTCTGTCACTCAACTGCATCCTCTAGATATTTTTCACTAATTAGTATTTTATAATATGATAGCTAGTTTAGTCAGCTAAAGAAATAAAACCTAGAGTGACAGTGCAATTTCTAATATTTTAATATACTAGTCAAATTAATTCAAAAGTGAGTTTTATCAGAGTGGTTCATTGTTTGACTTTTATGAGGGAACAGTAATGCAACATTGAGCATCAAAATGTGCCTGTGCTGATGTCCAATTATTTGAATCCTGATAGAAAATGCTAGCATAATTAATATTGTTTTTTTAAGTGGACAAGTGAACAACATATGAGTTTTCAACTTAGACATTTTGTCATTAAAATGTTTATCAATTTGTGATTTTTTTGTGGCAAAAATAAAAATCATCACCTTCTTTTAGAAAGGAAAAGCAGGAAATCAGAATTTTTTTTTTTGTAGAAGAAATAACACATTCTTTTATTCCATAATAGAATCTTCCGATGTAGCTTCCTGTGATGTTCATACCGGTGCTATTCATTACACTAGCCAATGGTCACATATGGCTATTGGTCATTTGAAATACGGCCTATTGAAGAACTATATTTTTAATTTTTGCTAATTTAAATTTAAATAGTTCCACATAGCATGGTCCCACATGGCCATATTAGCTATGATGTATGATGTAATGTATTACTGATTTCTGCAATTACTGTTGGAATAACTGATAAGGCTTTCTTGAATATTATATATATATACACACACAGTTGTTCTTGAGAGTCAAAATTATACTAAAATCATGATAATTTCTAAAGGCACTAATATGTTATATGCCTTAAAGAAAAATCAATTCATTCAGATAGGCTTAAACTTTTTTTAATTAAACTTTTACAACATAAGAGTGCTGTTATGTTAAACTACATTAAATTAATTTTGGTAAATTTTGAGGTTTGCTTAGTCACCAGTAATATTTACACAGGCAGATTACACTCAAAATTACATCTCTAACTACAATAACTTCCCTAATCACTGAAATTATATACATAATACATATTCAGCTACTCACCAACAGGTGAAGTTGTATATCCAAGATGCATTTCAATTTAACATACCCAAAACTTCATTCCTCTCTCCTCCTCAAACATGTTTACTTACAAATTTTCTACACCTTGGTAAATAAAAAAAAATATTCCTTTCTCCAGTTACTCAGGTGAATAACTTTGAAGTCATCCTTATGTCTTTGTCTCCTATATGTTCAACATTGAATTATAATGACTCCATCTTTAAATATATACTGCATCTAAACAGATCACATCATGTTCATCCTTATATCCCTGGTCTAAGCTACTACTAACTCTTCCCAGAATTATTTAAATGACTTTTTTTGCAAGGTGTTTTTAAATTTATTTTTCTCATTTACAACCTTTTCTTCATACAGCACCTCAAGTGATAATTTAAAATGTAAATTATGTTGTGTCCCTATTCAAAACCCCCTGTTGGCACCTATCTATTCAGAATAAAAATTCAGAGTTCCAGAGCACTTATTTTTGCCTATATGATCTAGCTCCTGCTAACTCTCAGATCTAATATCCCACCACTTATCTCTACTCCAGACACAAGAACTTAATTATCCCAACATGTTTGCATTGTCAACTCTCTCTGCCTGTCTATTCTTCTCCAAAAGTAGGCAAGACTGACTGACTTCATTCCCTAGCCACTCTAATTAAACAGCTATCTCTATTCCCATTAGTTTACTATCTAAACAGTTTTCAAAACTTATCAGGCTCTGAAAATTATATTCAACCTGGAAAATTTGCTTTGACCTTGTATTTCATTTATCATCATCTCGGCAGTCATTGCACTTCTTGCTGCCATTGCTCTAAGTTCTAGGCTAAATAAGTACAAGATATTCATTGCTGTCCAAGAAAACACTTTAAGAAAAAAGAAAATGTAATCTTTTTATCTGAACTGAAAAAAGATAAAAAGAACCTCTAATAACTAGATAATTATAATCTTGCGTAAATTTGAAATATCTTAATTTAAGGAGGAGGGACGAAAGGTAAGGAGGTACTTTGTCAATCAGTGCCAATCTGGTGTGCCTTAGTGTGTTAGAGTTTACCAGATGCTTTTATATACATAATCTCAATGGATAATCAATATCAAGACTTGTATGTGATTGTGACAGGATTAAATAATTAACACAATCCTACAAAAAAGTTAATTTTGAATACCATACAGAATTGATAGTTTTTTGAGGCAGGTGTTTCTGAACCACATTAGGCATTCACATAATAGAGTAGGTTATTATTAGAAATAATTTGGAAACAAAAACAAAATAAGGCATTTGTTCTAGTTTTGCTACTTTCCCTACCTATTTTGACCCATAAAAAATTACCTCATCCTCCTTGCAAACGAATGAATACACATAAGTGGATATGACTTCCTAAAATTTAGTCTCTTTATATATGTGTGTTTATATGTGTATACACACATATAAAAAGAGAAATAAATATATAGAGATCTGTGCAAACCAACATTAATTACTAACTGTGTTTGGTTACTGAATACTTGAAATGTGGCTAGTCTGAAATCAAAGGTGTACAAGTTTAATTCACATACCATATTCTTAAAATTTATTTATTTTTTTAAAAGATTTATTTATTCATTCATACAAGAGCTGGGGTACAGGCCAGAGGCTCAGGAGGTGAGAGGATTCACCAGACAGAGTGGGGAGCAGAACAGGAAGACTGACTGAAACACACTGCTGAGGGGAACAGCTGGTGAAGCAGAAGAGGTCTGCTAAAACATGTGGATCCCCTCCCTAGCCGGCGGCAGGGATCAAACTCATGCTGCAGTGGTTTGCTTCATAGTGCGTTGCTTAACCCACTGCGCCACCAGGGAGGCCCTATTCTTAAAATTTAAAGAAAGAATATAAACAGTGGCTCAGTAATTTTATATTGATAACATGTAAATACATGATTAATAATATTTTGCAAAGAATGGGTCAAAGCATAAAAATCAAACTAATTTAGTCTTGAATTTTGCTTTGTGATGTGGCTACCAGGAAATTGCATATTTTTAAATATGCACTAACATTTGTGGTTCCCACTACAGATAATACTGAGAGGAAACATATTATAAAAATGTTACACATTCTCAAAAACTCATTTAATTAGATTTGATTAAAAAGATAAACGAGAGCACACAGGTAGCTATACTAGTTCAGAAAGAAAGAGGCATGTGTACAACATAATTTGTTTCCTAAGACTGGCTGATATAGACTTTTATGATTGGTAACATTTACTGAGTGCTTTCCAGGTACCTTTATCTCAATGCTCACAAGATCTAATTTTGGGAAAAAGCAGGACAAACATCATATTATGTATACTTATTTGAGGTTTTTTGCCAAAAAATAATTGCTCATTTTCATTTAGTTGAGGTCTCCAAAATAGAAGGGATTTTTGTTTTTTTTACTAAGTAGCTTCTTTTTAATTTTGGCGTAGAAATGATACTCAAGAAACATTAAGCCAGTAGAAAGTAAAAGTGGTTATGAAATGTATGCATGCAAGAGAATACTGTGATCATTAAGCTTTAAGTATAAAATAAACTGTCTATTAAGTGTATACAGAGGTATCAGAGTCAGAGAAAATCTGAATTGGATGTTAACCAGTGTGTCCTTTTATCTATACCATGACTATTTAAGACCTTACTTCCTAAAATAATGTACTTGGAAAAGATACAAAATGCCAAGGAGAAGTGTCCCATGCTGGCTTCACATTGGGCTGATCACACTGTGGCTTTATAATAGCTGCTATATTGTATTAATCTTAGTCTCTCAATTTTTGAATATCTACATTTTCTCAGTTCTTACTAAAATCTCCTAATATGCCAACTCTGCTTTTTCTGGAGAAACTGATGTAAACGCTGTTGGTTTCATTCTTCCTCCACATCATAATAAAATCAGAACCCCCAACCGTTGTAGGAGTTTATGCTTCATTTTGTTCTGACATCTCCATTTGTACAGGCCACCACCAGGGAAACCTCATTAACTGAATTTCAAAGCCTCATATAAATTACAATCGTCCCATAAATCTGACCCTGTTGTTAGAGACCTTTGAGTTCTCAAGGGATACCCCCTGAGTCTTTAAAGAATTCTCAAAGTCAAGAATACTATTATAGCACATAATGTCATCCCTAAAAATTCAGTAATGCAGAATGAAAAAAAAGGTAAGTGGTCTCTTCAGACTCCTAATGGTTCTACAAACTCAAGGCCAAAATCATGAAAAAAGCTATTTGAGGAATAAGAATTGCTACTTTCTTAACGTTCCTTTACTGCTCACCAACATTATCAGTTAGCTATTTTCTGGGAAATATTTTGAAAATCAAAATGTTTCATCATGTCATGAGTGTAACTGTGTAGATGAAGAGAGCATATTAAAGCCAAAGTTGAGATGAAATGCTAAGTAGGAAAAGTAGGTGGGGACTCTAACTGCAGCAAACCACTTTCAAAGCATAAGAGATTCCATTTCAATTGTGATAAATTACAAATTATTGTTATTAATTTAATAATTTATTAATGTGCCAGACGATTGTTTACATAGTAGTGAAGAGGATTTTGTAATCCAAAATGTAAGAAATCAACTTTATAAAAACTGAGTTGCCTTGAGTATAACTGAATGCTAGCTAATGATTGCATAATTCCTTGAAAAGTTTTGTAATCTCAAATTCTTAACTGACACTTTAGAGCATGACTTTATTGAGTGGCAAATGTAGAAACAAAAAGGTTAAGATTTAGCAAACAAAATTCTCAAAGCATCTGCCCTCATGACTTTCAATTAGTGTAATATATCTGAAATCACTGTTTAATATTCTGTGTCCATGCACCCTAGTATTACAATTCTAGTGAACTCTCAGTCACCATCCAATGGGCCCATTGCATGGTAGTCCTCATTCTTCTGACTGCTTGTAGCTCTGTGGTGCTTACCAGGAATCCCCAAAATGGACATTATACATCCCATGTTGGGGTTTTTTTGTTTGCTCGTTAAAGTAACCAACAGTTTTATAAACTGTAGCATAAGCCATGAACTGAATAGCATTTGGAAATTTCTTTTAATTAGATCTATGTCCTTTGTCCTAAAGGCAGTTAAGGGCTCCATCCTAGAGGAGGGAATGAGTCATAGGTCAAATAGGGCAAGTTAGAGATAATTAGGCAGCTTCAGGGACAGTGCAGGCAGGACTTCAGGAGAGTGAAGGAAGACCCCAAAGATAAAGGCAACAAATTCCAAAGGGGACTAATCACACACCCCCAGGACTAGGGCCAACAGGACATTCTGAACAAGGATGAGAAAGAAAAGTATGCTAAGGGCTGGGACACAGAGACTTAGCTCTGGGCACAGACATCAAGGCAGTGAGTCAGACCACGGAGAACTAACCAATCACAGGGACTAGGGGAGCTGTAGAACAATAAGGGGGTAAAGGTATATATTCCCTGAGGCATGACTCTACTTCTCTTCCTTGTCCCGCCCTGGCCTGGTTCCACCTGCCTGGGAGTCCCACTTTATTTCTGTTCCTTTTCTCCATAATAAAACCTTTTTCTTTCTTTAAACAAATCTGCCTCTTTTTGCTTGTCTGCCTGATCGGCAGCGAAGTTCCTGCTGTGGCTTCCTAAGACACCAACTGTGGTGGTCTAGTGGCTGGGACTTGGCACTGCCACCGCAGCCTGGAATCCATTGCTGGCTGGGAGATGAGGCCTGAAAACCTGAAATTACGGTATCACTTGTATGCATAAATAATTTTTTTTTAAATAGAAGAAATCTATCTAGACATGGATATAGTCTACAAATGATATTTTTTTCCAGGTGCTTTATGAACTACTTTTTCCATTAAGAATTTCTTGTGAATTTGAATATACTCCTCTGTACAAATGATTGATAAATGTGTATTGTTCCACTTTAATGAGTATCTACTTCTTGGACATCTTTAATGAATGAATATTTTTATATACTTGAAAAATGTTTATGGTACTTTGGTAAAATAGTTGATTATTAATACAAAGTTGGCCTCTTCTCTATTCTACTTCTTAAAATTATAGAATTATCTTTCTCATAAGGAAAAATATAAAAAAATTCAGCCAAAACTTGTGAGTTTTTAACTAATGGCTTATGATACATCTCCCTAAATATTCTTAAGTATGTCTTCCCCTTTCCTGTTAGAATCTCTTCCTCTGAACTACTACATACACATGTATACAAGACACACAATATACTCTATTTAAGTCTGAGCCTAGATATTTAATGATTTCTACTCCTACAGATTATAGATTGGTATATAGATTGTGCTTCCTTCATTTAATTAAAGAAGTATGCTTTCAGAGAAAACTAAATGTGTGTTATTTGTATTCAAGGGATTCTTCCTCCATCCCTTCTAACTTAAATGCCATACTGTGTTTCTCAATTCGTTAACAACTCTAGACACATTTTCCTCTACTTGCCTCTGTCAACCCAGCAAGCTGTTCCAGCCAACTTCAAAGTGTGGATATTTTTGCTTGATCATCAGTTTTGAAATCTAAAGGGAGAGTTGGTTTACCTAAAAAGAAACCATACTTTCCAATGAAAATAACAGAAGAAGGAGTGTAATCAGCGCTTCTATTAAAATATGTATGTCTCTTCCACCAAAAAGAAAAAGACAAGAATTTTCTTTAGTGAAAGAACATGGGCAAAGTGTGAAAGAGATTTTGAACAGTATTAATTACCATTTAAAAAGTCAGGATATTAAAATCTCACAATTATCAGCTAAATTAGTTATATATTCAGATAATTATTCAGATGAGGAATTTTAATGTTTAAAAATTAAAATGTTTCTAAACAAAATTCCCAAGTTACTCATTCCTTCAAAATTACTTGGATATAATTCAGTGACGTATGCAAAAATATCACTATATAGTCATCATACTAGTTTTGCTTTTTCCTGCGGGGTTCTAATCCTTTTGGCAGTTTTGGTTTTAGTTACTATGATTTTAGTTCCTTTATTACTTGCCTCATGGATAACCGTATGAAACTTTAAATGGTACAATACTGAATTCAATCTAAAATGCAAACAAATATTACAGTGTATCAAAACATCACTAAAAAACAACATAACATTTCTGGTTCACTTTGAAGACCTTCCTTTTTTAGTTTTTGCATAGAAGAACTGGGGTATAGGTTAGAGGTAGAGAGGGGATGGGAGTAAGAGGATTCACCAGAGACAGAGCAAGGAACAGAACAGATAGATATATTGAAATACACTGCTATGTGGAGCAGTGGGCAAAACAGGAGAGGTCTGATGCACCATATGCAGGTTAGCTCCCTGCCTGGGGATAGAACTCAGGCTATAGTGGTGATAGTGCTGAGACTTAACCCTTAGGCCACCAGGAAGACCATGCAGATCTTGCTTTATTTGGTACGTCTTTAAATTTTGATCAGTTTATAGCTCCACAAGGAAATGGGAACATTAATTATCTTTGGAAGAATTATATGATTTCTAAACTTATGTATTAAATGAAAGGTTTAGTATGGAAAGAAATAGACTTGAATAAAAGTAATTTTTAAAGATCCCACTAAATTATGTAAGTCATCCAAGTTAGTGTTTTACTTTATTTAATCAGTTAGTGAAGAGTTGTTTTAAACTTCTACGTTTGTTACATTTATTGTGAATAAATGAATCACAGGACTATTTTTGAGCACTTATATAGCTGGCAGAACACAAAGTGTTTTCATGCTCTATCTTTTTCGATCTCCCCCAGGAGCTTACTTTAAACTGAAGAATGAGAAGCACAGAGGTGAAACACACTCTAAGTCACTAAGTCCATACACTCAGGCATTGCTCTCTACTGTCAATCATGCTTACTGTTCTGGTTTAAGAAGATTTCTGTTCCATTAGACAAGGACTTTAAAAAATAACCTTCATATTCTACACAATCACTAACCTCACAGTGAAAATTGGAAGTGGAAAAGTATTTATTTATGGTTCACTTAAGCATAGTTTAAAATCAAAGATGGGATTCTTTTATACCTTGGATTTTTTCCCACACTTTTAAATTCTGCATACTTACCAAACTAATATATGCATAGCCCATCACTATGTTTCTCTCCTCCCTTAAGTTCTCTGTACCAATCATGGTATGTGTATATCCTGCTACACATACATATATGAACATATGGAAATGCATAATTTGTGAATTTTTTTAATAAATGGAAAAATATTACATATTTTGTTTCAGAATTTGCTTTCCTCAATACCTCTCAGATACTTTTATTTTTCAATACATCCATATCTTCTCATTCTTTTAAAATGGATATTAGGGAAATTCTAAGATTATATAGCCATTCTCCTTTCAATAGACATCTATACTGCTTTCATGTATTCATTTTATGAGTCTAACAATGATTATTCCCAATTGTCTAAGACAGAAAATGTTAAGTAGAATTGCCAGGTCAAGAAGTATTCATTCAGGCCATTGATGAATCTGATTCCTCATACTGTGATTAACCTTTTTCTTCATTTTTGTCCCTAGGAATTCAAGTAACTTATTTTAAAATCTTCATATAAATGAAGTGTGTTTTACATATGTATATGCCATTTGTATTTCTACTCATTATTTGCCCATTTTTCAGAGAGAGTTTGTTTCCTGAGGAATTTTTAAAGACTTCTCATATCTAAATTAATAATGTGTTTTCTTTATATTTTATTTAAAGATTAAGTTCTTGAGGTTATCCTCTGGAAAGAACATAGATGTAAAAGTCTATTTCTATGTAGTCAGAATTTCTCAACTATTTCCTAGTTTTGTCATTTCACAGACTACACTCTTCTTGCTAGTAAGTTCATTTGCCAGCAGATTCTACCATTGTTTTTCTTGGAAACACAGGGATATCTTTCAAATGTAATGTTATTGCAATATTTATACTTCTAGAGAAACACAAAAATGTATAAAGGTCTAATGAATGATTTAGAGATCTAATCATTTCATTTAGGTAGCTCACAAAAGGGAGACGGAGATTCATCTTCAAGGAATTCTTATTGTATAAGAAGTAAAAGTTGTTTATTAGACTTTTCCTGACTTTGCCAGTCATGATCTATTTAGTACAAAAATGAAGTTATGCTAAACAAAGTTGATGGCACTGGATGAGTTCCAGAATTCAAGTCTGTATACTATAATGATATGCAGATTCAAACTAAATACTTAATGTCCATTTTTTTTGCATGGTTTTGAAGATATTAAAATAATTAAGGAGCTGGAGGTGATCCCAAGATTTGCTGATAGTAGCACAAATCTTTGGATTGAAGTGTATTTCCTTGGAGAACAAGGCAAAAAGAACAGTTTTTTATAATGGTCTCAAATAATTAAGTTAGTAAAGAAGCATTGAAACCTACCAGAAATTAATTGGAGTATCAGCCTCTTAAAGAATTACTGTTTCTGATCACCATGAATACTCTTAATAAATTTTAGCATGATTATTTTGACAATTCTAATGCTAGAGACTTTCAAAAGAAGAATTTTCATTTTTAGAATGTGCTTGAATTTTTCCTATTTTCCAGTTAAAATGAAATCACTTCAAATATTCTTTGACCTCTTAAAAATATTTTATGTACATATATATATATATATGCTTTCTTTACTGACAAGTAACTTCAAATATATACTCCCATGGGAGGATTTTAAAAAATACTTTTTAATGACAATTATAACATTATTAATATTTTCATCATGCAAATGACATCTGGAATTTTCTTCCCTGCCAAGATACATAAATAGATTGCTTAACTCTGTAAAAAGCAACTTTATGAAATGATACCTAAAGAATAATAATACAGCAACAACTATACAGTTATTAATGGCTATGTAATTATATGCCAGTGAAAGAGACTTATGATTAGTTTAATTTCATAGTGGAAAATAACAATTAACCAATTTATTCATTTTTTAGCCTATAATAGTTCCCCTTCTTATTTCTAGTGACTTTTATATATATCTGTTACCTACTGGTTTTATAAAAAAACACCCCAAATTTAATGGTTTAAAACATTACATTTTATTATCTTACCATTCTGTGACTCAGCTAGACCCAGCTCCATGTGATTTTATCTTGGTCTACAGTATACAACATAACTCACTACATAACCACACTTTGATGAAGAAAGATGGACTCTGCAGGAATGCTTTGGAAATTCAGTAACCCAATGGTCTCTCCAACAAGATAATTGATTGCTTCACACCTCAGCTTGGGATTATCCTAAAAAAAACAAAACAGAACCTACCAGGTCTAAGATTTGGGCCAGAAACCTGCTCAATGACATTTGTACCACATTAAGTTTGTTACAGCAACCATAGGGTTAGTGCCAACTCATTATGTTAGAAGACTACAGAGAAGTTTGAAAATAGATCAGAATCATTGGGAGCCATTTTTAAAGAGTAGCTACCACAGTTAATCTTTTAGCCAAAGATAATAGACTTTTCTGTCACTGTTAAAATACTATAGTAATCCACAAAATGCCATCCCATTTCAGCATTAGGATCATGCTTTACAGGATCACATGATACAAATCAGACCCAGGTGCAATTAGAGTTAATTGCTGAGGATCTCTTCTTGGTCAGAGGTCTACAATAAAAAGAAACAAGCTATAATAAAAATGGGAAGACAAGACTAGAAGGAGAATGACAATAAACACTTCCATTCAAAAAGAAAAGAAAAAATGAGAGCATCATAGGAACCACTGGCCTGAAAAAAATATGAGATCTAGTACAAGTTGCCTTTTCACTTTGCTTAGAAGCCAGGGAGTATTTTGGTTAGGACCCAAGTATGTTCCCTGAGGATGGTTCTTCTTGGCTTCATGCTCTGGATTCTCAATACTACCCTCTGAGTTACATTGTTTTCCTTAAGAAATGACCTATGTTTGCAGCTGACTAGTATTCTCAAGCTGCTTCATGTCCATAATAAATTTAGGGGTTCAAAGATCTTTTTACCTTGAAAACTGTTCAAAATTTCAGTTCAAACTGATAAAATTCCTCTTAAAACTAGTGGATTTGTTATCGATTGAAATTAAACTCATTAGACATAGTGACATATATTTTTCTGAGTAGGGTCTTGCTCTATCTAAAGCCTGTTTTGATGATACAGAGCCAAACAGCAAAGAGACTCACAGATGCAGGTCTTCAAGATCCATTGTATGGTGATAAAGCAATATATGTATGATCTGTGAAAGTGTTACAGGGCAACCCTAATATAAAATGGGTTTGCTTGACTGGGTTCTCAACCGCGCGCTTGAACGGCACTTATAATGCCCCAACTGCAGGCACACACAACAAAGGTTAATAAAGGGTTTTATTTACAAGGGAAGGAGAAATAGCGTACTGAATAATACAAGGGGAAGAGAGGGATACAGATTTGTAAATATCCTACCAGTTCCTTGGAGCTGGAACCCAACGGTGTGCTGAGAGCTGACTCCCAAGGAAAAAGGACCCCCCAAGGCCCACGTGTCTACTTTTATATTTAGCCTGGCTGCTCAACTCCACCCTCAGGTCCCAGTAATCCGCTCTTTGATAATAACCTTATGGGATTTGTAGTCCTTAAATCTTGTAGGTCTGAAATGGGGGTCGAAGTTCATAACCTATTTGTATAATCTTTTTTTTTTTAAAGATTTATTTATTATTTATGCATACAAGCACTGGGGGTACAGGTCAGAGGTGGGGGGGGTGAGAGGATTCACCACAGAGAGCGGGGAGCAGAACAGGCAGATCAACGGAAGTACACTGCTGAGGGAGCAGCGGGCACAGCAGGAGAGGTCTGCTGACCATGTGGGTCCCACCCCCGGCCGGCAGCAGGGATCGAACTCGTGCTGCAGTGCGTTGCTTTGCTTCATAGTGCGTTGCTTAACCCACTGCACCACCAGGGAGGCCCTATTTGTATAATCTATTCAGGAGGGTCTTTCCCCCAACAAAAGAACACTTGGTAGTTTTCAGTTTGGGGTTGTATTAAAACATCTATAAATATTCTTGCACCTATCTTTGTGTGAATGTATATCTTCTCTTTGGTATGTACTTAAGTATGAAAAGATTAAATCTTGTGGCATATTTACATACAACTTTTTTTAAAAAGTGTCATTTATGTTGTATCCTGTTAAAAAAAATCTTTACCTTCGCAAATTGTGAAGTTCTTTCTTATATTTGCATTATATTTAACGTGTTGTTGATGTTCTCTTTCTAGGAAATTTAGTTATCAGATGAACTTCCAAAATTTCTCACTTGTTTAACATTTTTTGAAACCTATTTGTAGAACAGAAATAGTAAAGGTATAACAAGACAATGATCCTTTTTGTCATCTATAAACTATTTGTTCACTAAAAGAAAATCCCCAGGCCATAAACTTCATTATCTTTATAATGCTGAATATTCAGTTAAATTTTATTTTTAATAAATATTTTATTTTTATTAAATTATATTTTCCATCCACATTACTTTATTTCTGTTTTATGCCCCAGCTTCATTAATATGTAACTAATGTATATAAAGCTGTATATAATTTCTGTATAAATTTAATATATTTGACATATGACTATATTTGTGTTACTATCATCTTAATGAAGATAATAAATGCAACTATCATCTCCAAAAGATTCCTTGAATCCCTTTACTTTGCTATTGTTTGTAATAAGAACACAAGTTGATATCTATCATCTTAAAGTTTTTTTACAGTTCAGTGAATTGTAAAATTTTATTAATTTCTTTATTTATATATATTTTACATCAGGCATAGTCCCCATGGAATTTCCACCACCAATTCACCTGTCCACTGTCACCTCAATCCCTTGTGCTCTTCCCGCCCTCATTTTGAATTATAGGCATTATCTTATATATACTAGTTTCAGAACTTACTAGTCTCAGTCATCTCCTATAACTGTAACATTAGACCCGCTAAACAACAGCCTGTATCCTATCCCTATCACCAGGTACTACTACTCTGTTATCTACATCTATATGTTTGACAATTTTAGATGACTCATATAAGAGGGACCATGCAGTATTTTTCCTTCTCTGACTGATATCTTTCACTTAGGATATGATGTTTCAGATCCAGCCATTTATCATGAAGTCATAGGATCTCTGTCTTTTCTGACTGGAAAATATTCCATTGTATGTATATTTCATATTTTCTTTATCCATTCATCTGTCAATGGACACATGGGTCATTTACATACACTGGCTAAGGAGAAACTGCAACAAACATGGGGGGGGCACAGATATCTTGATAACATCCAGATTTCAATTCTTTTGGCTATAAACTCAGGATCGGGACTATTGGAGCATATGGTAACTCCATGTTTTATTTTTTTTTTTTGAGGAAGCTTCATACTGGTTCTCCTTAATTACCAAATTGAACCTCACAACAATATATGAAGATGTGAATTTCTCTAAAACTTCAATAGTAGCTGTGATTGTTACTGTTTTTGTTTTTTTAAAAAAAACAATATTCTACAAGCATGGCAAATTCATTGGGATTTTGACTGACATGAGTTGCTATAGAGCTCAGGAGAGGAGATTGGGACTAAGGTCACTTTGGGATGAATTTTCCATCACTAACAGCGGAACAACTGTTCCATACCTAACAGTTAGTGTCCTCACAGCCATAGCGTTGACTATGAAATCATTTCACTTCCAAACTATCAAATGCCAAAGGGAGTTATCATCAATATCTATATAAAATACCTATGGAAGATATGAAAAGATTATATTAATATTAAATAAAAAACTTTAATTCTTAAGAAATTTTTTTCAAAATTATATATCTTATGATTAGAAAGTTTTATGTGAAATATGTCTTTCCTTTTGATATGGTTTGGTGTAATCTTTACCATATAAAATATTCCAAAGTTGTATTGATTAAAATATGCAGCTGAATCTTAAAGGTGAAGAACTAGTGAACCAATATAGCCATCTTTCCCTGCTTCTTCAAAATCAGAACTTTGAGATTACTAATGAATATATCCCACAAGAAAAGCTAAATTATCTTTAATGAAATGAATATTTTATACAATATTTTTGTAGAACAACTGTCAGAATTATTATAAAATATCCATAATTAGTTATTTTATAGTATATTAAACCCACTTGTGTCATTGTTACTTCCTTTCTCTGACAGGCTTGAAAGACCTTACTAGATCTTCTACTGTCCCTCTTAAGGAAACATACTTGTCATTAAAATTTTAAATATTTCATAAAAGCATTAAGAACTTTGATGGCTCTAAATATCTCATAAAATAATGTACATTCTACAATTTCACTTTGAGGCAATCCTCTCAAAAAGAGCAATTTCATAAACCACACTGATACAAAAAAGTACATAAGGAAATATAATAGGCTTACTTTTCTAACAAAAGGAAAAACTATCCTGTTAGTTTGGCTTTCAATCTATATATCTGAACAGTAAGTATAATAATAATATCACCAACAGATTGGCCATCTGTTATTGTTTCAACAGCTTTAGGGAATATTCAGTGTAACCTGTTATAAAATAACAGTATGATCTGTTATAGTCTGAAACATTTTGGAATATATTCCATATGTACCCATCTATGTACCAAGATAAACCAATTTAGAAAGGAAAATGTGACTAAAGAAAACCAAAATTAAATTTAAAATAAAGGCAGGTTTGTTAACATTTGAACTTACGCATTTAAAATGAGTCTAGCTAATACTAATGGTCAGTGTTTACTATGTGTTTATTTTGTGCCAGGTGCTAGCTTTAGTGCTTAACCTCACAATAACTTACTGAGATGATGATGATGATGATGATGATGATGATGACGATGATGATAATGAATGATAATGGTCATGGTGGTAGTGGTAGTGGTTGTTAAGTGTGAAAATTGAGGGGTAAAGTTTAAATAATTTGCTCAATATCAACAGTTAGGAATCAGGGAATTAAAGACCTCCAAAATTACATTCATCTAAAAGCAATGATATTAGCAAAAATCATCAGAACTAATATTTTCAGACCTCTAGAAATTATTTATGTGCAACAATGTAAAGCTTTTATTTAAGAAAAGTGACTTACATATGAAGAGTTGTGATTACCTGAAAAATGTAATAGTGAGCTTTGTGAGGTCTTGACTTCCTCTAGTCTTATTCCCCTTTCCCCAGTTCTGTTACAACTTTGAAAGCCCCCAGTGGAGAACACTGATTTTGTAATGCCTCAAAAAGGCAGTATGGAGGTTTCTTAAACTATTAAGTATAGAAATACCACATTATACAGTAATTGTAATTTTACAACTACAACTGTAAAATACAATACGTCCAAATCAGTATTTGGAAGTGATACGTGTATGATCATAACCACAGAACCACTATTCACTATATATTGAAGATGAAGAAAATTTTGAGTTCCATACAGATAAATGGATAAAGTATGGTGTATACATGTAATGGGGTACTATTCAGCCTTGAAAAAGAAGGCTGCAATATGCAACAACATAGATAAACCTTGAGGACATTATACAAAGTAAAATAAGACAGTCACAGAAAGGCCAATACTGCATGACTCTATTTATATGAGGTATAAAAAGTGGTCATATTCATAGACTGAAAGAGTGGAATGGTAGTTGCCAGTAGCTAGAAAGGGGTCAAAGGCAATTACTGAGATATAAAACTCTGTCTATATTCACCATTTCTGTATGGTACACTTGAAAGTTTGTTAAGAGGATAGATCTCTGGTTGTGGTCAGAGAGTTTCAAATCCCTATTCTCAGAGCATTGTTATATGCTTCTAGATCATCAAAGTGGTATTTCCCTGGAAAAGCTCTTTTTTCAGAACCACAGCTTTATCAAGGGCATTTATAAAAACAAACTTCAGCATTATTTAATTATTGCTTTTTCCTATATTTGTGATACCAGTTGTGGCAAACAAGCTTTAAAATATCAAGATAATCCCATCCTTTCCATATTCTGAATACCCCCAAAGACTTATTTTTGTCTTTCTAGCAACCTAACAGGCACAGGGGGTAAAAGGAGGTGGGATGAGAGTGAGGAAGGGAGAGGAGAAGAGGAAAGGGAAGGGGGAGGTGGATCAATCCTGACTGACAGGAAACACCAAGTTTCTACATCAGAACACAATTTTTTTATTTACAGAGCATGCATCACTATTAATATCCTGATAAGTGGTACTGAGATAACTAGTTAATCATTGATTTTAAACAGAGTACACCACACTTAACAAAATATGATGAGGGAGCTTTGGTTGGCACATAGGGCCATCCTGTCCTCTGGAGTGGAGGAGTCTTTTACTCTGCAATGGTAGCAAATATCTTCAGGAGAGAAAGTCTCCAAATCTCTCTGAAGCAAGATGTTTGTTATTTACTCGTCGTTAACCAGTTTGCCAGGGATCTTTCCTCAGAAAGTTTAGACCGTTCAGTAACATGAAAGCATTCACAGAAAATTGCCTTCCAACAATCTGATCCTGGAGTTGAGGCTAAACAGTTTATTATGTTTTCTTTTTTTTAAAAAAAGATTTTATTTATTTATTTATGTATACAAGAGCTGGGGTACAAACAGAGGTGTGGAGGGTGAGAGGACTCACCAGAGACAGAGTAGGGAGCAGAACAGGCAGACTGACTGAAACACTGCTGGGGGCAGCAGCGGGCGAGGCAGGAAAGGTCTGCTGCGCCGCGTGGGTCACTCCCCAGCCAGCGGCAGGGATTGAACTCATGCTGCAGAGCCTGCGGTTTGCTTCATAGTGTGTTGTTTAACCCACTGCACCACCAGGGAGGCCCTATTATGTTTTCTTGATGTACTCAATAACTTTCTACTATTAAACCCTGAAAGACTGTGAGACTAATGTAGAGGAAGTTTCTCATTTCATGGAGATAAAAGTCAAATGCTTTCTCCATCATTATTGACAAATTTCATAAAACAAATCAATGATATTTGTAATTATTGTCTTATTCTGAACTACTTGAACTCTTGAGAGTAAACATTTACTGGCAATAGATTAGTACTGGCAATAGATTAGTACTAAAATACATATTTTTTTTCTCAGACAGTAGTGTTCCATTTGAAAGATATTGTAACATTTTATCACTATTTCTTTTATAAAAAAGACACAACAAAAATAATCATACTAATAGACATTCTCCCTATTACTTAACAGACAATAAATTTTCATGCTATATTCTTTTGAGACAAATCTATTTTATTTAATCCTCATTATTCCATGACCAGTTAAGCAGAACATGACAAAAAATTGGAGAAAAAAATTGACTTTACTTTCATATAGTAAAATTATTTTCAAATAAATTTCAAAACCAGAATAAAATGGTCCTAAAATTGGATCATATTTTGGGGAAAAAAAGGGGTCCCTAAACATTATTGATGTTAATCATTTAGACACTTTTCAACCATGTGAATATATTAAAGCATAAATCACAGCATGCTACATCTTTGCTACACGCCCTAAGATAACTGTCCATTTCCAGTCATAGAAAAAATAATCAGAATATATCTAATGGCCATTAATACCCTACATGACCAATTCATTCTGATAACAGGTTTTTTAAAAAAATTTATTTGCTTATTTCTTTTCAGTTTTTTTGTATCAATATATTCCAACCAACTGATAGATTATCTAATAAATAATAAATATAATTAGTAGGTAGCTTAGAATGATTTAGCTTTGAACTGAGACTGGATGAATTCTATATATAATCTAAATGTTTATCCCATTTGCTAAACTGTATTTTTTAATTGTACTATTTTTTGTTGAAGTAACACTGGTTTATAATACCTTATATGATTTAGAACATAGTTGCATGCCTCTCTACATGTTTATTAACATACCACATCCATCACCAAAGTACCCATAATCCTCCATCACCGTCTACTGGGCCCTCTATCCTTTTTGTTCTCCCCACTCCACTTGCCCATTCTGGTAGCTTCAATTTTATAGTCGAATTTCTAGGGTTTGTTTTGGTTTACTTTTGTCTGTTCCTTTGTTTTGTTTCTTTATGTTTCCCAGGGAGAATTTTGAATCTCATGAATATTTGCTTATTAGTTCAACACCAGAAGAAGACTTATTGAATCTTTTGTGGATAGATACATACTCATTTAAAACTGCTGATCAGGGCCTCCCCGGTGGCGCAGTGGGTTAAGCAACACACTATGAAGCAAACCGCAGCCACTGCAGCACGAGTTCGATCCCTGCTGCTGGCCAGGGAGGGGACCCACATGGCGCGGCAGACCTCTCCTGCTGTGCCCGCTGCTCCCCTCAGCAGTGTACTTCCGTTGATCTGCCTGTTCTGCTCCCGCGCTCTCTGTGGTGAATCCTCTCACCCCCCCACCCCACACCTCTGGCCTGTACCCCAGTGCTTGTACACATAAATAAATAAATCTTTAAAAAATAAAAATAAAAAAAATAAAACTGCTGAACAGACTATGCCACATCTAACAAAGGAG
The DNA here is from genome assembly GCA_019455555.1 of Galemys pyrenaicus. Taxonomy (NCBI): domain Eukaryota; kingdom Metazoa; phylum Chordata; class Mammalia; order Eulipotyphla; family Talpidae; genus Galemys; species Galemys pyrenaicus. The sequence continues at coordinate 10,976,520 of JAGFMF010011861.1, read as the reverse complement.
ATATGTATAGTATTCCAACATGAACAACTGAAGTATCAAAACTAAATAAATCCGAGGTAACAGTGATCAAGATTATTAGATTACTTGGTCTAAGCAGGAAATTTTTCTTAATGAAAAAAGGAATATCCAGAGACTTAGATTTGCTCTACTTCAGAAGAAAAAAAAAACAAACAAAACTTGACAGACATTTATTTTATAAAGTTAAAAAAACTGCTCATAGCAATGCCAATACACAATCCAGGTATATTGTCTTAATCCACAGACTTTGTTCATCAGATTAGCACACAGAACTACAATGTCAGTACAAATCAAAGCAGGACAGGGCATACAACACCTGTCTCTCCAACAGTGTGTTTGCAACACCATTTTTGTATGAAAAGAAAAACATGCTTACCTCTAAATTTAGAGGTATTTTACTGATGCATCTATTAGAGATATTTACTGATGCATCTATTCAGTTATTTTTCACCTAGACAGAATAACTTCTAAATCATAAAATTTGTATGTAAAATGACTCAATTTATGCTCTTAGGTGAGACCATTTTAATTCCCTTTTTAGACTTTTTCAGATGTGTTATATCTTGGGATTTTGCTTTTATAATTATCCTATGATAAAGGTACAATCACTCCTTTTTTTTCAATGATAGAACCAATATACATTGATTAAATGAATGGAAAATTAGGGAAAACATGATGGGGACACTACCACACTACCTTTCCAAGAGACATCATAAGAAGGTCCTGAGCTTACTGGCAGGAAGCTTGGAGAGAAGCCTGACTGTGAAACTGGAAACTTGAGCTAGTTTCCTTAACTTCAAAATAGAAATAATAACAGCAATACCATAAGATGGTATTGCAGGGATCACAGGACATGAAGTACAAAAAAACAAACAAACCTGTAATTACTAGTAAGGTCAATAGAATAGATACAACTTTAAAGATATGCAATATATTTATCAATAACCCAGTGTTCAGAAAATTCTGAGAATAATCAGTTCAGATAGCATTTCTGGTTTTCTCGAAATGCTTCCTTGAAAAATTCCCTGAAAATCTTATGTTGCCAATCAAATCTGAATTACTACTTACTACTTACCTCTATAGACCACTCTCTTGAAGACTGATTACCTTTTAAACATCATTTGAGAATTAGTTTTTGTAAGAGGAAATAACAGTTTCTCAGAGTGGTCTGGCAGGACTTTATAGAATAGTTTCATCAGGCTGACATGTACTTTTATTAACCATATTTCCTGTAGCTGTATAGACAATGAAAAATCCACTTCTGTAAGCAGAATCAATTATAACAGAACAGGTACACTTTTCCCCTAGCCTGGTCATGATGTCAAATGTTTGATTAGCAAGATTTTGTGCTTTTAGCTTAAATGGAGGAAATTTCTTTCCATTTGCAAGAATGAGCTATTTTTGTCTTTCATTCCACAGCCTTTCAGGATCTTAATTCTGGTCTCTCAATCCCAAATAGAGTTACAAATGCAACGCCCTTGAGATAGGGAAAACAATACTGTTACATTTGTTTGAAAACAAACTGACTTAGTTTCTGAAAGGAATAGGCTGCACCAATGCATAGAATCAGATACATTATGTGACCTAGTAGAAAACAGAGACATGTTACACGGGAAGAATGGGTTGTAGTGGTAGCAACATGAGGATGGAGTGGGAATAAATTTTGAGAAAGGTGATAAATACAGGAAGATTTTAAGATGAAACAGATACAATGGTGTATGGGATATTAATCTATGAATATCTAATAGAGCAACACAACCACAACACTAGGTTTTATAAGTATAAAAGACTGAAATAGGAAAGGATAATTCTGAAAAGAGGCAGTGCCTGGGAAAATATTTTCAGAGAAGGTAAGAAAATAGGAGTCATGCTCTATTAATTGCAGGATTAAAACAAAGTAAACCCCATTAAATAAGACATTACAGACAAGAATTACTGGTACCAAAGACAAAGAAATTAAGAAATAATGCACCATGAGGATGACAACTGCCTCCTAAGCCCCCTTCCAAACACAATTTATTAAAAAATACCTCATTTGGGGATAATTTCTGTTCTCTTCTCTTTGAAATTCTTTGACTATAGTAAAACAACCTGTGATAGTTCAAGGTAGGCAAATAAAGGGTTTCAGTAACATATAACTCTCAACTAACTAGAATATAGAAACAGGATCACAGATTGGAAGAATATTTAAGCTCAGAGAAATAGTTCTGATTATTACTCCAACTTCATCTTACCGTGAATGATGTTAAGACTGTCCCAGATAGCACAGAAAATTAGTTACAGGACAAGAATCATATTTTCCTAATTCCTTAATAGCAGTTTTTGGTCATCATTTTCTAGATTAAAATTACAACCTTTTCAAAAAAGGACGTGTACCTATATGAAGTCCAAGGGATGAAAATTGTGTTAATAAGAGAACCCAGAAACGATAGCTAAATAAAGTGTCAACAGAGGAATGTTAGAAAGTCAAGATTCTTTATTACAAGTAGAAAGGAAAAATGCAACCCAGATAAAAAAAGTTTGTTTTGCCCTCAAAACAGAACTAAAACTAGCAGTCACATTACTACCACCTTGGTCCAGAGCAGCATCAGGTATTGCTATGTCTTTATTGGTCTCCCTGTTTCCACCCTTGTCCCACTGCTGTCTAGCAGCAAAACAAAAGCCAGCTATATAATTCCCCCACTCAGTCCTCCAATATTTTCTTGTCTTACAAAAAATTAAATCAAAATCACTTCCGTGGCCTACAAAGACCTATATAATTTACCTTTCCCATTTTCTCTGAACTTAGCCCATTTGGTCTCCAGTCAGTATATGCCAATCATCTGGGCTTTTCAGCTGATTCTTTAACCCATTTAGCACACTCCTGCTACTGAAGTTTGTACCATCTCTTTCTTCTGTCTGGAACACTTCCTGTCTGTCCTCTTTTCCCATTCTCCCACTATGCCCCATTCCGCCTCCACCTCCACATAGCTCTTATTACACATTTTAGTCTTGGACAAGGCCATCTTTTCAATAAGGCACAATATGACTACCATATTTACAATCCTTTTGTTCCTGTTGTTCTATTCATTCTTCTCTTGCTCTATTCTTTTTCTCATAGCATTTATTATGCTCTAACACTTTATTTGCTCCCATCAGAATGTAACATTAGATTATAAACCAACTACCAAGTTGCCGTTTATTTTCTGATGTATTTGCAACACTTAAAACAGTATTGGAAATAAAATAATCAAGAAGAATATACTGAATGAGCGATTTAAATAAAAGCAGATGATCACTATATTAAAAGACATAATATCTGGTTTTACTCAGATGAAAATACATAAATCCTACATCAGTAAGAGGACAACAGCACTATGAGTTCCTAATTCTCAAGGAAAGGACTTAATATGAAGAAATTTCTGAGTCTGAAGAAATGTCAAAAGGATATCAGGAGTTCTTAGAAAAGAATTTACATACGAATTTAATGAAGATTTAACTAAATGGGCCATCAAATCACCAAGATAGGAGAACCAGGTATCATAAAAATTCATACTCTCCCAAATGAAAGTTTAATATAATTTCAATAAAAAGTCCCACTAGATGTTTTCAAAGTTAGTAGAATAGTTTCAAAGTTCACTTGGAAAAAAATGAGGAGCTTAGAATCTAAATAATTCATTATAAAGTGAAAAAATATTTAGATATATATATAATAGAATTATGCATCATACATCATTGATTCTATTTATGACAACTTGGATAAAGCAAAGAAAAGATAGAGTAAATACTGATAAAATTCCTCCAGAACAAATAGGTAAAGAAAAACTTAGTGCTGGGAAAATATATTAACCATTTGTTAAAAACATGTTTAGTCCTCATCTCATCCAATACATAAAAGAAATCCTTACATAGTAAGGAGTTAAACAGGAATATAATTAAGGATTTAAAATGAATTGTAAGAATATGATTTCAAAGTAGATAAGACTTCCCAAGCTTAAACTACATAATTAAATTATAAAAAAGAGTATTTTAAAATTTTTGAAATAATATACATCTACATGATAACACTTTACTATTGCTAGTTGCTATCTTTTTATTATAAAAAAGACAATCGATGTGAACTGATCCTGGATAGAAAAGCACTGCTTTTGTGAAATGAAAAACTGGGAACAGATTAAAACAGGAGATTGATCATTTGGTATTAGGAATTAAAACATTTGTTTTCTGTTTCAAGCTATTATCAGCATACTTTCAGCAAATTGATGTTTACCCCAAGTGCACTGTTAGTAGTTCTTTGAAAAATCAAAGTGGACAAATTGAATTTATAGTTTAGGGAACTGAAGACCAGAGCAATCTGATGCTGTTGGAATACTTGTATTGGATGCCCCAAGGTGAGTGAAAACTAAACATGAAAAGTGAAGACCATTAATAAAGATAGTTGAGGAAATCTAATGGGGTGATGGATAGGTTTGTGGCAAACTGTGATGAGTGTTTCACAGGTGTGTACATATCACTAAAATCAACAAGTTATATACATTAATAATTTCTATAATTATTTACAGAAGTTTGTTTCTGCTTTTATTCTATCAAGTCCAACTTGGTAAACTTTCAGAAAAAAAAAGTGAGTGATCAGAAAAGAGAGAGCAAAGGATAGCAAAGGAGGAAATATAAAGTCCTCATAAATTTTAGGGAATGATGAAGGCTATTGAAAGCCAAAAATTACATGGAATTGAGTGCTTAGTTTTGTTTGAACATTAAAAATTTGACATCTAATTGCATTGAGCATAGCCATACATACATACTTATGTACAAAAATAGGCACACATGGGTGTGTGCATAAACAAAACATATATACACAATACAATACTTATAAGCAATCCATTGTGCAAATTGGACTTGATAGGATATAAGCATGAACCAATTTCATTCTTGCTCTTTTATATCCCTAAAACCCCTGAGTTTTTGGTTGTTCTAACTCTGCATAATACCTTGGGGAAATTCCATAGCTTTGGTGAACAAATAGCGTATAAAAATTCACATTGTGTAATAGCCACTTAACTCCAGGCCAGTTTAGTATAAAAGTCAAATCTCAGAGTCCTTCCCTAATTTAAGTCAACTTGCAGTAGAAGCATAGTCCCAAGGAGGCTTTCACATCTACAACAGAGCAGAAAGTATGGCTGGCTTATTAGTTCATCTCATTCCCCTACTCACTAACTTCTCTTTTTTACTTCTCCAGTGAATATCTTGAGAGAAAAGGGAACAAGGTAAATAGATACATAGTCTAAGGTTGCTGATCTCATTTTAATTTGTACATGATCAGTTAAAAACTGTTCTATTCAATCATGGGCTACATCTGCAAACTCCTTGGAAAACCATCCTAAAGGGAACCACACTATCACATGTTAGCCTTAGGCTAGGCATTACCACTATCACACTTAGTTCCTGGATTTCAGGGAATAAATTAGTCGTTACCTTCCCATCTCTCAAATTCACATTTTATCTCCAGAGATTCACACATTTGCCATTGATGGAAATGGCATTTATCACAATACTCTTTACCGTAGGAGTCCTCACTCATAGTTTCTAACCCTTAGACTTTGATAAGATGCACAACTGGATAGCTTTGAAGACACTGTCACATAATTTGAAAAGATGGAGAAAAACCCAACTTCCTTCACCATAATTTTGGGGATTTAAAAAACAAAACAAAACTCACAGCCCATCTCTCTCCAGAACAAATCTTCCTCACCTTCCTAACTTCTTTTCTCTTTTTGTTTCAAGGTGATATCCTATCAAGTCCAATTTGCACAAAAAGAACATTCACTACCGGCTTCCAAGCTGTGAGCCTGGCTAATGCTGTTGGCACTGATTATAGTACTTTCATCCTCCATGTTTTAAATGTAGTCTAGCAATTGTTATAAAATATGGAGGATCATGGACTCACATTGAGTCTCAGATTTGGGGTCTTTTGTATAATTTCAAGGTAAAGAGTCAAATGTAACCACATGTTAAGAGTACCCACATGTCTACAATTTATGTGTACAAAACACTATCACAGATACAGATAAAAAGCAACAACAAAACTAAATGGTTGATTATTGTAAAACAACCAGTATGAACTGATCTTAAGTCTATGATGATGAATAATGAAAATAAATAGTATTTATAGAATATTGATGTGAAAAAAATTACTCATGACTTTATTTTCTTCCTTGGTTTTCCTCTATTTTGTAAAATAGCATGCCTTACTCTTAAAAATATTTTATAAGTAGAGCTCTATGCAAACACTTTTAATAATAGATATTAATGTGCTCTCAGTTCAAAAATTAAATAAAAACTCACTCGAAAAATGAATACTTTTATATAAATTTAATATGTGATAAAGTATCAAAAAATTCAGAATTATTTAGTAATTGAGATATTTTGGAATCATCTTCATAATAAATGAGATGGTTTTGTAACAGGGTGATCCCCAGGAAAGGGGGAAATTCCAGAATCCCAGTTCCGCCCTAAGTGGGTGGAGCTGAAAAGGGATAAGAAGATGTTGGAGAGAGGAGAGAAGATAACAGAAGGGAGGGAGGAAGAAGGAAGCAGGATGGAGAGCAGCAAGGAGGCTTGGAGGAGGCACATGGAGCAGAGGGACATGTGAAGAAACTGCGCTTGCTTTTTGGTTTTGGACTGGTTGGAAAAGATGTGGGTGAGTGACCCGTGGGGAGCTTAACAATGGCAGCTTTCATCTTGATTTTGATTTTGCTCTTTTCCTCCCAGATTTGTCTGACTCCTTCTGACCCTTTGGGTCTCCACTGAAAAGTCCTTCTGACTTGTGGTGGGCTTTTGGACCTTGCTTTGGGCTAATCTTATTTGGCTAAACTTTTACCCTCCAGGAGATGGGTAACTTTGGATGCTTAACTTAGTAACTATGTTCTTTGTCCTTTCTGTACTGTACCCTAATTGTATTAAAGTTCCTTTCCATTAAAGGCCTTATATGTTTGTCTTGATGCAGAACCCATTTAGAGAGGGCAGGTTTGGGGGCTTTGGGGTGCCCCTCTCCCTGCCCTGTAACAGTTTCAATCATATTACATAAAATAATATATATCATATATGTATATATTAAATATCTGACATCAAATTCAAAAATGTATTAAAACTTAGTAGAATTAAAGAACATGGACTTAATCAGTGGAATGGGGATAAGTTTAAACACAATGAAAGCAACCACAAAGAAAAAGGTTTCTAGGTTTGGTTGCATACAAATTTAATACTTCCAAATACAAGTAGCCTAGGAATAACCCAAAATATGAGAAATTTGAAGACTCTTTAATATATACACAAAAAAGGAACTGATTTAGAAAAAAAACAACAACAAAATAAAGTTCTTCTTCCAACAAACATTTATTGAGTGAAGCTCTGTATTAGAAACTTTAATGTTAAGAAAACAAACCACAAATATATGTTGCAGGGCAAAAAAAGCATTTAGTCAGTGAGAGTCTCAGTATGATAGACAAGTAAAAGAAACACTATAATTCTTTATAGTAACTGCCATAATAGAAATTTTAAAGGCTTGTTTTGGAAACCCCATTTAGAAACACCAAACAGAATTGTTGAGGTGATCAGTGGATGGCAAAGGTAAATGTTCTTAGAACATTTAGGAATGGAGTAGTATAGATGATTTAGAAGGGATGGTTTAGAATTCTATGGATAGCTCTACTAACAGGTAGCTCTCTTTTGGGGGGCAATTATTCTTTGAATCTCAATTTTCTCACTTATAAAATGGAACTCATAATATCACTCATAGAAAAGAATACCTATACCCCCCCATGTTTATTTCAGCACTATTTGTAATTGGCAAGACCTAGAAACAATCCAAATGCCCAAGTAGAGAATTGGATCAAGAAAATATGGCACATACACACAATGGAATACTATTTGGCAATCAAAAATGTTAAGCTAGAATCATTTATAGAAACATGGATGGAGCTAGAAGGAATTATACTCGTTGAAACAAGTCAGAAGGCAAGAGAAAAATATCAGATGGCTTCACTTTTAGGAGAATTGTAAAGGAAAATTAATACAAAAAATTAATAATAAGAGAAAGCTCTAGGAAATGAGCAATTACAGCCAAAAACAAACAAGCAAACAGACAAACAAACCAAAAACACAACAAGAACAAAAGGTCAAAGATAAACCATAGGGATCATTATGGGGGGGCAGGGTAAAGACAGGGATGAGGGCATAAAGAGCACAAGGGACTGAGGTGATGGTGCACGGGTGAAATGGTGGTGGGAATGCCTGGGGACTACAAATAATGTCAAATATAATTAAATAAATCTAAAAAAATTATGTGTGGCAAAGTATAGAGGAGACTAAAGTTTGAGAAATAAGGGACAAATAACAAAAATTTAAAATAAAGGCACAACGTTTCTTCCTTTAATGGGACCGTTATACAAAATATTTTTCCTTTAGAATGATCAATATATCCATTGTAGTGTGAATAAATTAGAACTTGGAGGGACATGAAACAAAAAAAAAATTAAGAGATCATCTCAAAATTCAAATGATCTCAAAATTCAAATGAAAAATTCAAATGAAAAATGGTGAAAACTTGAAGTAGGGTGATTATACACATATACATATTTTAAAGAAATAGTGCCTAGAGGACTTAGTCACTGATAAATAGGAAGAAGAAAGAAAAGAAAGCACTAGATGATTGGTTTTGGCTGCTTAGATGATGGTGCCATTTTCAAATATAAAAAATACTGAATGAAGACTAAATGTGAGGGAAGTACTTTTAAGATTGTAGTCTTCATATTGTTCACTAGTATCCAACCTAACTACACTTCCAGGCAATGAGGCAAGTTTACTTTCTCACTTCAACATATAGATTATGATTGTCCCTGGATGATTATTTAATAAGTACAATAGATACAGAGATGGAGTACAGGGAAGAGAGATATCATCAGTGCATTATTTGCAGTTCATGATTCCCTACCTTCTTTAGCCATACAGTAACAACCAGCCATATTCCAGAAAAAAGAATCTCCATTAGCGGTATCCCTGATAGATGTTGTTTTGAAAAATTTTCTTGACTTACATTTTCATGAAATTTTAAGTCACATGCAAATTAAATACACTGATGATTTCCAAAATTTGTTGTAAGGGCAAAATAAGTAAAACAAAACAAAACAAAACAGAAAACCCTACCATATCTTGAATTTTTATTATAAAATGGCAAATATTCTCTACTCTAATAAAATATTACTCATTATTTCCACCTGAAAAGCAATATTCCAGACATTTGGTGTTGGAAAGTTACCCAACATACATGAGCCTTATTCACCTGTAAAACTCGGATGATAATTTTGAGACTAACTTCATAGTTTCACTGGGTTTCTCTGAGGATTAAATGAGTCTACACATGCAAAAAACTAATTAATTGTAGAACATAGTTAATAAAGTTTTTTGGTTACTATTTTATAGACTTTTTGTGTATTTCCTTCATAACTTATATTTTGCAATTCCTTACAAGACACTGATCATTTTATGAGTTACACACTCTCCATTTTCATGTTCTCCTCTCACAGAATGTACTTTTTAATTTTAGTTTTTATGGTCACTTTTTGGCTTTTCTGTATGTGTACATGTCTCATTTTCATAGAATTTAATTGCCATTTATATTTACTGACACTTGAATCAACTTTAGCCAGGAATTCTATCCTATACTAAAGACCAGAGTTAACTTCATACTAGTCATCTCAGCTCAGACATCTCACAGACATTTCAAGTTGAAAATATTTTAAGCTAAACTCAACATTCCCCTGCAAACCACTGTTGCTTTCTATGTCCTAAGCCCTGAATTCTTGTATTTCATGAAGCACACATCCTATAAATACCATAACCTAAAATTCTCTTGATTATTTCTCTTCAAACTGTGAAGACAGTGATCTCTTTTTAATATTCTTAGTTTAGCTTTCTAATTGCATACCTGCCGCTACTTGAATGTATTATTTTTGTATAAGTAGAGTGATTTTCTAAAATAGATATTTTAGCCATTTTATTGAAGTATAAATGACACTGTCACTATTATAAGTATACAATTCATTGCAGTCAGTAATTTATAAAATTTGTGCAACCATTGCCCAAATCCAAAAGTCCACCATGCCTATTTGCAATTCTCCTGTCCACTACTCTGGGACACCACTTACCTGCCTCATAAACTTGCCTTTTCTAAATAAAATACTAATTTTGCTATTTTCCTACTGGAAATTCTACAAGAGCCTGTGGAAACTCCATATTCCTTAAAAACCAAAACAATTCAAGAAGGACCAGTCTTGAATACAACTGATTGTTTTTCTTCACTTTTGTTGTACTAGGAGAGTGAAAAGTAGTACTTCTTTAATCAGCTAGAGGAATAAAGAGAAAATGGAAACTATTTTGTTTCAACTACTGAAGTGTTTGCAGTGGGTTTAAGGAGGTACCCCAGACTGTTTTCAAAGGAATGAAAGTAAAAGGGAAGAAAAAGACCCTCTTGAAAAAACAGGAAAGAGGGTATAGGAGGAAAAATAAGGGGTCTCCAGGAACATAGTATCAATCCCTAAAAAATTTAGCCAAGGAGAGAAGAGTCACAATCACGTAATCACTTGATAGCTGAACCAGGTAACAAATAGTTCAAGTATTTGAAGACTGAGTTTGGCCCTTTGGTAGAGCATGGTGTGGCAGGCCACCTAGTCAGCTTCTTGAAAAACCCATATTTCTCACCTGTAACAGATGATTAATGAACTGAACAACTTGAGGACCACAGTGCTGCAGTGACACAGCGTTCATAATTTGATCCTCTTTGCTCTTCTACCTCAAACCATTATTCTGTGGACATTGTAAATCTCTCCAGATGCTGAGAGTTGTGCCTACGCAATCTTACCAATACATGCTGTTCTGACTAGATCACGCTACACATCAGAGTGTAGTTGACTTTCTCTACTTGTTTAAACTTATATTTTAATCTGCACATTTAAATATCTTTTTCTGAACATATTCCCAAAAGTTGATATAAGACCTTAATAAGTACTCCCCATCTAATTGCACTTTTCTGTTCAGTTTCCATGCTGCAATTGTCTGTTTTCCTGTGTCTAATCCATTAGACCAAAGTCCCCTGAGTTTAGATACTGTATTTCATTCACCTAATGGTCTTCAGTGCTTATCACTGCAAATGGCACATAATTAAGGCTCTATATCTATGGAACTAAAATAAGTGTAAATAATTATAATAATCATTACTTTAACATTTTAAAATAGCTATATATATTAATTATTTAAAAGCATTATACATACAATGTACCATTAGAGTAATATATAAATAAATGCAAATCAATTGATTTTTAAATCTTTCTCTTCAATCTTTCATTGCAATTACATAGTTCTAATTTTCCTCTATGTAGCAGTCATGTGCCCTGAGTTTTTCTTGATTTATTGGAAATGTGACCATTATTCTGAGTTCTTGAACACATTAATCTTTATTAGCCTTTCTCCTTTAAAATGTCTACAGATCCCTTAATGAAAAAAAGGCTCTATATTCTCTCAAGAGTTTTTGTTATCACCTACATAATGTGAAATTCCAAAATTACAAATACTAATCCTAGTCTTAGTTCTAATTCCTAGAGTTTATTTTGGCTAAACTCCAAATTGTTACTTAAGAGCTTTCTGTTGATGCCAGGAATGGTTTTACAACTTCCCTAAAATTCTATTATGTCTTTGGTAGTTTAAAGTATACTCTAGCTACTGTTCTCATCATTAGATGAGGAGAGAAAAATCCTGAGCTCACTAAACCTACATTTATGAGAATAACATGTCAGAAGAAGTCTGTTTCCTCACCTGATCATTTTCCTTAACTTTGATATCTTTCAGAGGTAAGATTGAAAACTTCCTAACAGCTGCAAACAAGATACAGAATTGTAGGCTGACATCTTTTAAAGACTGAACTTTTCTTTAAAGATGACATCTAAGTACATTTAAACAGATTTTAAAAGGAAGATATGGCACCAGGTCTAGTTTATTTCCTTAACAAATCCATACATATGAATAATTCTGATAGGTATTTTATATGTATAAACAATCTGTGATTTTAAATAGGAACTTAAAAGGTGATCATAGAGAAGAGATTGAGGACTGAGTTCTATGGATCCAGTATTTACAGCTGAGGAAGACCAGAGAAAGAGCCAGTAAAAAATTTAAGAGAAAATTTAATCACTCCTGTATAAGATAAAGAGAGGGCACAATGCCACCAAAGATGAGAAAGGATTTTAAAAAGTAAGGGGTATTCACCAAAAGGAACGATAATAAAGATGCCTACCAATACTAGCAGCACAGTATCTCAACAAATACAACAAATCAGAAAACAGACATCAGGGAGAAGAAGAATA
>JAGFMF010011861.1:10920374-10959634 GCA_019455555.1 Galemys pyrenaicus | reverse complement strand
TGAAACAAGTCAGAAGGCAAGAGAAAAATATCGGATGGCTTCACTATTAGGAGGAATATGAAAGAACAACAACAACAATAAAGAATAAGCTCAAGGATTGGGCAATTATAACCAAAAGTAAACAACAACAACAACAACAAAAACTTAATAAGACCAAAAAGCTGGGATAAACCAAAGGGACCATGGAGGGGGGAGGGGAAGGGGAGAGGGCATAGACGGGGAAGAGGCCAGAGGGTGCACAAGGGACTGAGGTGATGGTGCACGGGTGAAATGGTGGTGGGTACTCCCTGGGGACTACAAATGATGTCAAATATAACTAATAAAAAAAAAAAAGTAAGGGGTATTCAATTGTGCCATTTACTGAAATAATGAGGATAAATAATAAAAATAAAATATTACTGAAATAATGAGGACTAAACACTGACCATAAAACTGGGCAACATGAACATCACTGGTAACCAGGACACGTTATATACTTCTCAGGGACCCCATCTGCCAAGATTACAGCACCTATTTTGCCAAGCTATGTGAAGGATTAAGTAAGATAATCATACAAACGAGTATTTAGCACCACACCAGTGACAGAAAAAGAGCTCGGTAATGGGCAAGTGGTTTTTGAAGACAAAGACAGCCTGGATCATAAACCTCAAGGCATTTGATTGGACATGGGATACCTGACAACCCTGTATGAGAGAATTTGGTTGGGAAATAGTCTAATATTTTGAACAATGTAGAAAAGACTACAGCTCAGGGGAAAAGTCAGAAAAAGAAACAATAAGGAGAAAGATGGCTTGGGTAGGACAGTTCTCAACTGTGGAAAACAACTGAGAGAACATACTTAACCTGACTCATCTTACTTCATAACTGGAAATTATTCACTTTTTAAATACTAGCTTAGATTCAGAAAATATTTGAAAACCACAACAACCTTTCATTAAGGACAGCATATACAGAGAGATTAGTGACCTAAATTAATATGTCACATTAAAATAAGACTCTTATCTTTTACACTAAAGATATCCAATGCTTTTACGTACTTACATACTGTCAAGAGCCATGATTTTACAATCACTCCTTTCCAATTTTGTGTCTGCATACGCACAGATTTATTATGTAGCTCTTATTGTGCCTGATATACAAAATGAATCCTCTTTGGCCAATATGTTCACAATGATATTTTGATTTTATAGGAATTCCTCTTTCTCTTATCAGGTATAAAATCGGTTATGTGGTTGGTTCATAGTAAATAATAATGACAGGTTTTATAAAATAGTTAAAAATAAATTTAGTCTAACAAAAACCAAAAATGAAAAGACAAGGACAAATTGGGGACACTTGGTGGGGAGTGAAGAGGGAAAGGGTGGAGGGCAGACGGGAGCACAGGGGACTGAGGTGATGGTGCACTGATGATATGGTAATGGGGAATACATGGGGGTTACAATTGATGTCAAATACATATAAATAAAAAAGTTAATAAAAAATTAAATTATATTAAATTAAAAAATAAATTTAGTCTATTAGAAGCGTATATTGATAATGAAGTATAGAGTTTAGGTTTTCTAAAATATGGTCATATTAAAGTGAGGATTAGCATAAAGTAACAGAAACAAGTTTGCTGTAGGAAAAGTTTGACTAATACATTTATATGAATCATTTCGTTCTCCATGAACTTTTAGAGTCTTTATGAAACCTTTGTTCTCTTAAAGCGAAAGTTCATTTTCACTTACTACTCTTCTGTTTTTACGTCAAATATCTTTTTCTACTTTTCAAATTTTGAAATATACTGTTTTTAGAAAGCTATCCTTATGTATTCTTTCACAGACATCTTACATTCACTTTCTATCTTAACATTTACCCAGAAAATTTGTTTTGCGAATCAAATAAGCGTGCATGATATCAATGAAAACACACACACAAAAAAATAATGGGTGACTTGCAGGAAATTGAGGAGTTGTAGCAAAACTTATCTGTTCGTGTATGTAGTTTATATCATCAATTTATTTCTAGGTAAGATATTTATTCTAAAATTCAGAACTGATAAAGGTAGTAATAGAAATTCAGATAAATTAATTTTAAAAGTTGCAAGCAACTGGAGCTTAACTTCTCTACTGATCTCCAACTACTCTGTTACCTGGTGTGAGTACATCTGAAGATGCGTGAACCTATACCCCTGAATCATAGACAGTGTTGTAAATCAATGTTACCTCACTAAAAATAATACAGTTAAAACTTTTTTTCCCAAAACAAAACTGAAAGTAGTGAGGTCAAAACACAGAACATATATTTAGTGAAACCAGACTAACCTCAATAATTCTAGGCACTAAAACTTCTATAGAGTTTAAAGGAAGTAAGCAGTTCAAATGCCCTCACTTTATATACCCTGGACACTGAACATTTCACATACTTGTTTATTTTGTTATAGCTGGTCAATTCCAGGCCATGGATGTTAAGAAAATGAAGACTATTCTAGCTTCTTAAAAGCCAGAAATCCAATGTAAAGTGATTTGCTCAAAAGTCCATTCAATTATTTTGCCCATCCACTAAAAGTTTTTTTAATACTAAAACTAACAATAGAAACATGATAATCATATACTTGGTATGTTAGCACTTACCTCCACAGATGAGAAGCAAGTGGGGAACAGCATTGACTAATGTTTTGCAAAAGTCCTTCCCCAACCTTCCTAAACCCCCTTGACAATGTTCTGTTGTTTAAAGCTAAAAAAGGTCCAACATTTGGCTCATTTAAGCATTTCCTGTAGGAGTGTACTTCTATCACCCCAGAATGTCCTTTAGACATAAACTGTCCAGAAAAAAAATTACTGTTTTATTATAAGTTTGATAATTTACTTATGTTTTGTCAAAATCCCTTAAAATCAGGAAGTGCTTCCTAATGTTTTTTTTTAATCAAGTCTTTTTCATTTAAAATTCATTAAAACCATTCTTAGTCTACCCAGCTAGAAATACAAATGCAGTACATGTCAAGCCTGTTGTCAAATGTAAAATTTCTGATCATTCTCCCACATCCAGAAGCACAAAAAGGTCTTATAAACATTCGGCACTTCCCACTGGCCACAGATTTCTACCTGCGATGTTTCAGTTGGAACTTGAGTTTGAGTAATTTTCAACTCAGCACATGCTTTGCCCTTCCCTCCGATCCCGTTAACTTCCTCTTACTATAGTTAGTTGTTTATAGGTTCATGCCATTTACTACATTAGAAACCTCAGGCAACTTAAAAACCATGGTTTATTACTCTGAATGTGGTTTGACCTACAAATAACTCAAATATATGCTAAAAAATATGCTAAAAGTGAATCTCACTTAAAATTTATAAAGTTTATGAAGAAAGAACATAAGTTCCCTTTAGTTTTCTCATTATTCAATTTTAAAACCTCTATTTTAAAAGTATGTCCATGTTCCACAGTCATTTCCTGTGGCCTTTGAAAACTGCTAAAACTAATTTTCTATATTAAGGAAACAGGCTTACAGCTTTTATGTTGGACCAAGAGGGCACATCAGGAGTGGACAGATAACAATCTTCAGAAGTACAGAATCGGTTATAAATACAAACACATCTTTACACTATATCAAGTTAACAAAAACAAAAAAGATACATAATTTGGGAATAAATCCTATGGATGGGAAACAAACAAGTGGATTCAATACTATCCCTAAAGATTTAGAGTTAGACCACAGCAGGGTTTCTTTAACATGTTTCAGACATTCTAGCTGTCACACTAGATCAGAAGTGAGTTTTCACAGCAGCTGTTAAAGTGTTCTCTCTGTTCCTCCCAGGAACTTTTGCTTTCCCTCTGCCTTTTTCAGCCCTTACTCTAATTCTGGTACAGGGTTTGTTTTTGGCTCAATTCACAGTACCTTACCATTACTGCCTCCCTTGCTCTTTGCCTTAATGTCTCCTATGGGTGTTCTTGTCCGAAAGAAATCTAGAAATTTCAGCAGCAAAGTGGACACTTGGGCATTAAATAGCCAAACAGAGTTAGTGAAACGCAAGATTTCTGGTCCCAGCCATAGTCTCTGAAGGCATGGAATATCTCATCTTTCAACCAAAGGTTTGTTTTTCTATCTGGTTATAGGCCCTTTCATCAGAATACAGATGTTAGATTTCTCCTGTGTGGCACTAAGAAGGCATAGTCATATATATCCATGACAGGCAAAAACCCTGGTGAGTATATGTTCTTTCAAACTATCTGAAACTACTTCTGACATAGAAACTAACCCTAAGGGAAGGAGAGTCTACCCCCACAACATTCCTATTTAGAATACAGTTCTAGGCCCAGTCTCATTTATTTAGTCAGTTTATAATACTGTTTTCACATAAGAACACACAAATATTGAAGATACTATTTCTACATTATGCCTTAAGTGTAAAAGGAATTTTGAAGGGTCACTTGGTATATACCCACATCTTTATTTAGACACCATACATTATTGTCCCAAACAATTAACTATCACATTCTAAAAGAACAATTTCTCCAATGTAAAACTTCATAGTCCTTGACATGTGCTGTCATCTCTGTTGATATTCACCTTCTCTCCTCACCCCACCCCACCCCACCCCCATTTAATTCCACATTAGAATTCTCAAATTTCTATTACAATGAATCTTTTCTTATTTACCTATTGCAACAGCTGGAAAACTACTGACAATTTTACCTTGGAATATTATTTTTCTATTTACCTAAGTCCTATAACTTGTCCTCATATATTTTTAATTTCTAAACTTCTTAGATGAACTCATAACTGCCAGTGAATGCTTGTTAAAGGTTAATGTATCTGATACTAAGTAAATTTATATTTTTCTTCTTAGACAGCCCATATATCTGTCCCGTTACTTAACAGTGCAAGAAATTACCTAATAAAGTTAATGACCCACTGGGAAGGCAACAGTAAACTTATAAAATGAAGCATCTGATACTCTGTCCATGAGTAATAAGGTATTTTAATGAGTTAAATGAGTCTGAATATTTAAACTCTGAATAGCCTTTAAATATTGTTCACTGAAACATAATGCAGTATCCCACATATAATCCCAAATCTTACAGACATGTTTTCAATGATTTCTTCCTGTCTGTAAAATGTAAAAAGTGTTCTATCCAATACTTCAAAAGTATACATAGATAGAAGAGCTTTAATGTAGCTATCAGAAGAAACATAAAAGAAATATATAAAAGGATGACATTGTAATAATAAGTAGTTGGTTGTAAGACTTTTTTGAGAAGATTATGAAGAAACTGATAGAACTTTTGTGAATATTCCAAAATTGATCCACTAAACAGATTCCTATTATCATGGTGAGAAATATGTCTGAAAATAAGGAAGTGAGTAGGTTTGAACACAGGTAAATTATAGGTATCCACTGTTATAAGGTGATTTTCAGAGAAATATAGCTCTTTATTATCTATAGTATGTGTATATATATATAGTATACATATTTACTAAACTAGTATTGATGGAATTAACCACAAAAAAGAATCACACACCTTTATCAACTGACTAATAAACTTTCAACCTGGCAAGAATCTTATGATTAAGTCACTGACCTAGGATTTCCTAACATCTTCTGTCACCTTGGAGGGGTCAAGAACCTGCTCTGACATATTTCACCAAAATTATCCTCTCTTTGGCTCTCAACCAGAGTTATAATGGAAAACAAAAATGTGTTCTTTACTACAGGGTAATTCTTTTAAAATGTATCATGTACTAATATCAACTAGTACCAAGTGTTATAAGTTTCCATTATTGCTCAGTTCCTTCAACCACTTTCTAAGATGAAAATGGTCCTGAGTCCTTTAAAATTTTAACAAACAGCTTTTAGTATCATTATATACTTCAGTTAACAGACATTCTCTAGCAGTGGGACTCAGAAGTAGACACAAGAATCAATGTGGGATGTTGGTCAGTGAAAAATACAGGAATTATTAAGTTGTTCTTGAATCTATTTTTTAAAAGATTTATTTTTATTTATTTACGTATACAAGAATAGGACTATAGGCCCAAGGGTCAGGAGATGTGGTGGGGAGGGTGAGAGGATCCACCACAGACAGAGTAGGAAGCAGAACAGGCAGATCTACTGAAATACACTGCTGAGGGAGCAGTGGGTAAGACAGGAGAGGCCTGCTTCTTCATATGGGTCACCTCCCTGGCTGGGGATTGAGCTCATACTGTAGTGGCTGCTGATAGCTTGAGAGTGCTGACTTTTGTGCCACCAGGGAGGCCCCTGGTTTGGAATCTTACATGTGTGAATTTAGTCAAAGATTTGATTAGCTTTATTAGCTATGAGACAACATACAATACATACGTACATGTATATTATAATCATATGTATGTGTGAATGTGTGTATGTGACTCTGCTCTAGTTATTGGCACTGAGTACTGAAACCCTTGTGAAATCCTAAGTGATAAGAACACTAGAAGCATCTTTTGTTCTAATATTTTTCCTTTTTCCCTGGTTCTTGACACAGGATTCCTAAATCCATTGGAATTTTATGGCTGATAGGAGTGTCTTTTTTTCTAATAAGGTAATGAGGGGTATGGGATTCCTAGATGAGGATTGGCATCCAAAAGACTAAACCAAAACTAGAAACTTGAAATAGATTATTGTCTGGTCACACCTATATGAGGAAGCTGCCATAAAAATCCACAAAGTGTCAGGTTCTGAAAGCTTTCAGGTTGGTGAAGACACTCACATACAAGGGGGTGAGAGATACTAACAGAAGCAATAGAGATCCTTCCAGACCTTACTCTATGTATCTTTTCATTTGATTGTCATCTGCATCCTTTATCATATAAATAAGACAGTAAATGTGTTTTCTTGAGATCTGTGAGTTGTTCTAGCAAATTCATCAAACCCAAGGGGGAAGGGCAGGAATCTCTAATTTGTAGCCAAGTTGGACAGAAGTTGGCTGGGAAGCAACAAGTGACTGGATTGTGACTAAGGCAGTCCTGGAGCTAAACCCTTAACCTGTGAGATCTGAAGTTATCTCTGGGTAGACAGTGTCAGAATTGAGTTAACTTGCAGGACACCAAGCTAATGTCAGAGAATTAACTGGTATGGGAAAAACCCTACGCATCTGGTGTCAGAAGAGTTATGAGTAGGGTAGCAGTGTGAGAAGAGAAAGAGAAACCTAGGAGGATGGAAAACTTTTCCCCAAACAGTAGCTTAGATAGACAAAACATTATTGTTTTGTGAGTTTCTCTCTTAGTAAAACACTTAGATCATAGTCACCTGACACTGTCAAATGGCTTTGAAGCACTTTCTCTTTTTTTGTATGCCTTTTTAGTAGTTAAGAATTTTTGATCCCTCCCTTTTTGCTTGTACTGGACATCTATTATTTTGTACTCAAAATTTTCACATACTGGGCCTCCCTAGTGGCACAAGGGGTTAAGTTCAGAACTATGAAGATATCAGCAGCCACTGCAGCACGAGTTCGTGCCCAGCCGTGGAGCTGACCCACATGGTGTGGCAGACCTCTACTATCCCACATGCTGCTCCTGTCAGCAATGGAATTCAGTAGATCTATCTGTTCTTCTCCCCACTGTGTGTCTGGTGAATCCTCTCACCCCCAACCTTCACACCTCTGGCCTGCACTCTTGGTCTTGGATACATAAATAAATAAATCTTAAAAAAAAAAAACTTCACATACTGTTCCAGTATCTCTCTTATTTGAGGCAACCAGTTGTCCTCCCGCTCTCCACTATTATGGCCATAATTAGGGCAATGAGTTGATAGAACCAGGAAAAGGATAAGTGATCCAATCAAAGCCTCCCATTTTCAAAGTGGAACCAGGATGATGTCTTCTCTGGGGATAACACTATTAGCTATGAGATGCAGGAACTGTCAACAGTAGTATGCCTTATGTGACTAAAGCTAGTCTGTGAAAACAAACCAATGAAGAATGAAAAATAAGGCTTATTTTCCCTTTGTTCAAGATCCTGCTTTCAATTGTCTCAGAAACTAAGTGTACCCTTGGGTTCTCCAGGGAAACATGAGCTAATAAATTCATTAGCAGGAAAAGAAAGCCACTTTGCCAATAAACTGACAAAGATTTTGCTATCTAAAGTTCTTATTATTCCTCCCTTGCCACTTTATGTCTTATATTTACTTTGTATTATTTCCATACTTGCACTTGGAACCTTGAACAATATGAATTTATTAGAGTTCCACGGGTAGGAAGTTTGAAGTGGGTCTCATTGGCTGAAATCAAGGTGTCAATAAGACTGCACTCCTTTCTAAAGATTCTAGGCAAGAACGTGTTTTCTAGTTTCTTGAGGGCATCTCTATTCTTTGGCTCAATACTCCATCTTCCTCCATCTTGAACAGTGGCAATGTTGTCTCTCTGACTGTTCTTTATGAAGTCCTACTTCTCTCTAACCCTGATCTTAACTGGGAAAAGTTTTTAACCACATCTGTTATCCAGGATAATCTCATCTCAAACTCTTTAATTATGAGAACATGAGTAAGGTTTTCTTTGTCATTCAATGTAATGTATTCATTTCTGGGGGTTTAGAGGGGATATCATGGGGAAAAGGGGGGCATCATTCTGCCTACCATTTAAAATGAGAACAGCATTTCATCTCTCACATCATTCAACTCAGCCATAAAAATACATTTCAAAGGGGAAGTTATACACCCTCCACACGAATAGTGACCAGTTAACCAGCATTATTTAGGAACAGTTGTTTTCTTCTAAATGATACTTTCAAAATTTGGTTATTTTTCTGAAATGAAAACTTATGCTGGTTTTATCTTTTTCTGAAGAACTTAGAGATACTTACTGGATTTCCTCAGTATACACTCAGAATGAATCTCTGAAAAGTAGAATTAAAAGTATTTCTATATCCATACACTTAGAGCCTGAGGCACCTACCCTTCCTGAGCAGAGAGAGTAAACACAGCATCTCTCTTTGTTTTTATAATTGCTCTGTTTCCCCAAGCTGCTAGCACAACATCTGCCAGGCCAGAATGTACTCCTTCCACACACCACAGAACCACCGTCGGCCCATAAACGACCCAGGCTTCCTGGGGTAAGGGCAAGTGCTTTCCAGGCACTCGGCAGGCAGTTTTCAAGAGGCAAAGACTTCAAGCAGAAATGAAGCTGAATTCCCAAAATCTTTAGAATGGTTATGGAGTTGTTGATTCTGTAATGATCTCATACTGTCTGCATTTTATTGATTTTGTTTTCCAATAGAACTGTTGAAGATTACGATTTTCAGATAGGCAGAATGTGGGCAGATGCTATATTCTCACACAGTCTGCCAAGATATTTTTACATCTTTCTGCACATAAAACAAAATGAAGACATGTGGTATAGATGTATGCTACCGGTAATCCCCTAGAAGGGATTTCATTATGTGCTCATTTCCTGATAAAGTATTAAAACAACTCTACCTAGAAAAAAAATGAACAAGAATTCCAAAATAAGAGAGATTTCCTCTAAGGAAACTTACTGCACATTCTTAATTACCAAAATCCACTGAAAAAACAACTTGGGTCATCAATGCCAAATGTCATCCCTGCTATTTCTAATTCTACAAACTTCATGTCACATCTACTAGTTAAGCATAAAAACATAAAATGACATAATAGCTCTGTTGCTGTGCATGAATAAAGTCTCATTTCAAATAATGCATGAAAGAAAGTAAGAAAAATATAAACTCAGAAAAGAGTTGCCATAGACTGCCATAAAAAAATTCCAGAGGGAACCCCATCATCCAACTCCCCAAGCCTTACCTTGGGAGACTTAGGCTGACCCACTGACCTTTCTTCTGCTAAGGTTAGCTTTGTAACTTCCACTGAGGGATGTTTGGGAGGACGAGGTGGAGGCTGTGGGAAAGAGCTTTCATATTTCCTCATCATGTAATATTGTTCTTCCGTGATCTCTTCAACCAGAGTCCTCACTGGAAACGATTTTGAATACCCAGAACAATTACTAACTAACTGAACAGTCATATTCAAGCGGCCAACAGGAATTTCCCAGCACTCCTTTGGGTTGGCAGAGTCACTGATGAGTAGATAGGAGTCTGTGATAGTTTCCTCTAACTTCAGTCCTGGTGTTGCAGCCAAAATGTCTTCTTCAATGGAAAGATCTCTCACAGATACCTTCACATTGAAGGGCAAGCAGAACTGTTCACAGAGCTCAGAAATCTGGTACTGTTTCATATCATGAATCACCTCTACAAAACCTCCTTCCATGTACAAAGGGAGCAGTGCTTCCTCATGATAATTTTTGAGGACTTTTTCACAGGCCAGAACCTTCACTACTTTTTTAATTACCTCACTGAAAACTTCAGTCAACTGTGAATTACACACTAGAAACTGGTCCCCAACAGATACGGATGTCAGTTCAACCTGAGGGGGCTTAAAAGCTTTGGTGGCTACCACATGGAGAGTCTCTTTCTCACTCTTTGCTAACTCAAGGTCATAGGCAGTTGGGAACTCTCGAGGTCGTCGCTTGAATTTGCCTTGATAATTAATGGGGATCAAGAAATGTCTTTTAGGAAAATTGCTTCTAATTTCTGAAGCTAAGATCCTAGCAGCTTGGTATTTTTCATGGATCACAATGGTTTTTCCAGGTTTTAAAATGTTTCTGAGGAGTTGGTTTCCTTGAAGGATTTCTATTACTTCTGCCACTATGGGGAACTCTTTACTGGTCATTTCAAAAAGATCTTGGATAAATAACAGCTGGGGAAACCAGTTAGCATCATAACTGTCAGTAATGTCTTTAACTTCAACATCCAAACTGGGGAGGATACGAACTATATCCTTTTGGACTGAAAAAAAGAGAGAGAGAGAGATTATAATATCTTGTGCACCGAAATATTGCTATGACATAGTATTAGAAATGCTCCTAGTACCAAATAGACTTCATTAAAGAAAAGAAATTCAGGGGCCTCCCTGGTGGTGCAAGGGTTTAAGCACCACACTATGAAGCATCTGCAGTCACTATAGCACAAGTTTGATTCCCAGCCAGGGAGGACCCACATGGTGCAGCAGACCTCTCCTGCGTTGCCACTGCTCACCTCAGCAGTGTATTTCAGTCAATCTGCCTGTTCTGTTCCCCACTGTCTCTGATGAATCCTCTTACCTGCCCCCACCCCTACATCTCTGGCCTGAACCTCAGTTCTTGTATGCATCAGTAAATATTTTTTTTAAAAAGAAACTCAGATGATCATGATATAATATTTTTTACTTGCAACTTTCTTTCTGCAAATGTTGAGATAAAATGGATCATCTATAACCAATGCCAATAACCCAATGCTCAATTTCAAGAAACAGATATTAACCAGTGTTTCAGAGTCCTGTGAATCTCACCAAATCACATCCTCCTTCCTGCAAGCCTAGAGCAACCATTCTCCTAATTCTAGTTAATTATTCTCATGTTCTTCCCTACAGATTTATCACACATAACATACATATGTGTGCATGTCTGTAAATATATATGAATGGGTATTTCAGATTTCTACTATCATTTTAACTCATGTACTTTTTAATAAAGGGAGAAAATATTACAGCAATTTAGAAATTTATCAGTTTTAGATTTTATTATTTACATTTTGACAGATATAATTACAGTCATGTGTATGTGTATTAGAATTTTTTCCCCTTTATTTATAGATATTTGACATCAATTGTGTCCCCATGGAATTCCCACCATCATTTCACCAGTGTACAGTCACCTCACTTTCTTGTGCTCTTTCTGTCCTAATCCCATTCCCTCCCATCCCTTCTTAAATGTCTTAATTGACCCATTTGTTATTTTACAACTGGAAAAAATGTTATCATCTTCTCCCAAATGACTATAGTGTATAAGCTAAATAAGAAAATATTTTCCAAAATACTTATCTTGACTTTAAAATGCCAAAAAGAAGGCAACAACTCAGTATGAAAGACATTCCTATAGGTGGTTATTACAAATTTTCCAAATTCAAACTAATCCGAAGTAAAAATAGGTAATAATCTGAGATATTAGACTTTCCAATTTACCTTTCTAAGCAAACATGAATTTTCCTTGTTGTGTGTTTTCTGGTTATCCAAAGAAGGTGCTTGTAAAAACAACTTCCATTTCATTTTCTCTAAGAAGGCAATTCTGTTTTCTTCTTTAAACTGCTGAGTCATTTCATTAAATTTTACCTTTCTGCTTATTCTTTGAGGGAAAGTCCCTTTACAGTTAGTGCTTATGTTAATTATAATGTGGTATTTTTCTGCATTTCCAACTGTAAAAGCTCATTTAGTTAAGTATGAATTTTGGGGACTTCACCAAAATTGTTTAAAAAGAAAATAAAAATTTACATTTAAGCTTAGCTTGTACTGGGCAACACACATTTCCTAAAAAGTTAACATTAGCTGCTGTACTATTCTTAGTCTCCTTTTGGCATATAAGGACCTGTTCTTCACAATTAAACATGAATATTTTAGAGTTGGAATCTGCTCAAACAAACCTTATTCAAATCTTGAAGACGACTGTTTCTTCATTTTTTTCAAACAACTTTTATAAATTCTCTCAATTTTTAGTTCATCTAATATTATTATTCAACAATAATAATTCATAATTTTGTTGCACATTTTCATTTTCTGAGAGGGGTGTATTTTTATTTACTAAGATTATATTCAGTTTCTCAAAAATGCTTTGATAGCTCTCATCTTCAGCTTTCAGTTACTCAATGATTTGCTTATATTTTTTGTATCATATTATACTCTATTACTATCATATGGTGAGTACTAGATTCACTGATAATATCTAAGCACTACCCTACTCTAGACTTTTAAATTAAAATTTATTTTATATTTTATCTATTTGGACTTGATTTTCTTTATTAATATTCTGTAAACTATATTTTTCCTTTGTTTACCTTTACCTTAAGAAAAGCTATACTTGAGTTTTCATTGTGATAGATGGTTCTCCACTGGTTCTGCTGCTGTCTATATTCATGAACAGAAATTTCCTTTTGTACTGTTAGAAAAAAAAATCATGATCATTACTGAAAAAAATGAAGTCCTTACATGAGTGTATTTAATATGGGTTTATTTATAGTATTATTCTGTCTTTTACATTTTCCTTTATGTTACAAAATCTAAGAAAAGTGAATAACATTTCTTTAGGC
This sequence comes from Galemys pyrenaicus, assembly GCA_019455555.1. Taxonomy (NCBI): domain Eukaryota; kingdom Metazoa; phylum Chordata; class Mammalia; order Eulipotyphla; family Talpidae; genus Galemys; species Galemys pyrenaicus. The sequence continues at coordinate 10,946,514 of JAGFMF010011861.1, read as the reverse complement.
AATGTGCTTCAACATGTTTTTTTTTTAAAGTTTTATTTATTTATGCATACAAGAACTAGAGTAGAGGCCAAAGGTGAGGAGGGTGATAGGATTCACCAGAGACAGAGTAGGGAGCAGAACAGGTGGATAGTCTGAAACACACTGCTGAGGGAAGCAGCAGGCAAGACAGGAGACGTCTTCTGCACCTTGTGGGTCACCCTGGCTGGGGATCGAACTCATGCTGTGCTGGAGTGGCTGTGGATAGTTTTATAGTGCTGCACTTTGACCCCTTGCACTAGCCTGGAGACCCCCAACATGTACTCTTCATTGTTATTTTTGATTATTTTATGTGTGAAGTTGAACTACAGTATACAGTATCTTAATAAAATGATAATTTAGATGGTTCTGTGCAGGTATTTTATTCATGTGGTTAACATCTAAATCACTCGACTTTGAGTAAAAGATGTTACTCTTAACAATGTGGGTCAGCCTCATCCAATCAGTTGAAAGTCTTAGAGCAAAAGGTGAAAATTTCCAAAGAAATTCTGCCTCAAAATGGCAGCTGAACTCCTTCAAGCATTTCTTTTTTTTTTTTTTAAAGATTTATTTATTTATGCATACAAGCACTGGGGTACAGGCCAGAGGTGCGGGGGAGAGGGGGTGAGAGGATTCACCACAGACAGAGCAGGGAGCAGAACAGGCAGATCAACAGAAGCACACTGCTGAGGGGAGCAACGGGCACAGCAGGAGAGGTCCGCTGCACCATGTGGGTCCCCCGCCTGGCTGGCAGCAGGGATCGAACTCGTGCTGCAGTGGCTGCGGTTTGCTTCATAGTGCGTTGCTTAACCCACTGCGCCACCAGGGAGGCCCCTCCTTCAAGCATTTCTAATCTGAGATCATGTCCTATACATTTAAAACTTATTAGATCCCATAATTGCTTGGCCCAAGTCCTTTTTAAATAATTCTATCTAATATCTAATATAGATCATCATTTATGTTTAATACATAATTATATTTTTGTTTATATTATCTTACATCTTATCTTTCTCTGAAGAACCCTGACAAAATATTTGTTAGTGTAAAAATCAATGAACATATATATATATATACATTCACACAGAGTAAAAATAGATACATAAATAAAAAGCTAATTTCCTCTACCTACTGTTTGCTGTTTCTATTAGTAAGAAGATATAGCATGAAGGAAGAAAATGAAATGGAAGCAGACAAGAGTACCCATGCTACGTCATGCTGCTTTTATGGACACATTAGAAAAAGCAGCACTAATAAAAACTGAACCTGCTATACAAATATAAATGATACAAATATTGGTGATATAAACTGAGTATGCATTCCCCACAGCTATTGACTATAAATATATCATCATAACAAATAAAATCTGGGTATAGTGAGAAAAATCCTCTCTTTGGGGTTTTTCCTAAACAAGATATTTAGGTATATACTATATAACTTTTTTTTTCATTTATTCATGTATTAAGCAATAAAAATTTAGAAAAACTTAGGGACATAAAAAGGATTATTTGAATATCTGAAGACTGGTTAAACCCAGATCTCTGACTCTAAACAAAGAAAGTGACTGCCCCTTTCACCTCTCCAGAAAGCAGTAGATAAAGGGTCTCAGCATCTGGAACCTGGGCAAGTGAGCAGAGGAGAAGCACAGAAGCAAATACAAAGTTGGTAAATAAGAATCTGTGGGGGAGTGGTGAGACCACTGGACACTTAATACTCAGCTACTGTAATTTTAAAACTCTCAGAAAATATCAAGAAGTTTTTCTCAGGGGAAACAAGAAATATTGGAGGAAATATTTTTAGTACCTGAATTTAGGCTATGCTCTAATAAAAAACTAGCAAAATGAAACCTAAAGTTCATGATGAAAGAACATGTATATAAATAGTGCCTTACCTGTAAAAATATTTTTTAAATTCCTCACATGTAAATAAGGGCAAATGAAAAATTTGAAGATATAAAAATCAAAATTTCATTGGAAGAAATATATACAATAATGTCAAACCAAAAATAAAAATGAAAAGCCCCAAAGAGGCAGATAAAATGCAAGGAAAAATAACAAACTTTAAGAAATTTTAACATATTCAAAGAAAAGTTAGATATGGCATCCCTAAAACAAGAACATGATGGCATATTTTAAAAATGCAGTAAGAAATAACTCTTGGAAATTAATGATAGCTAAAATTAAAAATTCATTAAAACAGTTGGAAATGTAGTTGGCTAAAAACAAAGAAATATAGACAAGAAAAAAGTCTTAGGACAGTGTGGGATATTCAACATGAAAGAATTAAGAGAGAAAAAAAAGTTGGAGGAAATTGTCAAAGAATTTATCCTAGTATGAAGGCTCTAAATTTCTAGATTGAACCTGTCAATCAAATGAAAGAATGGATTTACCATAAAGTATATTACTATGAAACTTCAGAATATCATGGATAATCTCTTAAGGACAGTACTGGAAATTACAAAGTAGGGAGCAGTGCTCTCGAAACTGTGAGAAATTACATACAACCTACAATTCTATAAGTAAGCAAACTCAATCTTATGTGTATGCTGAATAAAGATCTTTCAAACTTGTAATTTCTCTAATTAATATCCTGTGTACCTTTCTCAGGAAGCAAGTGTGGTATGGCTACCTCAAAACAGCAATAAAATCAAGAGCAAGAATATTACCAGAAATCACAAGTAAGGACAGAATCACCAACAGAGTTTTAAATGTAAATTCTAGAACAGAAGTATTATCAGTAAAGATTGGTATCTCCCAAATTTATAAGTTAAAACTTACTTGTTCAAGTGCTTAGGTTCTGAACTGACCTTCACATGTAGCTGTGTGATGGAACATGCCAATGGTTTTAGAAATTTAACAAATTAATAAGGGAATGCTATAATGCTATCCTTTATTTATTAAATTGAGGAAAACAATAATCAATTTTGATTACACTTTCTGGGATAGCTGCCTGAATATCAACATGATGTCAAAAATTTTCTGAACTCAATCTTTTTATTGTATTAAAAACAATCATGTGGTCTCAATTTTTTGTAGTATTAAAAAAAAATCACTATTTCAGTGGAATTTCTTATCTAAACCTATGGTTCATATTCACGGGTTGGCTTTTGGTTGAATATTTGTATGCAACAAAATCCAAATGGCTGTTCTCAAAACCAATGAAATGGTTCACATTATTTTCATAATTGTTTAAGTGAACAATAACATTAATGATGAGGAGATAAAACTTGAAATAAAGAAAACATTTTTATGTACTGTTTTATGTTCTCAAGTAAATTATCTGTAGTGCCTTAATAGTACCTTACTTTATTTTTTAAGGATTCATTTATTTATGCACACAAGAACTGGGGTATAGGCCAAAGATGTGGGTTGGGGGGGGTGAGAGGATTCACCAGAGACAAAGTGTGGAGCAGAACAGGCAGCTCTACCTAAATACACTGCTGAGGGGAGCAGAAGGCAAAGCAGGAGTGGACTGCTGTGCCACATGGGTCACCCCCCCACCCCCACCCCCTCGGCCAGGGATCCAATTCATGCTACAGTGGATGAGGATGCTTCACAGTGCAGTAGTGCAGTGCTTAACCACTTGGGCCACCAGGGAGGCCCTTACTTCATTCTTAACTCCAAGAAGTACTAAAGAGTATCATGATGCCCTTTCTATACACACAGTTTAAATAGTTCAACCAACTCACTACTCCTGAAGTTAAGCCAGAGTTAGAATCCTAGTCTTTTGACTGGAATTTCAGAACTCTTCGCTCCATTCTATACTTGACCCCTTATGTGCCATAATTTTGAAAAGTCAAGGTATTTGTTCCATACAGGTAAGAATGCTTCCTATAGTCATTCTGATTTAAAAGTGCAAAATAATTTTATGAAGATTACATATTAAAACACACCTAATTAATTTGGAATTAATTTGCCATATCATTTTCCCTTGAGTCTCAGGCATTCCCAGTTAATAGAGAAAACTGACAACCATCGATGAATAGTTGAAAAAAAAGGCTGTCAAAAAAAGGAGAAAGGGACATATTAACGTAACTGTGCAACCTTAATTTTTTGAACAGTTCCATACAAAAATTCTCTTCCTAGCTAAAAAAGCTCTATTCTAAAAAGTAGTTCTTTTCTGGCAGTGATAAAAAGTAAACTAGTACTTTAATTTATCTATACTTGATAGCACCTTAACTAGATAACACTTTATATTTTCATTACTAAATTTGATCCTTGCAACAAATACATGATTTGCTTCTTTATGGATGAAAATCTAACTCTTAGAGAACTTAACAATTCAGGGACCATGTCTCATTCTTTAAACTCTTAGTCCTTTCCCTCCCCATTAGCTACACCATGCTCAGGCTCATAGAGCATCGCTGTCAATAGATACTTACATTTCATCACACCTTGAATTTCATAAACAGGCTTGAGTATCAAAGCACCATAAAAGCCTTTAGGAAATGGATTTGTTAAGTCCCACTTATTTGAAAAATCTGTAAGTTTCACAATTCGTGTTCTGTTCTTAGGGATCTTCCATTCAACAATCTCCTTTAGGGTATATATGTGTTCATCTTCACACTCATAGAATTTTCCTTCTTGTGACAAAGGCAAAGTAAATGAGTGATTCTTATGATTTCTTACCACTCCACAGTGCACCATTATTTTTCCATTGACTTCTTCTATAGAGTTGAGCATGATTTGTTCACCCTGCTTCACAGTGAATGTCTTTAGTTTTATATCATTCTGATTATAGAAGCAAGGATGCCCTAGTCTACTTGGTCCAATATGGATAGTCTTTGTAATTTCTTCCAGAGTAGGGTATGGTGTTTTATCAGCCACAATCTTAAAAAGACCTAAGAATAGAATTGTGTATATTAAAGAGAGTTCTTACAATGATAATTCTCATTAGAAATCACAACAAAAAAGTTATAAATATAGCTTTTAAATGTATGGGCTTTTTTAAAGACTAGAGATACCTATCTTAATCCTGAATTTTATGAATAAAATTTTAATATGTTGACTAGACTTCTGGATCATCCAATCCAGGTAACATAAAAGGAGAGATGAAAATAAACCGTGAAACAAAACAAGAAAGGAAAATCTGCATAGATACTGCTTGTATGATTTTTAGCAAAACATTTAATCTTTTAAATTCACATATTTTATTTTTAAAATGAGATGATGAGATTAGGTTTTGTTGCCATAAATGTATTCTCTGGACATACTAAATTAACAGCTATGCTAGAAACTGCTTAATGGTCAAGTTAATTATTACAAAACTATTGCTGAGAAATAGTGATGACAGTTGAATAACATTGTGAATATATTGAAGACTCTGTTTTATACTTAAAATGATATATTTTGTATTATGCTACAATTTACCAAAATTTAAAATATCTATTTCCATTTAAGACTTCTCAGAAATTTTAGATAACATGTGACTCACTAAATAGAAACAAACCATCCAGAATTTACCAAATTTCCTTGAATATAAAACTTTTGGAGAAACATCATTATGAAATCACAGCATAATATTCCTTAGTGTTCCACATTACTTTCCTTGGAAAATACAAGATTAGGTAGATGTTCTAAATTGTTCTACTTTTTAATTTATATCATACTTTCATTTCCGATTTCTAATTTTGCTGTAATACTATCAGCATAGTCACTAATGTGTCTGTGTGTTGTGTGCATTTTGCTGTTTCAGATATAGCTTGTTAGGCTTGCATGAATAAGTGCTGAATTGTCCTTTGATGTAGTTTGCTTTTATTCTATGGACACACCTACTTTGTGGCACTTTCAGAAATTTACTGAACAAATTTTAATAAATTCCACAAAAATAAACCAAAGGAAAAAATTGGGTAATTGTTTTCTTACCCCATAAAAACCAATGCTGATATTATACAGCAGTATACACAAATAAGACAGTGTATTAAAAATACTTATAGAATGATATAGCTTGGAATAATTCATTAGTTTATTCAACAATATGTTCTAGTTAATCTATACATCAAATATTCTTAGCCAGGTTATAATTTTCTGTATATTTTGGGTTACTGTCCAGAAATTTATGCTCATATTTTTATAGTTACTACTTGCTCAAACAAAAATGTAGAGAATTACAATTATTTTTAGACATGAACTTCCTAAAAAAGTGTGGGTGATATAATTCTGGCAAGAATTAAGTAAGGTAACATATGCAATCTTCACTAGAAATCTTTATTTTTAAAAGATCTATTTATTTATGCATACAAGAAATGGGGTACAAGCCAGAGTCCAGGGCGGTGAGAGGATTCACCAGAGACAGAGTGGGGTGCAGAACAGGCAGACTGACTGAAACACTGCTGAGGGGAACAGTGGGCGTAGCAGGAGAGGTCTGCTCTGCCATGTGGGTCCCCTCCCTGGCCGGCAGCAGGGATCAAACTCATGCTGCAGTAGCTGCAGTGTGCTTCATAGCTTAACCCACTGCGCAACCAAGGGAGGCCCTTCACTAGAAATCTTTTAAAAAATGAATGGTTTTCTACTGTACAGTAGGCCAAAAAAAATTACTTTCAAGGAACTTATTTTGTCTTCTATCAGGGAAAATTCAATAAAATAATATTCTTAAATTTTCTGCAACAAATGTGTCTGTGTTTATGTGCTTGCATGTGCACATGTACATTTAATCTCATTTGTCTCCATGTGAAAATTTATTTCTAGGAGTCTACAATCATTATCAGGTAGAAAATTCAGCAGTTTTTTGAAATAGGTCTGAAAATAGCTACCTAGACTTGTAAATGGTAAGACACATAGCTTTATTTCTATCCTTGCTATATTGATGACATAAGTCACAGAAGAATTAATTCAGTGTCTTCTTTCTTGGGGAATTGGGTTCACCTAAGGTAATAACAGACTTAAAATGTTATGAAGTAGAAAAAGCCTGAAACCCTAAGGGGCACTATTATTTCAAGTTAATCACACACTTCAGAGCTGTCTTCTTGGATGTCTCTATTGCAAGAAAAATCTATCCATGGATCTGTGTGTTTTCCCTGAGAAGATGATAAAGTACATGGTTTAGCATACTAAGTGGCAGAAAACAGGAAAAAAAATATTTGATTAATTTATTTCTTCATGTACTATTTGCAGTCAGAAGACTAACTCATTGTAAATAGGCACATAATACCATATAAACTAGGGGAAGTTACAGACAGAGATAGAGACAGAGAGATTTAATACATTATACATGTCATAGTGGAAATTTGATTTCACAATAACCTAAAACACTAAACACATGGCAAATCAGTTTGAAATTTGACCAATTTTTCCTCCATCTTCTTTATATAAAATGTGCCCATAAAATATAAGAGTAAGATACCTTTATTATGGGGAAACTATATTTTTCTTTCAAAGAAAACCAAAACATTCAAACCTAAGTGATCAAGAGAGTGATGATAAATAATACAATATGTAATCTCAATAAAATAAAAAGCTGAAAGAAAATATATTGCTATTTCCAAATTTATTGTCACCTATTATAATGGATATTATTGTCATTTTTAAATTAGGAGAATTTATTCTTAAAAAGCACATAACTGATAAAGTAAACCTAAGGAAATGCAGTAAATTGCCCTATTGATATTCATTCAATAAATGAATTTAGTTTGATATTTTTTCATGAGTTTTAAGAATTTGGAACCTTTGTATTTTAAATTAATTCTTAGTTATCTACAATTATTTTTATTAACAGTAGTAAAAGCTAAAATTTGTATAGAAAATTACACATTTCAATAATTTTTATATGCATTCTTTATCCTCACAATACTCTTGTATAGACAACAAAGCAATTAGTATTACTGGGATATATTTTTTAAAAATCATGGTTTTCAGACCTTTCACATCAAATCCTAAGCTCTTGTTAACACATCATCTACTTTATAATCATTGTGATGATTAAACAAGTAAATACATGTAACATGCTTAGTTAGTACTTAACACATAGGAAGCAGCAATAAAAGAAATGTTATTTCCCCTCATTTCCTTTCACTCTGTAATTCTGAGCCATTAAAGATGGTTACAAGGTCAGAGCTAGTACCAAGTGTCAAGGAGGACAATGTAGAAATAGCAGTCTATTAAATTAGAAGACAAAAAATACACAAAAACAACAATACAGCATTCACATACATTCAACAGCAAAAAAAATCCAAGTAACAATAATTTCCACAGATTTCACCAGAGTATTTGAATATGGGAATGTCCCTCAGGTGATTACTTTAGGTGTACTGCCTTTGGTAATGTGTTTCTAGGTTGCTTTGAGAAGTTTGTCTCACCCCATGCTTTGATAAATTGCTTAGAATTTAACCACCATAATTTTATGCCCATAATAAGCAGATTATAGAGAGAAGTAGGCACATTTAAAATGCAAATATTGTGCTGCTTGTAGTTATTCACAAAGGTATACATTAGACACAGTTGCTGAAGTTCCCTTGAACAAAAGAAACAGCAAAATGCCAAGGCATATTTGAAAATGTATTTTATTCATCGTTCTGAAAGGTAGTTGAAGCCAATTGAGGGAGGAGCATACTCTCCCCCTATTTTAATGATCTTAATTTTGCTAATGGAATGTTAGTGGAAAGAGTTCGGGAGCCATGTGGTGCTGATTTCGTTGTTCAGTATTGATGTTGCCTGCAAATTAAATGTACCTAAGTAGCCACCTGTTTATGCTTATGATTATGTATAACCCCATATGTTTCTCTCTCTACACATGGGAGGTAAATATTGAAAAAATTATTCTGGTGTGAAGGGTGAAAACAGCAGCAATTCTTCTCTAACTGTCAACATATGCTGTGGTGTTTCCTTTAATGTTGTGCTTTGTCTGACATATTTGCTGATTTTTACCATGCAGTGCTCAAAAAAAAATCTGTTACCCATGGTTATACAAAACAATTAAAAATCAGTTTACATTAAATTCAAATTAGGAGGAGATATAATTTTCCAATGTAACCATAAGTTTTAAATGAATTTCAGAGCTCATGATTTAAATAGATTTTGATTTGCATGATAAAGAAAATAACTTCTTTCCTCAAAATTCACAGGTATATAAAAGAGGAACAGCATCTTAAGTGTACCCTTTGATACTACATTATTTGGCAACAAAAAATTAAAATAACATGAATTTTTAAATCCCACCTAAAATCAGCAATGGGCTTTTTTACTATTTAGTTCATCAATATTCTTGCTGCATTTGATCTGGAAGCAGCTTTCCATAACCCATAACTATTTGACCTATTAACTGATCAGCAAGGACTTGGAAGCAGTTTTGAGAAGAGGTAGCACTATAGAAATGCCTCTAGCTAGACAGTCAATATTTAAATCTCTCTTAATCAGATACGAAGCAGAGAAAATTCCCAGTCTTCATCTTATGGTTTCAAGTCACCTACAGTAGTTAGTTTTTCAATTGCTCTTTTTGGTAAGTCACTGTCTAGGCCAAATTCTGAATAGTCTGAGGCATTTCCATAATGTTGGCAAAAAAGATAATGATAGAAAAGATGAAACATCACACCATCAAAAACCAAGACTAACAGACCAACTGCTCCAGAAAGCCTGACGTTATTTCACAGCAAAACAGAGCTGACATGAGAACATCAGTGATCTACTCATTCTGGCTCTCAAGAAACAGAGGTGCACCTCTAAATTTTTGAAAGGTAACAGAAAGAAGGATAATAGTCATTGAGTAATTTCTACATGCCAAAGTTTATAGCATGTACTTAATGCTTATCTCACTTCATTTATTTAGCTTCAACTCCTAATAGAATTTTATGAGATATATAGAACTGGTATTTCCAAACTTTATGAATAAGGAAATTAATGAATGCACAAAAACTACAGGGAATTTACCTAGATTTAAAATTTGTGGCATTTTTTTTCAATCTTTCTTATGTCTTATACATAGATAAAGACAAAAATGTTTTAACAGGATCAAAACTTTGCCATGTATATTTGGATCCTGCTTGTTTTATTTAACATTGAACCATAATTAAGCCTTATATTTTAAAATGTTTTATTTACAAAAACATCTTTTAATGCTATATTTATAAGGATTGTATCACAATTTATTCTTTTCCACACAGACATTTAAATTAATTCACTATATTATTACAAATAATTTCAAGATGCTTCTTTCCTTAGACTTTATTCTAAGAAGTGGACACACTTATTAAGCATTATAAATGTCTTTGCAACACATCAAAAAAAAAAAAAACAACAATAAATGTTGGCGAGGATGTGGAGAAAAAGGATCTCTACTACACTGCTGGTGGGAATGCAAGTTAATCCAACCACTATGAAAGGCCATATGGAGGTTCCTCGGTCTATTAGGGATAGAACTACCATATGATCCAGCAATCCTACTCCTAGGGATCTACCCAAAGGACACAAAAACACCGATCCAAAAGAGTACCTGTACCCACATGTTTATTGCAGCACTATTTATAATTGGCAAGACCTGGAAACAACCCAAATGCCCAAAAGTAGAGGACTGGATCAAGAAGATGTGGTACATATACACAATGGAATACTATTTGGCAATCAAAAATGACAAACTAGACCATTTATAGAAACATGGATGGAGCTAGAAAGAATTATACTCAGTGAAACAAATCAGAAGGCAAGAGAAAAATACCAGATGGCTTCACGTTTAGGAGGAATGTGAAAGAACAAAAAATACAACAAAAAATAAAAGAGAAGAAAACAAAGAAACAAACAAAAAAAAAAAACAAGAGAAAGCTCAAGGAAATAGACAATTACAACCAAAAACAAACAAACTCAACAAGATCAAAAGGTTACAGATAGACCAAAGGGAACATGGCGGGGTGGGGGGCGGGGGCAGAGGGAAGAGAGGGCAAAGGTGGGGAAGAGGGCATAAAGAGCACAAAGGTCTAAGGTGACGGTGCACGGGTGAAATGGTGGTGGAAACTCCCTGGGGACTACAGATGTTGTCAAATACAATTAAATAAATCTAATGAGAAAAAAAAGTAAAAAAAAAAAAATGTCTTTGCAGACTACAGGTTAAGGAAGGACAGGGACCAAGATATAAGTATATCCCTGTAATCCATCAATGTCACTGCACATGTACAGAAGAAGTATTTGTCACTTTACTGGAAAATGACTCTGAAATATCATTATTTTTCCAGAAAGATAACATTCTATACATCCTTCAGTTGGGTTTGAGAATGATCATTTACAGTTACCTTTGTCAACCTTATTATAACAATTATAAAAATTTAGCTAGTAATATGTGGAAAAGTTGTAGTAATTTTAATTTACATAAATGAGTACAAACTATTTTCTACATGGTTGTAAGTCATCTCAATTTATTCTGCCTTCTGTTTATTTCCCAAGTAGTATTCTTCTAGATGATTTGCTTTAGATTTTAGTAAAAAATTCTTTTCAAAATTGTGACATTTGCGAAGAAATTTTCTCTTCCTATTTTTACTTTTCTGGGGTCCAGAAAGTGCCATTTAGCATGATTAAATATATTGTTTCTTTATGGTTTTTCATTTTATTTACAATTTGGAAGTTCTTTCAGATAAAAATAAAAGTTTTTCAAAAATGTAGCTTTTCATTTAATTCAGATTTCTTTTCCTATATAGTGTAAGGTTGACTATGTAATTTCATCTATTGTTTTCAAATTAATAACAATCCTAAAATAACCTACAAAATGGTTCTTCCATTAACTCTAGATGTATAATAACAACTTTATCAAATAGAATGTAATACTTTATATTAAGGCCTGTTTCAGATCTATAAATAAATGCCTAAGTGCACTCACACTAGAGTTAAACTCAAAACTTAGTTCTGATATTCTATAATCAGTACTACTATTATTAATTGATTGACTCAGCTTTTGCTTTTCATAACATTACCTGTAATTTGTTGTTTGGTAAATTTATAGAATAAGTACTCCTTTATTCTGTTTTGTTTTTAAAAATACATGCTTGAATATTTTCCACTGTTTACTCTCCCAACTTTAGGGACCTTTAGAATTACTCTCTTATGAGTCAACATGATAATAATTATGATTATGAGACATGTTTATCATTGGTTCATCATACAAATTAACTCATGTAGTTGATAAATATGTGTATATATGTAATATTCAGTTTTCTGATATAATCATTTAAATGTGTTTTAACTATAATGTAAGAAAAAATGTATAATGTTTTTTAATAACTTTAAATAGCTTTCATAATATATTTAAAAATATTAAATAACTAAATAAATCAGTTAAAGTTTTCTATCATTCCTCATAAGTATAAAGATATGAAGCCCGGTTATTCTCTTTATATGAGAGCTGTAAGTAGAGAATTTTGACTATGTTATGTGTACTGCATATAAATATGTATTTATGTGAACATTTTATTTATATGCCTTATATATACACTTATATAGGTTTGGCTTAATATGTTTTTATCCTTCCACTCTATTAAACTCACTAATTTTAATAAATTTAATTTTTTATTTGATTTTGTTTTTCTGGGTGATTTTACTGTAAATAATGATTATTGCTTAATTTCTAAAAGTTTTCTAATTCATTTCCTCTATCCTTATTTTACTACTCAGAATTCTAGAACAGTATTAATTAAGAATAAAATCAAACACCCTTACAAGAGTCTTCTCTTTTGCCTGTCTTGTTAGGTTTTCTACTTCACATCTACACCCGACTCCCATGCACTGGGCAGTGTGACCTCCCCCTCCCTCTGTCAGGTCCTGCCATTCTCCAGGACTCTGGAGGTTTTCAGACTCCTGTTGCTAAGAAACTTGAGACAGGGACATGAAAAATCATTGAATTGTATACTTTAAGCAGCTAAATGTTATGCTATATAAATTATAGCTCAATAAATCTGTTAATTTAAAAAAATTAGATGGGGGAGGAATGGACAGTTATGTAGCAGCCTTAAAAAAGCAGTTAAATTGGTCCATTTATTAGTTCTTTGTGGGAACTAAATTGGCGTTCTCTATGGAATGTGATTTGGTAATAGACATCAAAAGCTTTAAAAACATTTTTACTTCTGAGATCATAATTTTATGCACATGAAATTTTTATAATAATCAGAAGCACAGACAAAACTTCAGTTAAAAAGCTTCCCATTAAGCAAAAGTTGCATAAAGACCACGTTCAGGATAGATTTAATAAATTATATGTATATGAAGAACCACTACATAGAAAACAAAAATTATGTTTTGAAGCTTATTTAATGACATAAGTAATTCCTCAAAAATATTATCTCCCATTATATTAAAATATATTTACATGTGTGTAGGTATGCAATTTACAGACAAACAATGTAAGGAAACATAAAATATTGAAGGTAGGTAGTTATGGTGATGAGATTATAGTAAACAATTTATTTTCCTGAATCCTCTTTTTCTCTAATTTTATATAAGAGGTGTTTTGTTTTAAGTTAAGCAAAGTCAGTTTACTTTATACTTTTAAAATGTTACTGTGCCCACACCAAAACCTTCTACAGATGTTTACTACAGTTTTATTCACTGTCACCAAAATTTAGAATCAACCAAGATATCCTTTCAGTAGGTGAACAATAAACTGGTCTAAATCTCAACATAAAGAAGCATCATGAACCCTAAATGCATATTGATAAGTGAAAGAAGCCAAACCAAAAAGGCTTTACTCTATGATTCCAAATATATGACATTTTGGAAAAGGCAAAAATCTATAAAAGCAGTAGGATCAGCATTTTGCTGGGAGTTGCATGGGAGGAAGGTTGTACAGGTAGCACACAGATGTTATTTAGTGTCATGAAAAATACCCTGTATATCATAATGGTGGATGCATGCCATTATACATTTGTCCAACCCATAAAATTCACAACACCAAGAGTGAACCATATATAAACCACAAACTTTTGATGATCATAATATATTGAGGTAAGTTCAACGGTTGTAACAAGTGTACCATTCTTGTAGAGGATGTTGATATGGAGGCTATGGATGTGCAGAGACAGAAGGTACATGGTAAATCTCTGTACTTTCCGTTGAAATTTGCTGTGAGCCTCAATTGCTCAAAAACATGTCTATTTTCTAAAAAAGATTTTAAGTCAAAGGCAGAATCTCTAAATTACTGATATAATATTATGCATAATATGGCAATGTGCTTCACCAATGTCCAGTTAAGACAGTTAAGGAACTAAGGACCTGAGTAAACATTAAACATTGTTTTTAGGATAACTTGTTTATTTCATGAGAATTCCTTCATGGCGATACTGTTCAGGTAACACCATAAAGAGCTTTAGAGGAATTGTGCATATAGCAAAGAGGTGGTAAGTGCTAAAAGCAATGAGAGGTTTTTTTGAAGATGAAAATAAATGTTTAACATTTGGGGAGTTTGGCTTACATTCTCGTTGATATTTTGAAAGCAGGGGGTCCCTCCCGTCAGGTGTAATTATAACAGCACATCCACCACTGAAGCACCTATAATCCTCCATCATGTGGTCCCTACCCACTATATATTTATTAAATATAGTTCCACAAATGAAACATAGAAAATTAATTTTTAAAATGTAAAATCTCGATGTTTTTCTCAAGGGAAAAGACTAGCAGATTTTCCAGCAGCCTCTTACATCTTGAGATTTCTCACTCAGGGAAACCTATGGAGTGAGCCATGTGTCATAAAAATAAAACCTGTAGTAGTGACACGAATGAATGTATTCATTCATGGACAAATAAGCATGAATGTATGATCTTAAAATAGATTTCTAATCACACAATGCCAGTGTAAATTTAACAACCACTTACTATGTGATCCTGAGTAAGTTACTTGACCTCCTGTAACTGCTTCCTCATATGTCAAATGAGAATTTAACAAGTAACATGTAACAAGTAAATGCATAAAAGTGTATAAAATAATTATATGTGTAAAAGTACTTAGAACAATATCTGGCACATCATCAGAATTCTCACTTATAGGTCTGATATGGACAGGATAGAGGGTATAGTAGTAGAGAATGTCCCATCCAAAGCTCTACTTACCCATTCTGTGCATGCCTCTTATGTACAAAAACACAACTTCCACACAGTAAAATCATCTTGATTATTTAACCCAAAAAATGTCTTCAATCTAATATTGTAATTTTAACTTGGCTTTGTACATGCAACCACAACAGTCCTTGAACATATGGTTTAGAGACACTTATGTGAATGTCTGAGAGAAAAAAAAAACTGTTCATCATAAAAATGTATTGAAACACTTTCAGGATATTTCTCATGGCGAAACAAAAAGCATTTATTATTTATGTTTTATAACACCACGAAGTAGGAACAAATCTTCCCAAGAAGTAATCCAGAAATGTGGAACAGCACTACAACCCAAACATTATATGATTTAGTAATATATGATGATAATGTAATCAGATACTAAATATAAGAACATATTTTTGTTGTATTTGGCAAGAATGGAACATTTTCTAGATCATAAAAAGGCTCAGCCAAGAGGGTTGTCTTCTAAAAGAACAAATTGTACTTCTAAAGCTGTGTGCTTACTTCCATTAAGAACTGAAATGGTTGCTTTTTATTTCTTAATATAGAGAACATTTTTGATGTGACAAAAACAAGATATAAGGAAATATAACATTAATGTAAGATGCAACTAGTGATGCATATTAAAAATTTAGGTCCCATTCCAATTTTGGCAAAAAATCAGTTTTCAGTTTGTGTCCCTAAAGTCTTCTTGCCAAACTCTTACAAAGCTTTCCTTTTTTGACTGCTGCTTAAGCTTCCATTTGCTGGAACTGTATCTATAAAATGGTATTTACTAGTGAAAAGCTGGGTAGAGTTTTCTTCAGTAGAGCATATGTATTGCAAAGAAATCAGCAGGGGTACCTTTGTCATGATCATCTCCAGGACTTTCAAATTGCCATGACACATTTAGAATCTATGTTAATATCCTTTACTATAGATAGGTGGATGATGTCAGCAAAAATGCTAAGAGACTGATTTCAAGAAATTATCTCTCACAAACAATCAGTGGGGAAACTGGTTTAAAAAATTATCAGAATTAATTTTTCCAAACTGAAAATTTACCCAAGATTGTTAGCACTAATTTGGGGAATATGTATTAAAGAATAAAACATTGGACTCTTGGTAAGAACAGCTAACTTGGGCCTCCCTGGTGGCGTAACAGGTTGAGCACCACACTGTGAAGCATCCACAACAGCAGCACCAGTTCAATCCCGGCCGGGGAGGAGACCCACATGGCGGAGCAGACCTCTCCTGCCTCGCCCGCTGCTCCCCTCAGCAGTGTATTTCAGTTGATCTACGTGTTCTATTCCCCATTTTGTCTCTGGTGAATCCTCTCATCTCCTGCAACTCTGGCCTGTAACCCAGTTCTTGTATGTATAAAATAAATAAATCTTTAAAAAAGGAAAAAAAAAAAAGAACAGCTAACTTTGTGGAATTTTAACCTGCTTTATTCACACTCTTCCAGTCCCCTTCAACTCTACAGAGTGTTGAAAACCCATACCCTACAGTCACAAGGGTGACAGAAAGGAGCTTAAATTTCGTCACAGCTCATTCTCAGAGATTTGTCATTTTTTAACATGTCTGGTGACTCACTGGAAGATTCTACTTATAATATTGTCTTTCTTTGATATTATTTTGAATTTTTTAAAAACTTTTCTTTGCTATTATTTTTACTTAGTGGGGGAATAAAAACTTTTCCTGAGGGCATTTGTCAAAAACAATGAAAGGCAAATATTTAATTTTTGTGATTATCTGCATTGGTATATAATAGCTGGGTAACAATAGACTAACTGGCTTAAACCAAAAGTTTAAAAATAAAAGTCTCTAGACTAGAAAAGACAAATTCCTAAAATCAGAAATGAACAAGGAGACTATATTACAGATTCTATGAACATTAAAAATAATGGAATCATATGAGCAAGTCTATGCTCCAAATGTGGTAATTTACATGAACTGTACTGATTCCTTAAAAGACACAACATGCTGTAATTCACACAATGAATTGACAATTTGAATGACCTATAGTTATTAATGAAATTGAGTTAATAATTAATAACCATTCAAAGTAAAGAGTCCAGGACTAGAAGGTTCTCACTGGTGAAGTCTACCAAATATTTAAAGGAAGAATCTATCTTAATTTTCTACAATATCTTTCAGAATATAGAAACAGAGGGCTTATTTCTATTCATTTTATTAAACCAACACTAATATCAAAACTATGTGAAAGATACTACAAAGAAAAAATCAACTACAGAATTTCTCTTATGAGTGAATGTAAAAATCTTCAATAAAGTGTTAGCAATTCAAATCTAACAATTTATAAACAGAATTATACAATACAAACAAGTGGAATTTATCCCAGTTCAAGGACAGTTCAGCATTTGAAAATCAATTAATATAATTGATAATAAACTAAAAGAAAAAAATATAATTATATCAATAAATGCAGAAAAGATATTTGACAAAAACCAACATTAATTCAAGATTAAAGAAATATCACTTCGCCAAACAGAAATAGAGAAATTCCTCAACTTGATTATCTTTACAAAATCTTTACATATCATACTTAATAGTGAGAAACTAGAGGCTTTCCCACTAAGAACAGGAACAAGGCTAAGATGCCCCCTCATATCCCTCCTTTTCAACATTTCATTGGAAGTTCTAGCTAATATAGTAAGTAAAAGAACAAAATAAAAATGCTTTGTTCGCAGTTGACATGACATTGCCTATAAGAATCTATAAACATAACTCTTAGGGTTATTTAGTGAATGTACCAAGACTATAAGGCAAATTGTTAGTATACAACAAGCAGAATTTGAAATTAAAAATACCATTCATATTAGCACCCTAAAAATGAAATTCAGTACATTAGGTATAACAAAATATGTGAAAGATCTATATAGGAAAACTACAAAATATTGAAGAGAGGATTCAAATAAGTAAATAAATCAGAAAAGTATTTCAATATTGTAAAGGTGTCAGTTCTTTCCAACCAAATCTCCAATTCAACGCACAGCCAAATAAAATGCCAGCAAGTTATTTGATAGTATTGGCAAATTGGCTCTGTCGTTTATATGGAGAGATAAAAGAGCCAACAAAGACAAGACAATACTGAAAGAGCAAAATCAGAGAACTTGACATTAAATTTACTATAAAACTATAGCAATCAAGACAGTGTGGTATCGATGAAAAAAACAACATCTGGAGAAATGAAACAGAATGGAGATTCCAGAAGCATATCTCTCTGTATATAAAGTCATATGATCTTGGACAAATGAGTAAAACCAAAACAATGAAGTAAACATAGTATTTTCAACAAATGGTGGTAGAACAACTGGGCATCTAGAATAACAACTGAATCTAGATACATATCTTACAATGTTCATAAAAACGAATTCAAAACCAATCATAGCCTAAATGTGAAATGTAAGTCAATAAAGAACCTAGATGATACAGGGGAAAAAATCTGAGTCTAGGTTTAATGATGACTTTTTACATATGATACCAAGGCATAATCTATGAAAGAAGTAATCGATAAACTTGACTTCATTTAAAAAAAAAAAAGCAAAGCTCTGTGAATGCTATTGCCAAAGAATAAAATGACACAAACCACACACTGGGAGAAAATACTTGCAGAAGATACCTTGGATGAAAGACTTGCAAAATAAATAACAGACTTTTAAAACTCAACAATAAATACACAATGATATTTAAATGTGGGTAAAAGACTTGAATAAACATCTCATTAAAAAGTTAAACAAATATGAAAAGATGCTCAACACCATATATACCTAAGGAATTAAAAATTAAAATGATAAAAATATGCCATATGTATCTATGTATTAGAACAGTGAGGTTGTGAAACACCAGGAACTCTCATTCATTGTTACTGGAATGCAAAATGGTACAGCAATTTTCGAAGACAGTGTGGCATAGTCTTACCATATGGCCCAGCAGCCATGTTCTTTGGCCATTTACCCAAGTGAGTTGAAAATTTAACATCCATACAAACACCTGCACATGGATGCTTAGAGCAGCTAATTTCTAAAACTTGGAAACAACCACATGTTTCTTCAGTAAGTAAATATCTAAATGAACTGTGGTACACCAGACATTAAAATATTGACCAGCATTAAAAAGAAATAAGTTAACGACCATGAAAAATCTCAGTGAAATTTGATATTTGAGAGACTGTGCGTAGTTGGTGGTAGATAATACATAGGAAATCTATATATCTTTTCAATTTTGCTGTGAACTTCAAAGTACCCTAAAATAATTAAGTCATAATTAGGAGGGAATTAAAATGGTATGATAGTCAGATTTTTCAGTAAGATCAGACAGGGAAGTTTAGCAGGGATCCTAGGAGCTAGAATAATGGCAATAGGAGTAAAAACATTAGATATGTTTAAAAGATACTAATTAGTTCTATATACTTTATGAAAATGTATCTTTGATGTCTTTATTCTCACTAACACAATTAGTAAAAGCTCCTTAAGTAATGTTAACAGAAAAAAACCCAAAGTAAAGAATATTTATTGAAAAGGGAAGAATCATTTTCACTTTTTCATTGTTTCAGTCATATAGAGACTGTGTATAACTCTTAACAATACAGTTTTACAAATAAGAAATGGTGTCAATAAAATGTACCTGGAAAGTCCATAGGCAGTTCAAATGGTTGTGGAGACTCACAACCTTCAATATGTTCACAAATTTCAGCTATAATCTTTTTAATTTTGAGTCCGGTAACTTTAATCACTTCTCCAGTTGCCAAACAGCATTCATTCCCAAACATTTCGTAAATAGAACCTGAAGAAGAACAAAAACAGCTTTTTTTAAAAAATGAAATAATGAAGAACAATGAATCAAAAGCCTTATATAAAGTGTTTTTATTCAGTTCTTCTCTTAACTACCTATTAAACAAGAATTTAATCAAGCTTGGCAAAATATACAGCCTGTACCCAGAAAAATAATAGATTTTCACTTCATTCACTGGGCAAAGTACAAACCATCTCTTTTTGTTAGTATTGTAAATTTAATTTATGGTTTCCTCTGCACCTTTAGCTCATCTTTCCAAGGTCAAACTACAAACAAGTCTTCCCCTGCTGGGATTTCTGATCTGTTTTTGCTGGGTCACAGAATTGGGCTCATGTGAGTCAACAATTATCTAAGTAAGTACCACAAACAAGGCTGTAATACAATCCAGATACAAAGACAGAGGGTCTGTACACCAGGGCATTATATCTATTTATCAGACCTGGCTGTTTTCATCTATGTGAATCTAAGATTTGTTCTCCATTTTATGTCCTGATTTTTGACAAGCTGGAAATCATCCTCAATGTCTTTATGGCAAGAGGGGGGCAGACCAGTCCAGATAAACTGAAAAAGGTTCATTTTAGTTCAAGATTTTAATCTCCCTGCTAACACACCTTTCTGCTACAGATACTACAGCTATACTTGTCATACATTTGTTTTCTTTTTATCTCATATGATGCTAGGACACTATCCAGTGAAGCGAGCAGAAGATAAAAAACAAGAAAGAGAAAAGCTAAAATTTATGAATAATCTAACCAAAAAAAATTTTTTTCTGGAATATTGTTGCTTTACAATTGAACAATAAACTAACAGCAGATGTAAATAAATGTTACAGAACTGTGAGTGTTGAAGCATATTAGTTTTTTCTTATCTGGTTTATATCCTCTTCCCCACACTAAAATATGAACATAAGATTTTAGAATTGTTTGCTATTTTATAATTTCTTCCCTCTATTGAACCCCCTCTTCTTAGACTCTTACCTAATACAATGTTATGCCATTAATAGTTATCATAAAAATTATTAAGCATGGAATACACTTTAGTTTCAACAACTGTGAGTGTAGCAGTCTCAACAGGTAACAGGGAACATACTCAAATTAGCATACATTGAGGAAGTTTTAACAAAGGGACAACTTATGGAGGCACAGCTAATTTTAGGCAGCACAAGAAATAAATGTCCCAATCTTACTCTTTTTTCCACCTGATGCTCTGCTAGAAAAGGCTTTTGACCATATTCGGTCAGAAGTCAAGAGGACAGGGGAGCGGTTGTTGCCTCCACAGAAGTCAGCCTCCTTTGCAGAGAGTAGAAGTGAAAATCCAGCACACTAACCAAAGGTCCATTATTTAATGAGAACTATTTTTGCACGCATGCAAGTGTATCTCTTAACTTTGAGAATATGCTTCCTTACCTGCCTCTTTTTCTCATACTATTCCCTAAATATATAAACTTTCAGACTTTTTTTAACTTCAATAGAGTGTTGTCATCTGTGGAACAAATTGGGATATTAAATATAATAAACTCAGTGACATTTTGCTCCAAAGACTCAGAATAGTTATTTTCTATGTCTAAAGAACTCAGAATAGTTATTTCTCTGATCCTCATTTGGCAATTAATCACATGCTAACATTTTTCATCTTCATATTATTTCATCACATATTTAACTTTTTATACTTTCACTTTGATTCCTCCCAATTCAATTTTAAGCTTTATGAGAAAAAATACTATACTCTTACATGACTACTACACATAATCCTCTCTCCTTCATTCATTCAACAAATTTAATGAAAGCCTACTATGTGGCATTCATTCTGGTTAGGTTGTAAATAAAATGTATCACTGCCTCCTATTTCCCCCAGAAGCAAACAATTACAACAAATTTCAACAAAGCTATAACAGAGAATATGGTATTGTGGGAGCACAATTGAAAGCATTTAACAAATGCTTACATGGGAAACAGAAGAGTGAAAAATCCCTAGAAGAGATGACAACTAAAATGAATTTTAAAAGAAGTATCACAAGCTGTTAACACAGGCAGAGTAAATAGTAGTCAAAAAGGTACTGTATGTGAAAGAGCCAGATACATTCTGGAAACTTCAAGCAGTTTGTTAAGTTTCAAATGTAAGCAAGAAAGGAAGAGTGGCAAGAATGGAGACTAGAGTCATAGAAAGCGTAGTTCATGCAGCATCTTTATGAAATCATCAGTAAATAAAAATTCCAACTTCAATATAAAAAAACCCTCAAAGTCAAGGAATCTACATTTCCAGTTTTCATGGTCTGGAAACTAATGGCAATTTAGCAAAAGGTCATATGTATCTAGGTGCCTGCTACCCAAAGTGTGTCTACTGCATCATCTGGGAGCTTGTTAGAACCTTGGCCAATCTCCAGATCTGCTGAATCAAAACCTGTACTTTTAACAAGATCCCCGGTGATTCATAAGTAAAAAAAGGTTTGTAAAGCACTGGTTGAGGCAACACATGTATAACTGAAATAGTGTCTGTTCTGAGATTGCTGCAAAACTAAGCTGAGAGAGAAGGCCATGCCATACAGTGGAAGCATTCAGCACTATTGAGCATTCAGTATCATTGAGGTGGAGGATATTATATATAGACAGGGAAAGGGAAGGATATTAAGTAGGAAAGTGGCATGATTTTTGTCACATGAAACAATGTAATTTAACCTATTCCAAATGAATTCTGTTTGGCTTAATTTCAATGCAATACTGTCTAATTGTAGATGTGATTATATCAAACTGATTTACTTGGACTGTCATCTTTCTTTCAAAGTTCTAATTGAAATTAAAAATTAAAAATACATTTATTTGAGATTACCTATCAGTTCACATGGATGAGAAGTCAGAGAATTCAATGGGAAGAAAATGCTATGTGTTTTAGTCACCACAGAGAAAGCTTTTGATCTTTCATTTCTTTCTAAACATATTTCTCCCTTTCAAAAAAGAAAATCACTTTTCCCATCATATAAGGGAAAGACCCTCATATAAATTCTAATCTTTATCATTTATCTTTAAGTCTTCATGACTCCCAAGAATAAAACAGTTAATTGACTTTTAATAGTATTCAGTGATGCCTAACACTAGAAAATTATGTCCATGATAGGTGAGAACACAGAGCAAATCTCAAATTTCTGACATTTAAGGATTCTTATACTGTTATCAATATAATGCCTTTCAAAATATATTCTCCTTGAAACTATAAATGGTTTGTTTTAAAAATGATCAACTTTCATATTTCAGAAAAAAACACATATCATGTATATAATTGCCTTTTTAAAATTTGTCAAGATGTCTGAACTATGTGTTTGTGTATAGATATTAAGATACTTTTCATATTATTTCAACCACAAGACATGTATTTTGAATATGCAGATCTCAAATCTATTAAATCTTTACAGATTGATTCTTTCCAAGCCAGAGCATATGTATTCAGGATAATGCCAACATCAGAGAAAGCTGGAACAAAGCAGCCTGTTTTCAGTGATCAAACATCTCCCCTGAAGGATATAATGAAAGGACCACGTGCCTTTGAAATCACCTTTTCTGTAATGCTACTTTGTTCTATAAAAACGACACATTAATATCCTTTTATGAGCTCATCCCTTATTTGACAGTCCATATAAGCAAAGCTGTGATCTCATCAGAACAGCCAAAACAATTGGTTCAATAGATTTCTCTTCCATTTCCTATACAAAGTTAAAAAAAAAAGAAAGTGTTGCAATCAGGAAAGAGAAAACAATCATTCAGAGGATGTTCCCCTTTATTCAAGTTGTACCCTTCCCGTTTTTCCCCTAACCCTTTCCCCTGTCATCCCACACCACTCATTAAATCCCTTACCACCTAGTCCACCTGTCAAAGTTCAACAAATGCTGAGAATTCAGGTTACATTTATCTTCTTCAAAATCTTCCTCTATCCCAGAACTAAGAATGTTCTCTGTGCTTTAGTAGCACTTTGCAAGTCTCTCCATTATAGTTTCTACGTAACTAATAACACAACTTTAGAGTCCTAATTTCTGACCATTGATAGTATGCATATTTTAGAAATTAGGAGTTGCTAAAGAAGAGACATCATTGTCACTATATGTACACCTACCCTCACAGACACAGCTAGTAACACAGCTGTCATTTAGTAGCTCCTTCATAACCTTGAATTATGAGTTAGCTTAATTATGACAATAAATTACTGCAAATATAATAGTAGCCTTTCTACACAAGCACCTTAAAGTATAGGCTTTGGCATGAGTTATAGCGTCACTTAATGTATTTAATATCAAATATGCAAGCACACATCAGATTAGCATACACCTTGTGATTTCCTTAAGCAAACACATTGGAGGGTAGGTAATTCCAAAAATGAATTTCTACTTGTAAGTTTGCCACTTTACCGTTATATTCATTGTTTTTGTATTAGTGGATTTGAAGATGAAGCTCATGAAGTGATCTGAGATAGACTTGGAAGAGTTGAGAATTTACCCCTATAAATTATGATTGATACTGTATGATGGTATATGCAGAAACATACAGATTAGTCTTGCCAGCTGAGATTTATCTTTTTCTCTCCTAAATAGATGTAATTATTCTTTGCTTAAGTATAGTACAAATTACCAAGAGAAAGCATTCCCATGATGGAAACAGGTATGTGTGAAATTATTGATAGTGCTGTCCCTAGAGTTGGTGGTCAATAAGAAATAAATAAATCATTATAGTGACAAGTTTAATTTTCTACAGAAATTGCTAAATAGTTCACATAGGAACAATGCTTTATGTGGCTAGTCTTCCACAAAGAGACTGTCTCTGTCCCCTGTAATGCAGAGACAAAGCCATTCCAA
The DNA here is from genome assembly GCA_019455555.1 of Galemys pyrenaicus. Lineage (NCBI taxonomy): Eukaryota > Metazoa > Chordata > Mammalia > Eulipotyphla > Talpidae > Galemys > Galemys pyrenaicus. The sequence continues at coordinate 10,921,851 of JAGFMF010011861.1, read as the reverse complement.
CAACATGAAGAATATATCTAAAAATAGTTGAACGTATTATTTGAATGCACAGTGCAGACAAGAATGAAAAGCAATCTTGCAGCTTTACTGAAAGTGGATTCTACCAGTTAGATACTAAATATGCCACACAGAGGTATAGTTATACTAAACCATCATTCAAGGTCTTAGAAACTCCCTGTCCCAACAAAATATCAATATAAATAGGACAAAAGATTAGAATCAAGTAGTAAGAAAATGACTACACTAAGAACTAATATGTAACCTCCTTTACCTCTAAGAACATGTATTTGTTTTTGTTTTGTGGATTGGGTTTGAGTGCTATCCAAAAAGTCAAACTTAAAGACAGAAATGTGCTGGGAGTTATAGAAAAGTTTGGTGAACCTTAAAATATGGAACATAGGAAAGTAATAAAAACATGAGTTGGAAAAGCTGACACCTGAGAGCCAATTGAGCATATTAAAATATTAGCATGACAGGAAACCATAAAACGTCCAATTTTTTAACCACTCTTAGTAATTTATAAGTCATGTATTTTACTAAGTTTCAGTGACTGAGGGTTTCTGCCTCATAACCAGCTAAAAACTTGCTGTTTGTTTAATGCCTGAATCAATTTAATAGACTAAATAAAACTATGTTCAATTTAATAGATCAAATAAAACTTTGTTAAGAGGATTTGTAAGGTGTTCTGATAGATGTCAGCACTGAGGCTCTTCGTGCTAAAAATTATTAGAGCAAAGTTGGAGCATGCGTATGTGAGATGAGTATCATTCTTACACATCTATGAAAAGTTTCCCTATGATGGTAGAAGAAACCAATGCTTCTGTATCTACTGTCACTAATTGACTAAATATTCCCCTCATTTTGTCAAAAATTTAACCCGCAAAATGACATTATAAATAATACTATAACTTCTTATATGAACAATGTTGCTTTCGGAGTTGACTTGCTGTTTTAAGAAGGATTTCATCTCAAACACATCCTATATACTTTTATATATATGTGTCTGCACTTATATCCTAAATGTTAGGCTACTATAGACTTCTAATGCCATTTAAAAACATAAAACATAAATCTGCTCTGTATAACCCATTTAAAAATATAAATATACAAACTGAATTGATTATATAGGGGCTCCAATGTAGTGTCACATGCATATCCAATGCCTAAAAAATAAAGCTTTACTACATTATAAATTTTCCCTATGTTCATTATCACTGAATACTTTATTAACTAACCTTCCTATGAAATATAGTTTAAAAAATTGAACATAAAATTTTAGAAACTTTCATGGGAACTTATTTTAAATGTATTGAACAATAAAAATTTGCCATATTTTGTTTATCTTTAGTTTTAATTTTTATTTTTTTTAAAGATTTATTTATTTATGCGTACAAGCACTGGGGTACAGGCCAGAGGTGTGGGGGGGGTGAGAGGATTCACCACAGAGAACAGGGAGCAGAACAGGCAGATCAACGGA
>JAGFMF010011861.1:10909346-10920324 GCA_019455555.1 Galemys pyrenaicus | reverse complement strand
CACCATGTGGGTCCCCTCCCTGGCCGGCAGCAGGGATCGAACTCATGCTGCAGTGGCTGCGGTTTGCTTCATAGTGCGTTGCTTAACCCACTGCGCCACAGGGGAGGCCCTAGTTTTTATTTTTATAATTCATCTATTTTGCATTTTACTGAAATATTAGTTTTGATGGATTAGGAAAATAAAATGAATTTGACCACCACCAAAGATAGTTTAAGAAGCACTTTTAAAAGCATAAATACAGGGCCTCCCTGGTGGCACAGTAGGTTAAGAGGCACACTATGGAGCAGACTGCTGCCGGCCAGGGAGGGACCCACGTGGTGCAGCAGACCTCTCCTACTGTGCCCACTGCTCCCCTCAGCAGTGTACTTCAGTTGATCTGCCTGTTCTGCTCCCCACTCTGTCTGGTGAATCCTCTCATCCCCCACACCTCTGGCCTGTACCCCAGTGCTTGTATGCATAAATAAATAAATATTTAATAAAAAATTAAAAAAAATAAAAGCATAAGTACAAAGGTATGCAGTAAGGGTAGGGAAACGAGATACAGTCTATCAGAATTAGAGAAAATTGATTATACTAAAAAATGTAAATTATAATCTAATTCTCACATCTTAATCAGTACTAACTCATCTATCTCAATGTCACCAGCAGCCTGGATGCCATGACTAAATGACAGAGATTTTAGTCAACTTGACAGTAATAGTTCAGATTATAAATTATTACATAGACATTCTGATTTGTACATTATTCTCCTCCAAGTTGTGCGTGACCATGCTTAAACCAGGATGCTTTGAGTAGTTGGACCAATACAACCAAGACTGAAAGTCACAAGACTAAATACCGTAGGAATTTCATGTAATTAGCATGACAGCTATACTCCATGAGGGCAATGGCAAATATATAGTTCATATTCCACCATTTTTTCCTCCCATCACTAATCATTAATGAAATGAAATATTTCCAAATGAATCCAGATTAGGATTACTAAAACTCCAGACAACCATTGCAGGGATAAATTATCCCTAATTCAGTCCTGCTTCATGTATTTTCTTACTAACTTTAAGTCCCCTTGAGTAATAAGTATCTTTAAAGATTATAATCTTAAGATTTTGCTAATTTACTCCCATGGATTTAGTCAAAAGGAAATCTGGCAGAATACATACCTCTCGATCCATCATTGCTGCCCCACCCCCACCCAGCGGCTGCCTGAATTAAGGCATAAGATTTCTATCTTGATAATAATCACAACTGTATATAGCCTGATGGCAGCTGTAGTTTCAATTTCATTTACATCTCTAATCAAATTGTCATTATTCTAATGACATCTCCAATCACTGAGTCTCAACATCAGACAGCCTCTTAAATATTGATACTATCGTACTAACATATTATAATGACTGAGTATCTACACAACATGTCTACAAAGTGGTTGTCCAAACTATATTTGAATACTTTTGTAGATATGACTACAATTATATCTTTTGGGAAATTATCACTGTTAAAAAGCTCTGTTTTATTATTATATGTGTTTGTATAGGATATGCACATGAAAACTGTATTTCACCCTTAAATCCTGCATCATACAGCTATTTAATTTCTCTACATAACAGTTTTAAAATGTTTGAAGACTTCTTCAGGAAATATCCTTTATAACAAATCAATCTGTTATAAAACATGCTCAAAGTCAATGCTTATGACATAGGTTACCTATTATAAAAGTATTTGAAGCAAAACTCACATGGATGTGATGGCATCCATTGAGTTGTGCAATATGGTCTCCTGCCACTCAAAATTATGTGACCATGATGTTTTAAAGGAGGCTAGGCAGTGCCTGACAGAGCTGTTCAAAGGCTATTTCCTGCCATTAAAATAAAAATTTCTATATGGCAAGTAAGGCAGTCATTTCATAGTAACTACCTTTTGCTTTGCCAACCTAGCTTATAGAAACCAGAGTAAATCTGATAGGAGAAAAACTGAAGATATCCCAAAGCTGAGTTGTAAATTTATATAAGGAAATAACAGTTTACCAGTAGCTGGATTCTTTCACCAAATCCCTCTGTAATAGGGTGGTTTTTAGAAAAAGGGGAAGTTTTAGAATTTTGGTTTTGCCTTAAGTAGGATGGAGTTGAGCAGGGATATGAAGATGTTGGAAATCGAAAATAAGAGAACAGAAGGGAAAAAAAGAAAGCAGGATAGAGAGTAGTAAGGAGACATGCAGGAGGCATATAGAGCAGAAAAACATGTAAAAGAATTGTGCTTATTTTTTAGTTTTGGATTGGTTAAAATAAATGTGGGTAAAAAAATTTGTAGAAAAAGCAGGTTTGGTGGTTCTAGCATGCCCCTCTCCCAGCCCTGTAACACTTCTACCAGTAAAGCCAAATCATGGACACTATTTCCACAGGAAAGCAGAGAGATTAGTCATTGTTCAGTTCTAAAACTCAAAAAATTGTTGCATACTAAGGGAGATAATTTTGAAAAGATGGACCTCATTGTAAGGTGGAAATGTTTCTTCACAATTGTCAGTCTTCTTTTGTGAACATAGAAGATAACATTAGATTGCAGACTAGGAGGACTCAGTATATGTATGACAAAGGAATTTGTCATTCTGCTGAAAAGAAACATGATTTTTTTAATTGCAAAGATTTAAAAAAAGCTAATATTCATTTTTATACCCAAAATATGTTCTTTGTGCCACGTCAGAAAAAAAAAATAAATCAAAGCTTTTTATTTGTAAGAGCTGTTTGTTATTGAAAAAAAGAGTAAAAGTCAGGCCCTGAGGAAGGAAATTATAGAGTTTATACTTTGAAGATAGTTTGTAAAATGACTAGAGGATCCCTCAATTATCTTCTTTCAGACTATCTGGAATAGAGGAAGGTAAATTCAGTGGAATTTATCTTGGAGAAGATTAGTTGGGTCTTTTTTGGAGACATCAACAGAGAGAGATGCAGAGACAGTCATAAATAACCTACCCAGCATCCTCTAGGATTAACTTCAGGAAGCTGTGACTGCATACTCTGACAAATGACCCATATAATCAGGACTAAATTAACATGGGGAGCAAAAGTTCAGTGTCTCAGCTCCCCATTTCTTCAAGAGTTCCTTTAAGAATGGCCAGATTTGTTTAATAAAAATTATGTTTACCCATTGGAATCAGAATTCACTATATGTATCCTCAGATTTGATGACTTACTAGGACTCACAGAAATCAGAAAAGTTGTTCTACTCACTCAGTTTTTTGCAGAGAAACAATACAGATAAAGGTAATCAAAAGAAAAAGACACCTAGGGCAAAGTTCAGGAGACAAGTTTCCAAGTTGTTGTCTCCCAGGATTGTGACATGAATAGCACTGATGGCTGACAACCACTGCTGACCAGGAAAAATCCCTGAGCTTTGGTGTCCAGGGATTTCAACCATACAAACAGATAGGGAGTGTCCCTATGACTGAACTGAACTACTTCATCTTTATCATGTTCCCTCAGAGGTCAAATTAAACCAACATGGCCTGGGATTCCAGGAAAACAAGAAGGGCATTCACCATAAATCACATTGTTAACATACAGTTATCTAGAATGACCCAAGTTCCAAAGCACACAAAGATACTCTTATCAAGCAGGATATTCCAAGGAGCCAAAGTTCAGTCCTTTCACTAGAAAACACAGAGTTGAAGCATCCAGCCTGCTGAGTTAAACCTTTATTGCATACCACATGTCAAAACTTTACTAAAGCTTGCCAGGAAAAAGCTAAACAAGACTTAGAGTAAGAAAGATTAATCAGTAATCTTTCAATGGAGATCTGGGTATTATCTAGCAAAGATTTTGGGAATTGAGTCTGTGGAAATAGGCAGTCTTGAAAGACATTATACTAACATAAATAAGGTAGAAATGTAGTGAATCCTAAACATAATAATGCAAATAAACTAGAAATTTTTTTCCCATTAGTTGCACAACTGACTTACTTGTGTAGAAAAAAAAAAAAAAAACACTAAACACGACAAATTTAAGGTGATTAACATTGTGAATACTGGAAAGTATGTTAGGAAAGCTGATTACATTTTCCATGCATATAGCTGTGTTTGGTTTTAATATCTCACTGGTTCTCATAATTATTGAGTTTAGTAAATTTTTTCATGTACTGATTTTATTTTAATATAGGAGTGATTATTTTTAACTGTGAAAAATTTTATCAGCTTCATAGCATTTGCATCACTTTTTCATATGCCTAATCATTTTTTTAAAAAGTGGGATCCATGATTCCCAGAAGTGCACTACAACTGGTTGGGAATGAACAGTGTTAAAACTCACCATCCTGATATGTTAAGATACTGTATCTGATTTATACCATATATTTTTGGAGAGGCATTTTTTGTCTTGCTTGACCTTCCCTTTCCTGATTTATAAAGATTAAAAATAACTGATTAAAAAGAGATTAAAGAGCTAGTTTGTATTAAAAATATTTTAAAGGTACTCAAGTCCTACTAAAAGATTCAGTATCCATTGCAAGTTATATGTCCATGTTGGTAGAGGTCATCAGGAGAATATGAAACCCTGCAGTTAACCTGTGTAGTGGACCTAGGCCATTATAGGCTCCTCACACCTGCTCTTGTTCTTGGAATATACAGTCTGCCTGCCTTTCTATCCCCAGAAACTTGCCCCATAACATTAAGATAGCAATGTGGTTCTGAGACCATGTGGAGGGAATATATGACTGAACCCAGTCTTTATAAAGGTCTTTATATAAACTTTTAAAATTTGACAAGTGAATGTTCATTTTTGTGCAGTGTTTGATTTCTCCTCTCAAGTATTGTCCCCATAAAATTACCACCACCAAGACACTCAAGAACTATCACCACAGACTCTTGTGCTCCTCCCTCCCATTTTAATCTCTTTCCCTCCCTTGTATAGTTTTCTTATGTACCTCCTGTAAATCATTCAATATTTTTCTTTTTCCTTCTGACTTACTTATCATAATCCCTTCCAGCTCCATCCACGTTGCTACAAATGGCATATGTTTCCTTTTCAATTGTTGAGTAGTTTCTCTTGTGTATGCATACACCACATCTTTTTGATCTAGTCACCTGATTTGGGGCATTTCGTTTTTTTTCATATTTTAGCTATTGTAAAAAATATGTAGTATATAGTGTATAGTGCTGCTTGTATAGTGCTGCAAGTGTCCTTTTGAATTAATGTTTGTGTGTCCTTAGGTAGATTCCTAGGAGTGGAATTGCTGGGTCACATGGTAGATCCATTTTTAGTAATTTGAGGGTCCTCCACATGGCTTTCCATAGTGGTTGGAACAGCTCAGTTCAGTCTGGAATGATTGGTGCCTTTGGTTAGCGAGCTCTGGTTGCAAGTTGTCTTGTCTGATCACCTCATTTTCCTCACAAATATTCCTGTTCTGTATATGTGTCTGAAATAATTGATAAGAGTTGGAAGGAATGGCACAATACTACAGCTAAAACCACACAAGACTTGGGAGCAACTGAAATGTAACTAATGTAACTGAGGAAATCAATTTTTAAATTTAATTAATTTAACCAGATATGGTTTGTGCCTATTTTATTGACTAGCATATACTTTTTCAACTGAAAGGTGCTGAAGTGTTGCTCTGGCAAAGTGCTTCAGACACTGAGGCATCCATGTGTCACCTTTCATATTAGTAGAGACAGTAATAATTTTAGGTATCATTTCCTGCTTATGTAGTATTAATGTGTGATTATGACAAATTGAGTTGTTCTGGACAGCTGGAATTAATATTGATGGCAAGGGTATTCCAAGAAATGTGAGTACTACTTTTCAGATTTAAATAAATCAACACATATTCAAAAAGTATCTAACATTAAGAGTATTTCTGCAATGACTTAATTACAAAATAAAGTGTCAGTTTGGAGAGAATTGGAGTAGATTTTGGATGTAGGCAATACAGTCCTACTGTCCTAAAAAAGTTCTTCTAAGAGCTGTTTGCAGAAGAACAGAAGACACTGTGGCAGTGAGATTCATTACCAGGTGCTGTAGTGAAGTAAGTATCAGAAATTAGAGCATCAATAGGAGAGCAGCTGCCAACACTGAAATGGCCCTGCAGGAAAGAAAAGTAGAAAATTCACACCAAAATGACTTCCAGATTGCAGTGCTGGGACACTAAGAGAATGATGAGGTACTAAGATTTATTGGTGTGGAAAAACTTGGAAGGGACAATCAGCTCAGTTCTTGATATTTATTGTTTCTTATGTCAAGGGCTCATCCTTAAATAGAGACAGTTCTATCTAGTTCTTCTTAAACAATTGCTTGCCAACAGTCCACACAATAATCAATTTAGGAAAAGTTTAATACTCCCACATTTTAAATCAGATTCTCTAGAGTGGAATCCAGGAATGTGTAAATATTTTAATGTTCTCTAGGAGATTCCAAAGTATATGTAGGTTTAAGATATACTGGTACAAATCACTAAAAGCTAATGAGATCAGAACTGCATGCTAAGGCATGCAAATTTAGCAGTTAGTTAAAACTGAGAATGAAAACAAAACTAATGCAACTCTTCAGATAGATATGCTCCACCGAGAGTGAGAACAGAACACCAGGAATGTGTGAAGATAAATATTTATGTATGTAATTTACTTAAAATACTTCAGCATAGACAATGAGTTACAAATGCATGTGTTCAATAGTTTTAACCTATAATCATGATGAAGAAATGAGGAAAATGTTAACATTTGAAGTGCACTAATCAGAAATATAACCTGAGTGGCTAGTTAATATGTAAAACATTAATCAAAAGTCCATACTCTTGAAATAATTGCAAGTGCCACCTACATTTATTTCCTATGAACACATAAGTTTTGTTAATTAGGATAATAGATATTAGTGAGACTGATTCATCGGAAAAATGGAGTTCAAAATGTGCTGATTAGTTCCAAAGGTAACATAGGCACTCCTGTTTTTACAAAGGGTTATAAGAATCCAGTAAGAAAACAGACTTATGCTTTATAGTCCTAGTTTAGCAGCTGATTCAAGGCAGTCTTTTGTCATCCAACTAGAAGACAGCTGGATTCTGCTGTGATAGTGCTTTAAAAGGCTCTAATGAAACTTTCATGCAAGGTGCCATCAGAGTATCAGGAAGAAAGATAAATGACACACTATGCCCACTTAAGTAGATGTTTTACATTTGGGAAAAATTCATATAAGGTTTTCTGTCATTGTGTGAAACCATCTACGTGCAAAGACTGAATGAAGACTATCAATAGTTACCAAGAAAATAGCCTAATAGTGAAAGAAAACAATTCAGGTCAGTTTGCAAAAAAAAGTCATTTCTACAGAAAGTTTGATATGAGTTTTTTCTAGTTACTCTTAACACATAATCATCAATGGGTTACATTAATAAACAGGAGCTGCTGAATTTTATTGAATTGTGAGCCTGTGTTGTTCTTTTTTAAACACCATGCTTTTTTTTAAAGATTTTTATTTATTTATGCATACAAGAAATAAGGTGTAGGTCTGGTGAGAGAACTCACCATAGAGTGAGGAGCAGAACAGGCAGATCAACTGAAATACACTGCTTTGGGGAGCAGCACATGAGACATAAGAGGTCTGCTGTGCCGTGTGGGTCAACTCCCTGGCCAGGAATAAAAATCATGCTGCAGTGACTAGAGACAGCTTAATAGCACAATCTTTAACCCCTGAGCCACCAGGGAGTCCCAAACCATACTTCTTGAATAATTCTGCTTTTTCAGAGAGCTCTGAATTTGAAAAGCAACTAGGATGACGACAACAAAAATACTATGGTGACTTTCTAATGAAAGGCAACTATTGGTAACTAATTTCACTCTCCATTTTTAAGACCTTACAAAAGAATAGCTTCTTGTGCCTAGCAAAAAGAGTGGTTCTGAATAGCAGAAATTAAAGTTTCCAGTCTTCGAACTTTAAATGGTTTAAGCACTCATTTAATCTTTAAAACACGTTGTCAGTAGCTTCCTAAATTTCAACTTTTGAAAAGTCTGCAGAATTAAGGTTGCTGGAGGCGGCAGGGTGGAGGTGGTAAAGAGGGGAGCGGGGAAAGGATGGACTAGGCTAAAGGGCTATTGGTGCTTTGATGGTGGGGGTGGTGTGTTTACATACATCTGAGGAGGTGTGAACCTATTCCCCTAAATCATATACAGTGTGGTAAACCAATGTTACCACAATTTAAAAAAAAATAAAAGGGATAAATAGCTTAAGTCACACAGCTCAAAAGAAAAAAAAGTCTTCAATTATAGTGTTATTTCCATACTGAAAAAAAAAACAAAACTTTTAGGTATATTGCTCGAAAATTTAGATGATCTAAAAGTTGACAAAAACCAGTATCAGTCCAGGAGTGGTCACATTGTTGAGCAGTGTCTTGACAAGTCCTTGTGACTATTATTTATGTCTGGCCTCATGAGACCTGATCTCCAGGCAAAGGTGATCTAATATTCTTTGCTGCTGCAAATTCAGCACATGCCATGCACTTAGATAACCATTCACAGTCTTAGCTAAGCATATGAATATTCTTGGAGATTTATTTGCTCATTTTGATTATGTTTTGCTTATATTGAAGTACCATTAAGGTCACTGCTGATCCTGTTATTTGGAAAAGTTGTAGTCTCTTGTCAAATGGGGGGGGGGGGGAGGATGCATAAAAACATAGCTTGGGTAGGTCTCTGTCTCTAAAATGAAGTTTAGTTCATCTAGATTACTGTCTCATTCTAAAAAGAGTAAATTTACTAGGAATGCAGTGATTCATTTTTTAAATATGGGGTTTTGGATGTAGAGTAGGAGAAATGATCCTTCAGGTTAAGGAAGGAGGGTGGATAAGCTGTTGCGGTTCTGAGGCACCTGGAGAGCCCTTGAACTTGGGTCGTCTCCTATGGCATCTGCACACCTCTTTACTGGCATTTCAGGAGCTGGACCTGCCCTCCTCACTGCTGCCCTCCTCACTGTAAATCTTCCAGGATTTACAGCCAGTCGCTCCAGTAAGGCGCTGCGGTTGGTATTTCCCCACCCACAGCGGATGGTGGGGCGCATTAACTGTCTGGCAGCGGCTCACATTTATGCGTCACTGGGAGGCCACCCGTGCCAGAACTCAGCTACTGGGTCTAGCCCAGAAACTCAGGTCAGAGCCATTTGGTTTTCCTGATTTTGTAAAGCATGCAATACGTGCACAAGTGATCTGGAATTTTTTACTTGCCATCTCTCTTACTATCCTCTTAATCAGTTATTCTTTGGATGAAATATTTGATGACAGTGGGCTTTCTAACTCCCATCACCAACCTCAGTTCATGTTTTACTATGACACAGGACAGATATCCAAAGCACATTATTGTCAGAGAGTAATTGTAACACCCATTTACTTGACCAAAATAAAAGGAAAATGAAAAGAGAAAGGAAAGGAGGATCAGTCTGTGTCTAGTACCAGCACTGTTGTTAAGACTAGAAGCTCTTTGAACATGCTAAAAGTTGCTGATCTTTAAAAATATCTAGGAACACATACATACCCAATATTTAAATATGAAAAATCAGTGGTGTCTGCTAATGAACAGCTCATTCAAAACACGTGATTTGATTTCAACAGTTCTAGAAAAATGTGTCATAAATATGTTAACTCTTCTTGACGTAGAGAAGTTTAAAAAAAAAAAAAGTTCTGTGGCCTGTGGTTAGAATTCACACATTGTTTATGGGCAGGTGTTCTTTCCTTAACTAACACAAATGCTGAATCACTAAAGCCAACACTTTTAGAGTAAAACTCTTTGCCCTAATTATTCTTTATAGGATCAGAAAATTGATAGCTAATTTCATCACATAGCCTAGTTGAAAACTTACATTTCCTGGTTTTGTTTTTCTTTATAATAACAAAATCCTGTCAAATAATGACTATTAAATATTTTTTAAAAGTATTATTTCATGTGAAAATGTTGCATTTAATGTTAAAATGTTAACATTTCATCTTAAAGTTTGCTAAAATCATCATTTTTAAATAGCACAAAGAGACCAAATATTTATTAGGTGTGAAAAAAATAAATGTCCCAATTAAAGTGCATAATTTTTAAATTCAAGAGCTTGACATCATACATCATAGACATTTCCAAAACTAATTTTTCAGATTTCTTTTACATATTACTTTACTGGAAGTTACTTTACTTTTAAAATGTACTTTTTAGTAAAGTTTAACACAATTTATTAGTACCATAATATACAAAAACTGCTTTGCTAAAGGCAAAAGTTTTGAATTTTTTTTCTTTTAGTAAAAGTTGTCCAATATTAACTGATAATTAAATATTATCTACTAATATAAATTTCAGGAATCAATATGCCTAGTCACATTATGCATTTCACAGGATCTGAAAATCTGGTTGCAAATTTAAAAAAAAGATATTTACTTAAACTTTTGCGCAATCATTTTGTTACAAAATAAAGATGAATGAATCATCTATATTTATGATGACATACAAAAATATATGCTGGCAGTCCATATTTCAACTTTGTGTTATATATTCAAGGTTGTCAATAAACAACAAAAAAAGTTGGAAATTTTAAGTGTGAGCACTCTAAAAGTGACTAATGTACTCCATTGTACAAAAATGTACACATTTTGGAACATCTTCACTTAAGAAAACATGCCCCCAAAAATAGTTTAGCAGTTATTTTCCTCTACAGCTTTTGAAAATAATACAAGTAAAATTACTCACATTTGAGAGGATTTTGTTTGTATTTAAATACCTATTTTAAGACTCTATCCTAAAAAAGGCCTTCTTGGGCTAAATTTTAGGGGAAATGTGTTAAATTCAAGAAAATACACATGGAAAAGAACTAAACTTTTAAATCATTTTACATTTTAAATCCCAAACATTTTTAATTTTCATTTTTTAAAAAAGATTTCTTATTGAGTTTTTTTGTTTACTTTTGGTTATAATTGCCCAATTCCTTGAGCTTATTCTTTATTGTTGTTGTTGTTCTTTCATATTCCTCCTAATAGT
>JAGFMF010011861.1:10891976-10908379 GCA_019455555.1 Galemys pyrenaicus | reverse complement strand
GATTTTCTTGGTTTCAATTGTAAAGGGTATATTTTTCTTGATTTCTTCTTCTTCGGATTGGTTGTTTGTATATAGGAAGGCTACTGACTTTTGTTCATTAAAAAAGATTTCTTTATGCACAGAAGAGCAGGGTGCTGGCCAGAGGTGTGAGGGGGTGAGAGGATTCACCATAAACAGAGTGGGGAGTAAAAGGCAAGTCTACTGAAATATACCACTGAGGGGAGTCACAGGCAAGACAAGAGAGGTCTGAGGCATCATGTGGGTCACCTCCCTAGCTAGAGACGGAATTTGTGCTGCAGTGGCTGTGGATAGCTTCATAGTGCTGCAACTTAACCACTTGTGCCACAAGGGAGGCCCCCCAAACATTTTAATCTTTATTTTTAAAAATGTAGTTTTTAATTATAATGAGACACTGATTTTTTACTAATATGAAGTATATCCCCTAGAGGCATTCCAGGGGCCAAATAATACTGATTTTTAAGTTTCCAAAGTCTACATAGAAAAAAAAATTCAAATAGCATTAATGTTGATAAAAAATATAATTTTAGCATTTTATGAAGTCAGTGTAATTCCTATATATTTTTTAAATGACACCAAACATTTAAGTTTTTCAAATTCCATGTATTAGTAAGTCTTTATAACTTATGCAGAGAAACAATGGTGCTGTTTTCATCTGACTGAAAATATAAAGTTCTATATATTTCATTAGACTTTTATATAATATCAATCCAATTAAGCCTAATTGATTATATCAATGCTGTGAATATTAAAAAGTAAAAACAAATTTGTTTTGTATGAATGCTAAAACCTATAAAATAGGAATGTAGGTTGAATACTAGGTTATAAATTTTCAAACTCACCCTGATTTTACTGCCATGTTCCTAGTTGGTTAAATTAAGCCTGAACAAAATTAAATTCAATTAGCCACAAAATAATTATGTTGAGCATTAAAATAGGCATAATTTTTTTTTGCCATATGACCTCATCAAATGCATAAAATTCATGATCATATAATGTATAATTCACTAAGTATCATTATGCAGTATAAGTATACTGCATATCAACCAGTTTAGAGTTACAATAGTTGTTTGATGTTATACTTATTAAATAGTAGTTATAATCAGAAAAGTTAATAAAAGGCAAAACAAACATAGAGCTAGTACTAGTTATTTCTTGTCATCTTTATTTCAGTAGCCCAATTTGTATAATCATATTGCCAGCAGTAAATTGTTATAATTTTTAAAATGTTGATGATTCTATAATGATGGAATTTATTATAAGATTTCTTAAACTCTCCAGGTGGACAGAACATGAATAAACCTTCTAAAAAATATTCTCTTATTAGTTGTATGAGCCAGACCATAGATGGTTCCATTTTAACATATTATATTACCAGGATATTGGTATATTAAATCATATTTATCAGGAAAAATATGTTAAATTATGAACTGACTCTTAAAAGCATCTGTCCTCAAATAATACACATTTCTTCTGTTTTCATTACATTGACCAAAGCAAGTCTATAACTACAAAAGGACTGGGAAGTACAATTCTATCCTGTACTCAAAAGAAGGAGAGAACTAGAATAAAGGACACCATTTTTTTATTATTATTATTCCAATTTGTTCCTGGGCTATAAATTGTTCTTTCAGAAAACTAAAGATGTGATGACACAAGTCAATTAATCTATGGCATTTGTCACAGTTATTCATGTGCTAACTTAGTGATGTCATCTCAGATTGTCCATGGAAATTATGTAATTTCATACCAAGGATCTCCAAAATATGCTCATATTCGAGAGTATTTTTAAAAAGTGAGATAAGAGAAGAAAATACTACAACTTCAGTTCATATTCATTTCTACATAAAACAAAATCAAATTATGTAAGAGTTTAACAATAAAGGGTTTATAATATTTTAACTTTACTGGTATTTAATGTTAAAAATTGCTAATTTATTCCTGCATTAGGAATCCTAAAATAGATCAAGAATTTTAAAAGAAGGGGCCTCCCTGGTGGCGCAGTGGGTTAAGCAATGCACTATGAAGCAGACTGCAGCCACTGCAGCACGAGTTCGATCCCTGCCTCCGGCCAGGGAGGGGACCCACATGGTGCAGCAGAACTCTCCTGCGGTGCCCGCTGCTCCCCTCAGCAGTATATTTCAGTCAGTCTGCCTGTTCTGCTCCCCACTCTGTCTCTGGTGAATCCTCTCACTGCCCTGGACTCTGGTCTGTACCCCAGCTCTTGTATGTATAAATAAATAAATCTTAAAAAAAAAAAAAGAATTTTAAAAGAAAGTGAGAGAATTGTCCTAAATCCTAAATCATTCATTTACTTGCAATATATTTCCATACAGTGGAATCTACGTGTCAACAAGAATAGCTATAATATAATTTTCACTATACTAACTGTCACAAAACAGACATAATTTTGCAAGATACCTCCAAAGACACTGGAGAACTGAAGATTGGAGAATCTATTGAAAAGAAGATATGTCATAGTATGTCTGTTCCTAGTACAACCTTGTCATCAACTGCATAGGATTGCTAACTAAAGAAATAGCAAAATCTGATAAATTTTTTTACATGTAGATTGAGAGCCATAAATATTTGCATTAAATTTACTCTAAGTATATATTACATACATGTATATGAACTTTTTATGAGGTATCTTTAACAGCTATCTTACAATCTAAGTGCTCAAATAAATTAGAACCCTTTCTTTGGACCACTTTATCACATAGTACTAAATCAATATTTTCATAAATTTTAAAGTATTCAGTAATGAAAATTTTTAACATCATATGATTTCAATAATATTGCTTCACTAAGCTATATTAATAGATAATATAATAAAGCTAACACTTGTGAGAGAAAGTGGGATTAATAAAAATTTAAATTGCCTAAATATAATTAATTTTATCTTTTATAAGTTTTATAATTGTGCTTATATCCTTATCACTGATATGCAGAAAGTTTCAGTGAACTGCAGAAATCAAACCCGTCACAACATTCCCTTAATTGAAAATCTAATCCACAGAAATATCTTAATTCTCTTAAATTCAAGAAAGCTGAGAGAAGTGAGGGTATTGCAGAAAAGTTTGAAGCTGGCAGGTATTGGTGCATGAGGGAAGAACGATTCCATCACATGAAAGTGAAAGATAAATCAATAAGTGATGTGGAAGCTGCAGCAAGTTAACCCAAATACCTAGCTAACATCACTGATGAAGGTGGTTACATTAAAAAGATTTTAACATAGAGCAGAAAAACAGATTTCAATGTAGACTATGTAGATTTTCAATGTACTAGACATTGCCATCTTAGGACCTTCATAGCTGGAGAGGAGGAGTTAATAACTAAATTCAAAACTTGAAAGGACAGATTAACTTTCTTATTAAAGGCTGATGACTTCAAATTGAAGTCAGTGATTATTGATGATTCTCAAAACATTTGGGCCCTTAAGAATTATGCAAACTCTACTCTGTGATCTTAAATGGAACAAAAAATCCTAGATGTCAGCACATCTATTTACAACATGGTTTACTGAATATTTTCTTTCTCATTTTTGAGATCCACTGCTCTTATCTAGAATCCTCTCAAAATACTATTGTTCATTCATAATGCACCTGGACACCCAACAGCTCTGATGGAGCTATATGA
Source organism: Galemys pyrenaicus (assembly GCA_019455555.1). Taxonomy (NCBI): domain Eukaryota; kingdom Metazoa; phylum Chordata; class Mammalia; order Eulipotyphla; family Talpidae; genus Galemys; species Galemys pyrenaicus. The sequence goes on along the minus strand of JAGFMF010011861.1, from coordinate 10,904,722 downwards.
AGATATGAATGTGTTCTTGCCTGCTAACTTGACATACACTATGCAGCCCATGGATCAAGGGGCAATTTCAATTGTTAATTCTTATTACTTAAGAAAGGTGTTTCATAAAGCTATTACTCTGATCAATAGTGATTCCTTCTGTGAATCTAGGCAATGTCAACTTAAATGCTTCTGGAAAGGGGCCTCCCTGGTGGCGCAGTGGGTTGAGCAATGCATTATGAAGCAAACCGCAGCCACTTCAGCGAGTTTGGTCCCTGCTGCCGGCCAGGGGGGGACCCACATGGCACGGCGGACCTCTCCTGCTGTGCCCACTGCTCCTCTCAGCAGTGTGCTTCTGTTGATCTGCCTGTTCTGCTCCCCGCTCTCTATGGTGAATCCTCTCACCCCTCTACACCTCTGGCCTGTATCCCAGTGCTTGTATGCATAAAAAAATAAATCTTTAAAAAAAAATACTTCTGGAAAGATTCACCATTCTAGATGTCATTAAGAATACTTTTGATTCATGGGAGGAGTTCAAAATATCAACACTAACAGCTTGAAAGAAGCTGATTACAACTTCTCTGTTTTCTTTACATTCAAGGTACAGGGTTTTTTCTCTTACTCAAACTGACCAAGATGCTTTTGTCCTCCAGATCTCTGCCCTAGCTATTTACTGTCTGGAATACCTCATCACTCAGATCTTTTCTTAGAAGAATTTGTTTCAGCAGTTAAGTATATGATCTTAATCAGTTCTTTAGAGTGGTTTTCACTGACAGCCTTACGGTACAGATCTACCTGCATCCACAGCACCACCCTCTACCAAATTATGCGTTACTATTAATATAATCTTTGAAGCCTACAAAAATCGATGTATCCTCACAGCCCCGGCCTCATCTTCTACCACCCTTCTCAATTGCTGTTTTTCACTTATTTGCTACTCTTTGTTCTTTATTAGATGAAGGAAGTTCTCATATGGTTTTCACTTACTCCGTCTTCAACATGAATGTTCTTGCAGACATATGTAAGCCTTGTTTTCTAAGTTTATTCAGATCCCTGCCCAAGTTTCATCTCATAAGAGACCTTTACCGTGGTCACCCTATCAAAAAGGTTATCACATTTCTTTGCCTGCTTCATTCTATTAGTACTGCATGACACTTGTATATATTTTAAACTTGTTTGTCTTTTGTTACATTCATTGGAACATAAGTTATAAGGTAAGGAGGAGCTTGCATTCCCTTCTCATTGTCATTTTAGTCCATTGAACAGGAGTTAGAGTACATCATTGTAATTTATGTAAACTATTCCTTGCTGCAGCTCATTTGATATTTATCTATAGAACATGCTGCTATGATCATTATAGTATAATCATAACTTTTGATTTTTATAATTATATTTTAATAATTTCTAATGGTCAGATGTATATGGAAATTTTATATTTTGATGCATACCAGTCAATCCTTAGAAAGGCTATAACAGTTTACACACACACCAACCACGCCTCACTCTTTTCTGCACATTTATGTTTACTTGGATTTTGTGAAATTCTTTAATATCTGTGACTTAAAAGGTAAATAATTGCTTTATTTGCATTTTATTGGAGTATATTTAATTTTTTATATATTATTTTGGTATGTGAGCTTCCTCATATCTTTTTAAAATTTTTATATTCATTTTATTTATATTTAATAATTCCATATGCATTCATGATATTTACATTCTGTCTGTTGCATATATTTTGAAAATTTTTCCAGTTTTTAATTTACCTTTTATTCAATTAAGTATTTTTTCATGTTTTAATTTTTTTTCCTTTTTTTTAAGTCCTTTGCTTAATAGTCTTCTATGGTTTCTTTGAGTGGTTTTATTGCTAATATTACAATTTTTTCCCTGTTTAATAATATGTTGGTATAGTAAACAATAGTAAATATAAATGAGTTTTTTTCTTTTTGAAAAGAATCGTTCAGCTTTCTTTACAACATACCAACATGATGGTAAATATAATAGTAGTTAAAATTTACTACAAGATTTCTATAGACAAGTGATTTTGATCAGTATTTTATATACAATAGCTTAATTAATCATCATATTGGCCTTCAGGTTTATGCTGCTTCCTTTCTTAAAAGAAGACAGCACAAATGTTGAGTGGTATGAGTCAGTCATGGAACCATCTCACATTTGTCAGAGCCATAAGGCAAAGTCTTGACTTTATAACCCACAGATTTATGCTTCATATCAATAAGACAACATAATATATTTTTGAGCTACATGTAATTAGGATTATCATACTGCCTGTTATCATTGTGATTCCATGTTGGGAGCACTGAACTCAGTGACATGGAACCTAATACAAATGTATGTCAGTCTTTCTCAAGTTCCTTCAAGCCTCCCTCACCCCAAATTCTCTTGTCATGGAATCATCACCATAAGAGGAGCAAAACCTGATCTCACTGCCTGTACTGATACAAGAAATATGATGAAAAATATGTTCTTACACTTAAAAATGACACTGGATATTCAAGATAAATGTTTAGAAAATATATTCCAAAAGAAAGCTGGAACAGTAGTGTTATCTAACAAAATAGAATGTAATGAAAAATATCAGATACGATAAACACAATACTAAAGAGTAAAAATATATACCTCTCATAAACATAAATACATACAGCAATTCCATCTCAAAAAATATGAAACAAGACAAATGAGGAGTAAACTAAATGAAAAACTTTAAAAATGATAATCTTACATAGTCCTCTCATGTAAGAAAACAATAGCTATAGCAGATGAATAAGAAGCTGTGAGAGCAAATATCTGAGCAAAACAATTATAAACTGAAAATATGTATTGTATGTTGAAAGATGCTATATCAAACATCAAAAAATGTCTTGTTCTTGAATATACATAATATGTTTTAAAGCAGCACATTATATTGTAAAATAAAGGAAGTCACAAACAATTACAGGAAATAATACAGATGATTGATTTCTAGAAACATACGATTAATTAAAAGCAAGTGGACAGCAAAAAGATACTATCAATATATTATGCATTGATAAATAAAATAACCATTGGACTTAAAAGGAATAAATTATTCTTAAAGAGTAATAGTAAAAAAAAATGAGAAAGTGACAAAAGTAATTAGAAAAAATGTATAATTTCAACACATTCATCAAGAAGCAAGAAATGTTTTTAAAATGACTGCACTTTTCAAGGCCTTGATGTTGGCGCAGCAGGTTGAGCACCACACTGTGAAGAGCCGCTGCTGCAGTGTGAGTTCCATCCCCAGCCAGAAAGGGGACCCATATGGCGCAGCAGACCTTTCCTGTCTCGCCACCCGCTGCTCCCCTCAGCAGTGTATTTCCTTCGATCTGCCTGTTCTGCTCCCCACTCAGTCTCTGGTGAATCCTTTCACCTCCCGCAACTCTGGCCTGTACCCCAGCTCTTGTATGCACAAATAAATCTTTTAAAAAATAAATGACTGCCTTTTTCAACAAGGAAACTAGAAAAGAAGCAAGGAGCAGAGAACCAAGAAAGGAAAGTAATGAAAATAAGTCAAATCAATAATGGCATCAAGCAAAGAATATTTTAAAAAATTCTGATTTCCAGCCAAAAACTTGCACCTTTGTCGCGCTTACAGAAGACTCTTAACAAATTTTAAGGAAGAGCTTAATATCTATTTTTTGTAAATTATCTAAGAAAATAGAAAATAACATGATCTATATAGCTCATTTTAGGAAAGCTAGTGCTATCCTGAATCTAAAAGAGACGTTAGCTCATTTCCATTAGGATTAAATGCAAATTATTAAATATAAAATCCCTGTCATATTTCAAAAATGTATATATAATATGAAAAGATTCTTCAACTGAAAAAATTTTAAAGTTAATTCACATTAACAGAATAAAGTCACTAAAAGACACTATTGTCTTAATGGTATAAACAAAATATATTTATATAAATTCAATAAAAATATTAGCTTACCAGGAAAACACCTAGAAAGCAAGGGATCAATGGGCACTTGCTTAATTTAATAAAGATTAAGCACCAATTTAAGCATTACACTCAACGGAGGAATTTTTGATACAGTTTCCTTATGAGGAATAAGAGAATAATTCCCATTATTTCTCAACACAGTACTGTAGTGCAGTCCATGGCACAAAAAGAGAGTTGCAAGATACAGTAGGAAAGAGATGCAATTTTTTATGTTTTCTGATGATATCTATATCTATTTAAAGAGATAAAGATAGGGCCTCCCTGGTGGTGCAGTGGGTTAAGCAACGCACTATGAAGCAAACCGCTGTCACTGCAGCAGCACGAGTTAGATCCCTGCTGCCGGCGGGGGGGGGGGGCACCCCGGGGGGGGCACCCCGGACACCCGGGGGGGGCACCCCGGGACACCCAGGGGGGAACCCACATGGCGCAGCAGACCTCTCCTGCTGTGCCCGCTGCTCCCCTCAGCAGTGTGCTTCCATCAATCTGCCTGTTCTGCTCCCCGCTCTCTGTGGCGAATCCTCTCACCACCCCCACACTTCTGGTCTGTACCCCAGTGCTTGTATGCATAAATAAATAAATCTTTAAAAAAAAAAGATAGATAAAGATAAATTATAATTTATGAGCGCTCCTAAGTATACTGTTTATATTTTCTTGTATTTCTCCACTTCACAGCAATAGTGAAAAAATAAAATAAATACTGTATCTGTCTTCTTATCACTGTTTATACACATGCATGCAATTGCAATCTAGGAACAAGCTTAGGATGCATAATATCTCTATGGAGAAAGTTTTTTTAAAAAAATTAATTGATCTACAGGATGTTTGTCTTTTGTTTCTTTTATAGACAGATAAACTATGCTCATGGATGAGAATACCTTATCATTTAAAAATTGAAGATAATTTAAAACACTTCTACATTAGGAATTCTATTCCAGTGACTTCACTAAGAATTCTGCCAAGTACTTTAATGTGAAGTAACACTAACATACCCAAATTTTCTAGCAGAATAGAAAGCAGCAGTTCTGCAAGTTCAGCATGAGGCAATACAAACTCCTGGCTATGCCATTACAAAAAAATAAATAAATGTTATAAACCAGTATCATTCCCTAAAAGATTTTAGAGTCTAAAAAAATAGTGGAAACAATTCTGTGATACATGTCTGAATTGGTTTTATTCCACAAGTGAAAGGGTTAACATCCAAAACAATATGTAAAAAGTCATAATTATCACAAATGGTACAGAAAGAATACTTGACAATTTAAACATACATTCATGATTTTACTAAAACTGTTAGAACTAGAAACTTCTTTAACCTAAGTCAACATTTTACATAATGGCAAACTGCTGAAACTTTCTGTGGTGAATGAGACGTGGAAGTTATTAATCATAACTCCTATTCAATATTATGGAAGTGCTAATCAGTGCTTTAACTGAAGGAGGAAAAATAACCATAGTCATTGGCAAGAAAATTTAAGACATCAATATTCATAGAAAACATGAATATATACATAAAAATCAAAAATAAAGATACAGTCTGGGAATTCAACAAAGAGAAAATGAAAACATAAGAGATACCAATATACTGGAATTTTTAAAATATATTAAGAAAAAAAATCTAAAAAAGGACTGCAATAACAAAAAAATTATAAAATGTTATTGACGCATATGAAAAGAGATATTTAAAACTAGACAGCTATATCAGGTTGATGATCATAAGACAATTTAAATTAGTGCCAATTCAGCCAATCAAAATTCCACAAAAGCTTTTGGAGAAGTGGACAATTCTCAAACGTATATAAAGATTCAAGTAGCCAAACTTGTTTGCAGGAGGATAATTGGGAGAAGTTATTCTGTAGTAGTAGTCGTCAAATTTGACTTATTAAAATTATCAGGGAGATTTTTAAAAACCTGATGGTAAAATCTTATCTCTTACATAGTTAAATCCTTCTTTTGAGGAGGTATCTCTACATTTAATACTCCCCAGGTTTTTCCAATGTGCCTTTAAGTTTGAGAACCATAACTCTGTAGCATATTATCATACACAATATGCTGCCACTATTCTCTTATCATAATAACTAAAATTTAAAAAGGCCTCCAAAATATCAGTTTTGCAAAGGCCATGGATTAAATGGAACACTCATATAGGGCTGGTGGGAACATAAATTGGTAAAACAACTTAGGAAACTCGTTTTTTCATTACTTAGTAAGACTGAAATACACATATAGCATAACAATTCCTCTTATTTATGTATCTAACTGAATGCATATACATGTGATTATGCATGTAAATAATGCTCATGACATTATTTGCAACAATTCCAAACTGGAAATAATCCAAATGCCCATAGCAGTAAAGCCAATAAATAAATCATAGTATATTCATCTGTGGTATAGTATAAGCCCTGAAATGGACATACTATGTTGAGCAATGTGGATATCAATTTTACAATATAATATTGAACATACATGCCATCCAGAAGAAAACATATGTCATAACTTTCCATTTATATAAAAGTTCCTAAGTGGACAAAAGTCATGATAATGGTGACCTTTGGGAAGGATGGTAGATAAATGACAGAGAAAGGGCAGAAGATGGGACTTAAAGAATAGTTATAATTTTCTATTTCTTGACTTGGGTGGTGGTTTCATGAATGTGTTTATTTTGTAAAAATTCTTGACATTTGCTTTTTTCTCTTAATTGAAGTATGACATAGTGATAAATTAATAAAAGATGGAGGATGGTCTCAATATTTAAGGATGTATTTGAAAATTCTATGAATAACTAACTTAGAATAACAAAGGGTTAGTCTATGTATGAATATATATATTTATTAAAACTTATTCTAGAGTCATAGTAACAAAAATTTGGGCACAATTCAGAAAAAAAGATTAATGGAAAAGAAGACATATTTGAGAGATCGAGATTTAATTACATAATTTAAAGGCAGCAAAATCAATGAGGAAAGGATAACTATCTTAGTAAATATTAATGGGAAATCAGGTTTACTGTACAGAAAGTAACTAAAATTGAATCCCAGTGCACCTCATAGCAAGTATCCTCTACATGAGTTAAAAAAGTCAATAATAAAATTATAAAGTTGACATAAAATAACATAAGCAAACATCTTTGTAACATGAAAAGGGCTTTTTACACAAAGCTTCACTGGTACAATCAAGAAACAAAAATGATTTGAGACTGACTTAGGAACAGACAGATCATACATTGTTTAAGTGAAAAATAAGGTTTGATTCCAAACAATCAATTACAAATGAATTAAACTCCTTAGTAAACTGATACCCTTTACAAATTCCAATTTACACCTGTAGATCTATGTATTATCTGATCTAGACCTGATCTTTATTTTACTTTAAAATATAGTAGCTAATACAACCTTTTGCATACCACATTGTTCTTTAATCTATTTTCTCAGCAGAAAGGACCTAATTCTACTTCTGCCTCAGTGCTAAAACTCTTATGACCTGAAATAGATATTCCCTGGAAAATGATTCTTTGTCTTCCATGCATTAAAGTGAATTGCTTAAAGATCCTAGTGTATATTTTTTGCTCTTATAGTGAATTAACATCATAAGCAACATTGAAATGCAGTGAGCATTAGATATAGTTAACTGAATTGACTTTCAACATAAATTCTTGATATTTATTTTGTGATTAGTAGATATTAATTTCTATACTTCCAAATAAGAATGTCATCATTTAAGTCACTAGAAAAAGTGAGGAAAAACTGATATTAGCAACATTTAGAAATGGTTATGAGTTTGGTAAATTTGTCTTTCTAAACACTGCTTTTAATTGTTACTTTTGCTTTAGATAAGCTTTATTTTTATATTCTGAAAAATAAATATGGATAACAATTTTTCACTTTGACTATACCAAACTTCAAAGAAAAGAAATAATTCACCATGCATTTTATTTGAAGGTCCACACAAAAGTTCAAAAAGCTGCACTAAACTTCCTACCCCTCACCACAGAGTCCTTTATAGTTTTTCCCTTCTTCAACATTATTGGGTCTTTATCATTGTCAGTTAATTTTTCACTTTTACGATCACCTCTTTAACAGAACGCGTTTTCTAGTAAAATGTCCCCATCCAGTTCCCAAGAGTATACACATCATAAGCACTTTCTAGACAACCAAAAGACAAAGCCAGGGAGTACTCACCTTCCAAATAGATGCCTGCCTGGATTTCTAGGACCCTGGGGAGGGTCCTGAGGTCAAGTGAATGGACAAATTCTTCCAAAGTCATCGACATTGCTCTGACTTGGCTACTGTAAGTAAGGCCTCTTACTTACAAAAGTGTATGGTTTCTAGGTGTCATTTGCCTGTAGTTGCAGTTCCTGTTCACCATTCCTCCAGGAAAGGAAAGGCAGGCAGGGAGGAAAGTCACTACACTCTAATTAGGGTGGAGTAGCTCTAAGGGAACAGGCGGGAGGAAGAAGGGAACAAAAGGAGTTATAGCTCTTTTTTGTTCTCATTGTGGCTTCATTTCCTTCTACCTCTGAAGTAGAACAGAATGGGGGTGGGGTGAGCATATCAGAACAGACATTGCCAACATAAAAAAAAAGAGAGAGAGAGAGAAAATTAATGAGTAGCTCGCTGGCTTTGTCTGTTGTCAGTCCAGGTGTTTTTACAACAGGGTAAGACTGTTTGGGGTCAGAGTTTCTTGTGGTTTGTGGGCCATAAAAGAACAGGAATTTAAGACTGAAGTTTAACTTTAAACATGGCACCATGTTAATTCTTTATCTCTGTAGTTCATTTCTAAAGTTTGTCTTTGTGCCTTGTTTGCATACTTGCAGTGCTTTTATATTAAATTTGGTTATGAAAGTGCTTTGCGTCAGCTCTTTTAGGAAATCTGGTACTCAGGAGAGAGGATCGAAACTACTTTTTATTCTTCCACATTAAAATTTTTGCTGAATCTTAAAGGTGGAGGGGTGGCATATGCAAAGTGATACAGTAATGTGAATTTTCTAATCACCACAAGATAGTGGAAGTATCTATCTCCAGTGAGTCTTGGAATTCTGAGTCTAGATCTGCTTTTAATTTACAGTTGACTGCAACTCTGTCTTCGCTGTTCCTCATTTCTCTCATTTATTAAATGGAGAAAAGGTAGAGGAGTCAAATAAATTGTTCTGTTTCCAAGATGAAAATTCTACAGTTATGATCCTGTGGTCCAAATTTAAGAGGACTGGGGGGAAGGCTAATAACCAAAGTCTAAGGAATCAAAGGAGGAAACAAAACTCATGAAAACAAATCTTTTAAGCCACCCCCCCACCAGTCTTTAACGGAAACAGTACTTTAGAAATACAAGATATTTTCTAACTTTCTTTGAGGGTGAATAAAGGGAAACAGGTTGTTATAAATACAAGTGAAATAACCTAAGAAGGTGCATTAGACTCCCAGTTTGGAACTGTTTTGGCCTTAAGCTGCAAAAAGCAAAACTAGATAGAGAGGGTCTGTTCATTGCAGCTTCATTATATGAAGACAGTAATTTAAGCTGATAAAGAGCTTTCAAAACTCAGCTCTTACCATCAGATCTGCCACTTGGACATTGTGCTTAGCATCATGACTTTTACAAAACTAAAATGTACGGGGTCACCTTAGGAGAATTTTCACTAGCCTCTTTTACTTTCGCTTGTAAATTTTTGCCCAAAAATGTCCCAAATTTAATCAGTCTGTATCCGTTTCCCAAGTTAAGCTTCTCAATAAACTGTAGACATTGTTTATGGCGTCAGAGCCTATTTCACAGACTTGAATATGTAATAAAGGCAGCTGTGTACTGTCCCTAAAAAGATATACTTGTTAGAATTGGTGCCACAATTAATTTTACTTGATCTTTATTGCAAATTAAACTTCACTTGATTTTTTTTTAATTTCCCATGTCAACTTTTTAGCCTACTAACCACTTCAAAATACCACCAATCTTTTACAACTGTCTATGCTACTCCTGCTTCTGCTCTTTCAACGGGTGATCCTCAGCCCCCATTTTAATTATAATCAGGTTCTCTCATGTCCTCAACCCTAGTTATGACAGTATCTTCATTTCCCATGCAAGAGGCTACATAATGGAAGGTGTCATCTTTAGCCTCCAAATCCTTCAAGTGTTCTATTGGCAATATTCAATACCATTCACCATATTCATGCTTTGTACTACTTTAATCCAGATAATAATCCAAGCAGAATAATTCTGATGTGAACAACCAATATTGACAAGAGTATTGAGAAGGTTCTTGAATCACAGGATACTAAAATGATTAAAGTTCAATAATTGAAACAGCAGACTGCTAATTTATTAATTGCTTAATGGGAACTCAGAGACAAACCAAAGTATAAATAATAATTTGCTATATGATAAAAGGGTAAAATTCTTCAGTAGTATGAAGAATATTTTATTCACCAAGCAGTTGTTAAATGATTTTTAAAACAAAAGTCAACTCTTAAAATTCTATGCAACATCATTAAATTTAGATAAATTTAAAGCTAAATTTAAATAAAAATAAATCAAAGGGAGACATAGAAAAGTCTAAAGAAGAAAAAAATTCTAGTCATTAATGGAAGTGTTGGAAAAAAAAAACTATTAGGTTTAAAAAAAAACATATTAATACTTCCACAAATCAAAAAGAAATTTCAACAACATGAAAAACTTCCAATAGTTAATGTCCTGTATATATAAAGAACACTTACTAAACAATAAACAAAATAAAAAATTCAAGCAAATGCTTCTGACTATGAGCTTGTATCTGACCAACTCTCCTAGTAAGGGCAACTCATAATGTGGATGATTTTTTAAAAATCTGTCTTAAGGAACAGAAGAGCTGTCAAGGGCATTCAGGACTACAGAGGCCAAGCTCCTGGGAACTAGAGAAACACAATGAGAGGAACCCAACATCCTGTCTTCCTTTACTCCTCAAGGCATTTGTGGATTAGTAATTGGCACCAAGAATGAGACTGAGAAAAAAAACAAAAATTGGGAGCCAGCCAGGCATTCAGAGACTCAGAGAAGTGAGTTGCTCTGTACCATTTTTCCTCTTTAGGATTTTGCCCATTGAGAGAGGTACATGATTGATTATATGAGATAGACTCTAGTTAAGAAGAGATGGAAAGAAGTTGAAAATGGCCAGCAGTGCTTTATAGCCATCTCATATTGCTGGGAAGGTAAGTCCTGCCAAGCAGTAGGGAGCTGGTCCAGTAAATGTCCATTGCTTTCTGCAGGAACTGGTGAAGGGTTGACTTGAAATAGAAAAAACCTTACAAATACCGTTGCTCTGGGCCTCCCTGGTGGTGCAGTGAGTTAAGCAACACACTATGAAGCAAACCGCAACCACTGCAGCACGAGTGCTGGGGAGGGACCCACATGGCATGGCAGACCTCTCCTGCTGTGCCCACTGCACCCCTCAGCAGTGTACTTCTGTTGATCTGCCTGTTCTGCTCCCTGCTTTCTGTGGTGAAGCCTATCACCCCCCTACACACACACACACCTCTGGTCTGTACCCCAGTGCTTGTATGCATAAATAAATAAATCTTAAAAAAAAAACCAAAAATGAATACTGTTGCTCCAACTAAAAATAGCTCAACCCATGATTGCCCTGTCTTTTTGCCTGACAAAAGCAAAAGTAAATCCTCCAACTGAGGAAAAGCAATCAGAATTTAATACAACATCTAGCATTTAATAATGAGAAGGGACTTAAATATGGAATTATTGTTAGTATGCTAACCAAAGACTCCAAACTGCTAAAGGATTCATGTTCTAAAAAGGATTTTGACATGGCCACATATAAAGACAAAGGAGGCAAACTCTTAGCATTACACCTCCTTCATATATATTGATTTGTCACATGTCAATTTACAATATTGATTTATAATGCAATCTTTGTTTATTATCAAGTCATCTACAAATAGGAATAATTTTACTTTTTCTGTTCCATTTTGGATCACCTATATTTTTTTTTGTCTCTTGTCCTGGCTGTGACTTCCAATAGTACGTTGAATAGTAGTTGTGACAGTGGACATTCTTGTCTTATATCTCATATTAGAGGAAAAGTTGTCAGGTTTTTAATCATTGAGTATGATATTAGCTGTGTGTTTGTCTTACGTGGCCGTCCTAATGTAAAACTATGTTCCTTCTAATTCAAATTTTATTGTTTCCTCATGAGTGGGTGTTAATGCTTATCAAATGCTTTCAGTTTCTATTGATATGATGTATGATTTTTGTCCTTTTAATTGATGTGGTATATTACATTGACAGTTCATTACTACTCAGTAGTTATGAGCTATGTAGTTCTGAGCTCTTGCTTTTTGGGAAGACAAATGTTTCAGTTTTCTTAATTGTGATTTGTCCAATTTTCCTAATTCCATCTTGAAAGATTGTATAAATTTAAGAATTTTTCTTCATTCCCTCTAAATTATGCAATTTACTGTCATATAGATGTTCACAGTAGTCTCTTATGATCCTTTGTGTTTCTATGGTATCTGTTGTAATGTCTCATTTTTCATTTTTAATTCTATTTATTGGCATTTTCTCTTTTTTTTCCCATAGTGTGCCTAGCTAAGTATTTGTTAATTTTGGTGGTCATTTCAAATAACCAGCACTAGTACTTTTAAAATCTTTTATATTATCTGGGGCCTCCTTGGTGGCGCAGTGGGTTAAGCAATGCACTGTGAAGCAAACTGCAGTCACTGCAGCATGAGTTCAATCCCTGCTGCCGGCCAGGGAGGGGACCCACATGGTGCAGCAGACCTCTCCTGCTGTGCCCGCTGCTCCCCTCAGC
>JAGFMF010011861.1:10877611-10891789 GCA_019455555.1 Galemys pyrenaicus | reverse complement strand
CTCTCTGTGGTGAATCCTCTCACCCCCCACACCTCTGGCCTGTACCCCAGTGCTTGTATGCATAAATAAATAAATCTTTAAAAAAAAATAAAATAAAATCTTTTATATTATCTTCTTGATTTCTATTTCATTTATTACTCCTTTTTTTAATTTTTCCTTTCCTCTACAGAGTTTTTGTTTTATTGTTCTTTTTCTAATTCCTTAGATGTAAAGTTAGGTTGTTTATGTGAGTTACCTTGTTTCTTTATAGATGTTGATATTACTAATAAGCTTCCCTTTTAGAATTGCTTTTACAGCATTCCATAGATTCTTATAGCTTGTCTTCATTCCTGTTTGTCTCCAGGTATTTTTTTTTTTTTTTTGCAATTCTTTACAAGGACTGATATTACAAAACTTCTCATGTTTTCCAGGAATTGTCCAAGTAGCTCTATACTTGTGAGGCTATGGCTTCATCATGGCCCCATTTTTAAAGAACTCCTGCCTGTTTGTATTTCTACATCCTTTTTGAATGAAATTCAAAGATGGGCTCATGTTTTTTCTCAAGTAGGTTTATCATCTTGGTCATCCTCATTTCTTCCCTATACTTAATTGTTCTTTCAACAAATATTTGTTGAAACACCCTCTGAACCTTTAGAAAAGGCACTGAGAATATAAATAAGCCCTTAAAGAGGTTATATTTTAGCAGACCAGGCACATAAATTAAGATCCATCATACAAGTGTATAGAATTCTTGATTTTTTTTGGCATGTTATGGCAGAACAAATTCACAGGTTGAGGTATGAATCTTGTAAAGAAGAATGACATGAATGTTGGTATCATCATATGAATCTTCATTGCCATTTCCCTTGCCATATAACTCAAACCCTTCCTCAGAACCATAATGGACAGTCAAAAATAATTTTCATTCATAAAGATATATTCCATTTTCTCTTTCCAAATAGTTTCTTTAATATGACCAATATTTTAATCTCACATCCAAATTTTCATCTCATATTTAAAGCATTCTTTAAAAATTAACTGCAATATGCCTACAGAAAGGATATTTTCATTTAACAATTATTTTCTTTTTTTCATATCTTTGTTATAGCTAAAAGAAAATCAAGGACAATATTTAATGTTTTAGTATGATAGCATCTTAGTCTATCATATCCTTGAATCATAGGTAGAACCTAACCTGAAGTTACCACAATTCCAAGAATGTTTCTTCCAAGAATCCTGTTCTCTAAGCAAAGAGAAGCAATTGTTCTTCTAGGAACAGGACACTCTTCCAGCATAAAATGATCATTATTGTGTGCTTTCTCATCAGCCTGACTGGATCATGAACGAGCTCAGTGGCCAAGTGAAGGCAATGCTGAGTCCAAGTTATGTCACAGGCCCATTCTGATGTTGGACATTAATTCCCTGGGTGGAGACTGAAGAAGTGATTCCTCAGATGAGGGCAGAAAGTAGTTATGTCTCCTGCACTTATCCTGAGGTTCCAGCTGTAATTCCTTTGTATCCATGAAGTCTTTTTTTCATCTTCAAACCATTTTTAGGTCTGTCTTCTTTCATGAATGTTTCATTATTTGAAGATATTTTTTTACTCTGGGCTTTTCCGTGCTTTTTTCTCTGTCAGGATTGTAAATTGCTTAAGGGAAGCATCTGCAACTATCTCAGCTACATGTGCTTAACTCTAAGCGCAGTGCTAAAACATTTCCTAGAACAATTGGGATCCCTTTGCATATTTGTTATATTTAATTGGATAACCTGAAACTAAACCAGGTTAGGTTCTGCCCCCATCCCCCTTTTCCTCAAGATGACAACGTCAAGTCATGACAAAACCCTGACAGAGTCCAATGCTATAGTATTTGTCTTGCTGAGAAACTTCTCAGTTGAAATACAACTATAATGTAGGCTTTTAATCCCAAATGCATTATTTAATCTGTATTTGAAGTAAATACCAACCACATAAAAAGGCGGCATATTTTTCTCTTGAGGAAGATGTTATAGCTCCTACCTAAGAATTCAGTCACATGTACTATATTCCTAGACTGCCAGGGTTGAATTGGTAATGACAATCAAGGACTGTATTTCCTGGAACTTAAATCTGAAGGAAATATTACTCTCAAACCCTTTACTGAACAGCACAGAGAAATGGTTGTTGCCAAGTCTTATACTACTATTCCTATTGGGGTTTATTTGTGAAGATACTAAGAAAAATTTGTATTCTTGTCTCATTATATAAAACCTATATAGGATGTATCCCTGTCCAGTATGCCATTTCATATAATGATAGAATTTAAGGCATAAATAAAACATTTTTTACCACAGAGTTAGAAAAAAATTTTATAATAGCAACAACTTTTTCTTTGAAACAAATATTACAGATAAAATTCCTGGTACAATATTTTATAAATACACATTCTCATTATCAAAAGAGCAATTGACTGGAACATAATTTAGTCTCATTTATGTTATCAGTGAGCACAGAAAGGTCTTAAATTTTGGTACTGAAACATTTTTTGAAGCAACTCCATATTTTTTAACTTTGATGTCTTATTGAGAGCTAAATATAAGGTGTATAACATATTTTAATATATGTATTCATTGCAAAATGATTGCTAATTACAAACATATCCTCACATAATTAACATGTTAGTTCTTTTTTTGGTTTTGTTTTTTAAAAGATTTATTTATTTATTTATGCATACAAGAGCTGGGGTATAGGCCAGATTCCAGGGAGGTGAGAGGATTCACCACACAGAGTAGGGAGCAGAACAGGCAGACTGACTGAAACACACTGCGAGGGGAGCAAAAGGCAAGACAGGAGAGGTCTGCCTGCGCCATGTGGGTCCCCTCCCTGGCCGGCAGCAGGGAGTGAACTCGTGTTGCAGTGGCTGTGGTTTGCTTCATAGTGTGTTGCTTAACCCACTGTGCCACCAGGGAGGTCCTGTTCTTTTTTTGTGGTGAAGACATTTGAAATCTGCTCTCAGTGAAATTTAAAGATACATTATTATAAATATGTTGTAATTGAGTATTGTTTTTGTTCAGGGATGGATTTTACAGAATTTCTTCACTTTGTAACTGAAAATCTGTACATGTTCAGTATCTCCTCTTTTCTACTTCTCTGGTAATCATCATTCTAGTCTCAATTTTTTTTTTTTTTAGCTTTCACATATCAGTGAATTATGCAATATTTATCTTACCATCTCTCATTTATTTTACTTAGTGTAATGTTCCCAAGGTTCATAATGTTGTCATCAATAGCCAAATTTCCTTCTTTTGAAAGGTTGAATAATATTCCCTTTGTGCATATATGCATACATGATGTATACATATGTCATTATATGAATGTATATGTACATATACATAGATACACCTTTCACATTTTCTTTACACATTAAATCGATGGACACTAAGTTTGTTTTGTGAATAATGTTGCAATGAACTTGGGAGTACAGATACTTTAAGAACCTGTTTTCATTTTTTTCTTTTGGAAATAAACCCACAAGTGAGATTACTGGATCATATTCTGTTTTCAATTTGTTGAGGATCCTCATAAGGTTTTCCATGCTTATAACAATTCACATTGCTACCAACATGTAGAGGAGATCTCTTAACATCTCTTCTGACTTTCTGATAATAACCATTCTAGTAGGTGAGTGGTATTAGTCTTGTGATCTTGATTTGAATTTCTCTGATGACTAAAGATGTTGAACATCTTTTCATATTCCTGGTCACCATTTTTACATATTATTTTTAAAAATGTCAATTCAGATGCTCTGCTCATTTTAAATCTTTTTATTATTGAGTTGTATGAGTTGCTATATATGAAATGTATATGTTCAGATGGATATAGATCATTCATTCTAATCTTTAGCAATGCTTAGAGAAGATAATTACTTTCTACTATACTTATTCTAAATCTAGTTCTTCTACCTTCTAGTAGAGTCAGTATTATCAAATGTTTAATATTAATTTCCTTTGCTTAAACCAGAGTCAAGATCTGTTGTTTGCAGTCAAGGACTTTAAATAACATACTAACATGCAATTGTTTCAGATTGCCTGCAGTCATAGGGCAAATGAAGGTTACTGAATTTATAGGTTAGAATATCTAGTCTTAAGACCACTGAAAAAAAAACTGACTCCCAGAGAAAGACTAGAATCAAAGAGTTTGGTTCTGTAGGTCACTGATTTTAAAATGTTTCACAGAGTCCAAGAAATGAAAAATAGAAGCAAATAATCAAAGAAAATCAAATATCCATATTTGATCTGGAATGTTTCTGAAACCTGCCTTTCCTGGTTTCCATGTTCTAAAGGCCTAATGGCTTAATATTTCCTTAGCTTCTAAGAGTTATCATAAAGTTTATAATACATTTCCCTCTTGTGGTTTAATATGAGTCGGCTTATTTCATTCATTTGTGGAATAACCCTAACCACTACATTGTCTAGTCAAAGTCCTCATTACAAAATGACAGGTTTTAGGAATCATTCATGAGCCTTCAAAGTCATTCTCTATTAGCCATTTTCCTAGATAGACCCTAATGCCAATAGAGAGAGAATCTCATCAACTCTGACCTGGTTCTTACAACTCCGAAAGACTCCCACCATTAAAAGTAAATAAACTCAAGTATAACATATGTCCTGTGATTAGCATATTAATCATAAAGAATGATTTAAATGAATTCAGTATCTTTTCCTTTTAATACAGAAGTCTTATGTGGAAGATATTACTGTGCAAACAGCTATATGTTTAATCTCAGGGACTGAAGCTAAGGATCACTATTTGCACAAAGGGATAGGGTTATATAGGTATTTTTCTTTCCTTCAGGAAACAAAGGATCTCTCCTCTCCATCTGCCTGCAAAAGAGACCAATGTAAATACAAACCTATGAATGTAAATATAAATACAAAACTTTGAGTCTTTATAATGTTCTATTTGTGAATCTATTGGGTCTATAAAAGGGGTGGAACTTTTAAATATTGATGTGGTTAAACCCAGATTGCACCCTACTCAGTATTTCCTGCTGTGTTAGCTGATGTAACAGCAACCAATTCCAGTTAGATTAATCTAAAGAGGAAAGAGGAAAGTTACAGAATAGTTTAAAGGCAAGCTTACAGCTAGGGATTGGGTGAAAACTAGAACCACAGATCGTCATCTGAAACTTTAAGTGTTCTCTCCCTATCTTTCATTTTTGTTTTCTCTATATGTCATAAAATTCTAAGTAACCCTCCCACATTCACTCAGCTCGTTTGAAAAAGTGACGGAATTGAAATCCACACCTTCTGGTTTTGAGCAATTTTTATTACACTTTACTCTGCCTTCAGAGCAAGTAACATCAGCTATGTAAGTATAACAACTTCCATGTTTTACTAACTGGTAAATTGCACCAAATGACTATGTAGTAAATGAGGTTGATGAACAGTTGCATGAAGGTCTGCATATTTCCCTCCTCCCTCCTGTGTGCTTCTTTCCCAACAGAATGTGATAGGTGGAATCATTGATCACCAAGTCATATAATTTCAGTTCCACACTCAGCAGACCCTAAACAACTCATTTCAACTCTTCTAGTCTAGGCTTTCTCATCTTTAAAACAAGATTGCAATTGTATCTCCCACAGAGTATTGCTGTGAGAGTGAAATGAGATCTTATACATGTACAACACCCGTAGTGCAACAGCACATGGCACACTTTTGGTTGTACTAGAGCAATTTGCATGCCATTTCTCAAAACAGCTCTGCTACCCCACTTCCAGTGATAAATGCAAACACTGTGCCTACCCATTTCCAGTGATAAATGCAAACACTGTGCCTGATGCCTTCAACATTCTCAAAGTAGAGGTATTTATATCAATAACAACCACCTTTTGTTTTTGTGGAGGAAGTGAGGTGAAACGATGAATGGACATTCCTTTGTGACCTAATCCAAGTGTCAAGGTCTGGTTTGTTAGTTAGTATTTCTGGGCAGCTGTCAGCCCTCCCTGATTTACACAGATGAAACAGCACCTGCTGAATTAACCTGTGGCATTTGCCAAGTCAACCTCTGCCAAAAACAAATCTCTCTCCTACTGGCATGCTGAATAAGAGATAAGGATGCATTAAACATTTACTGAGACACTTCAAGATCATCTCAGGTAACAGGAAGTGTTCTGAGATTTATTTGGCATACTTTAAGTGCACATAAGACAGCAGGAGAAGCATGGGGAATGTTCCTGAGAGTTTTTCTTTTCAATCAGCTTCTTCTGTGACTTTTACACTATAATTTATTTTTAAAGAGGCATCATAGTTTTCTGGGTGCCATAATAAAATCCAAAAGAAACGTTTCACACAGATAAGTATTAAAAGGAAAAGATACTGAATTCATTTAAATACATTTGCAAAAGATTGATTTTCTCAAGGGAGTGTACATAGCCTATTTCTTTAATTATTCTTGAAGTTTTGCCTATCAACTGACAATTTCCTATAGAAAGGAAGCAAAACAACCTGACTTCCCTGACAGCAAAGAGTTATAATAATACTAGAATGAAAATGGGCTTGTCACTGTTCTTATCTGTTCTAATGTCTGAGTTACTGGGTGTCATAAATGAAATAACCCCCACACTAGTCAACATAGTTACTAAGAATATATTAAACTTAAGGTTAAATTCAAAGTCGTTTTTCTCCAGTTTTTTGAAGATTAGTGTACTTAATTTTAACTCTAAGCAACCAGTACAATGACTTAGAAAATATGATCAAGATTGCTTTATTTTTCTGAGTCATCATTTCATTCCCAATATCCTGATTTCAGGGAAGTATATTTCTTCCATATGAACCCATTTAGCAACAGAACTGTTTCCTTTACATAAGTAAGGCCAAACTTTGTATTAAGAGTAAGTCAGGAAGTTCAAAGAGCATGTTATCTCAACTGCTTTGGCCTGTGCTATGTATTGTCACATGGAAAACTGCTACTGACTAGTTCAAGCAATGCTTTTCCAGTGCACTGGATAGTTTTGGTTTTTTTTGATCACCTGTTTTTGTTCCTAACCAATACTCAATTACTTTCTTCTAGAGTCTATCACCTCTCTAGAGCTTGCCAACAATAGTTTCAAGAAATATATAAGCACCACATTAAGCCCTCATGAACTCTTCCGATGAGACCAGGGCACCAACTTCAGATCTATTTCAGCACAGTTCCTTTTTATAAATCAAGTGGATTAGAGAGCAGATTTCTTGCTTGACATTGAACTTAGTTCAGGCTTCCTTGAGCCAGATCCTCCTCTAAGAGTCATTATCTCTTCAAAATTAGTGGTTGTTATGTAATATGTGAATGTACTTAAGGCACATTTTTGTGAAAATGTGCCTTTTTTAAAAAAAAAAGATTTATTTATTTATGCATACAAGCACTGGGGTACAGGCCAGAGTCCAGGGAGGTGAGAGGATTCACCAGAGACAGAGCGGGGAGCAGAACAGGCAGACTGACTGAAACACACTGCCGAAGAGAGCAGCGGGTGAGGCAGGAGAGGTCTGCTGCACCATGTGGGTCCCCTCCCTGGCTGGCGGCAGGGATTGAACTCGTGCTCCAGTGGCTGTGGTTTGCTTCATAGTGCATTGCTTAATCCAGTGCACCACCAGGGAGACCCGAAAATGTGCTTATAAAATAGGTAAAACAAGAAAATTTTAGGTTGTGTAGATTTTACCACAAAATAAGTAATTATTTCTAATTTTTATTCATGGGTAGTGACTTGCCTCCAAGAGGGCCCTGGTCTTTTTCTGATAGGTCTACTACCTCTGTCTTTGCATGCCAAAGGCAAAGACTTCTGGTGGTAATTATAGGCATGCAAAATAAAATTGCCTTTATAACCTTTCCCTTCTCATTCAAGTGAATAAATTTAAATTCCTGGTGAAGGGTTTAAGTAGCAGCATTATGAAGCAATCTGCAGCCACTGCAGCATGAGTTCAATCCCTGGCCAGGGAGGTGACCCACATGGAGCAGCAGACCTCTCCTGTCTTGCCCACTCAGCAGTGTATTTCAGTCAATCTGCCTATTCTGCTATGTTTCTGGTAAATCTTCTCACCTTCCCCATATCTCTGGCCTGCACCCCAGCTCTTGTATGCATAAATAAATAAATCTTAAAAAAAAAGAATAAATTTAAACTCCCTCCCTTTGCATTGCGTGGGCTTATAACTTGAAACCAATCGAAGGTAGCAGTATGATCTGTCAGTTCAGAGGCTAAACGATTAAAGGCAATTCATCTTTGTCTTGCTTGCTCAAATTCTCATGTCATCTCCCTCTACTACCAAGTATGTAGTCCAGCTACCCAGAGTTCATCACATGGTAAACAAGTCCAGATGAACCCACAGAGAGAGAGAGCAATGGAGAGTCCCTATGACAACTTTGAGAGAGATGCAGCCTTCAGGAGCTCCTGCTCCCATTCTCTGACTGCAATCGCATGAGACTCAGAATCACAACACTGTCAAGTACTTCCAAATGCCAGACTATTCAGAACCACAAGAGATAATAAAATCTTTGTTGTCAATCTAATTCATAAATTGCCATGCAGCAACAGATATCTGGAAAAGAATTTTATATCTGAATAAAAGTCCAAAATAGGTGACAGTGAGTTTAAGACCAGGCAGAAGTTTGACCAGACTACTAAGAAAAAGTCAAAAGGTTTGGTGAAAAATTTAGCACAATCTTAAAATACCTCAAGAAGGTGGTCTGTGAAAACTTAACGGAAAGTGAGGACAATGCTATTAAAAGGTTAAGGAAAGGCAATTCTTTCATGGAGTCACAGGAAGTTGAGCAAAGTAGCATGAAAAGCTAAGTAATCTCTCCAGTGATGGTACGAGGCAATGTGCTGAGAGAGTAGCCTGGGTTCCTTTAGCTACTTATCACAAAATAAGAGAACTAAAAATTAGATGTTAAAAGGTGTTAAAAGAGTTTAAGTATATGCAAAGGCCATGCAATTTGGTTTTTTCATCTAGCAAAAGTTTTTAAGATAAGAAAGAGTCTCAGACCAAAGTTTAAATTAAAAATGTTACTATAGACACAAGGCAGTACTTCATGGTGCTTTTCAGTCAAAAATTCCACAAAGCAACTTAAGGGCATGCCTGTCAGTTAAACAATAGGGCTTCTAAGAATCTTAAGGGCACTGGCCCTCAGTAGACTTCATATAAACCCAAGGTGTCTCTCTTGAAGAGATCGATAGGTATGACTTTTGTCTAATGAGGTAGATTAAGAATTAAAACACAAGGAGCCTATACAAATTGAAGAGACTGTATGCAAGAAAATTCAAAACTAAAAGAGGCCCTTGGACTCTTTAATTTCCAAAGCAGAAATCAGAATGATAATACTAATGCTAATACAGACCCCGGGCTCATCTAATATATTTCTTGCCCTCGTCTTAAAGCCAGTCATTTCTCCAAGGAAATCATCACTCAGTATTAGTAGGGAAATGCAAATCAAACTCACAATGACATATCACCTCCTACACTTGTGAGAATGTCCTGTATCAAGAAGAGCAGAAACAGCAAATGTTGGAGATGGTATGGATAAAAATAAACCTTCATATGCTGTCAAGTAGGAATGTATACTGGTCCAGTCACTATAAAAATATTATGGAGATTCCTCAAATAATTAAAAATAGACCTACAATATGGTTATATAGCAATTCAACTCCCATATCTATACAAATAATATAAAAACACTATTTTTAAAAGTGATCACTTTATGTTCATTGTAGCACTATTTACAATAGCTAACACGGGGAAATACCTAAGTGTCCAAGGACAAGTGATTGCATAAAGAAGAAGTGGTACAAATACACAATAGACTACTACTCAGCTATGAAAAGAGGTGAAATCTTGTCATTTATAACACTGATGGAACTAGAGGGAATTATGCTTATCAAATTATGCCATAAGAAGAAAGGAAAACACTGTATGATTTCACTCATATGTGGAATATAAAGAAAAAAAGCAAAAAACCAGACAAAACCAAACCAAAACCAACATGGACTCTGACTCTAGAACTGAGGTCACAGGAGGGAAAGAGGGAGTGGGAACAAAGGGTGAAAGGATTCACTGAATTCTGATTGAGGATTAATGGTACTCTGACGGTGGGTGTTTTAGGGTAACATACATTTGAGGACGTGTGGACTGTACCCCTAAACCAAGTGTTATGCACCAATGTTACCTGATTGATTAAAATAGTAGTGTAGTAGTGTATCAATATTGGTTTAATATGTCAAAAGTATATACCAATATAAGATGTTAATAAAAGTGGGAACTGGGTATTTATGTGATTTCTCTTTATGATATTTGTATTTTTCATGAATCTAAATGATTCTAAAATGAAAGTATTTTAAAGGATAAGGAATTGTAGAAAGAACTAGATTTTCCTATAGGCATCTTGGTATTGCTATACCAATCATGGATCACCCATTGCCAGATTTCTTAGAGCATCTAGAAAATGTCTATTAAATTAATTTTGACTACTTTCTGGTCTACTCTCTCAGAATAAGGCCATGATGATTAGGCATACTGAATCTCAGAAGTGTGACTGGAATAACAGGACTGAGAAAAGAAGAGTTACAGTAAGGACTAATTTCCTTCAGAAGCAAGACCATTATCTTATGTGTGAAAAATCACACTTCTTTTTAACTGAATTACTCACTTTCCATAGTTGAAGAAAAATCTCTAATTTTTTAAATTAAAAAATTTAATTTTGTTTTGTGATGTACTATGGGGGAAAAGGATATTAAATGTGGTGATTAGATTGAAGGCATGATTTGAGAGAGCAAATAGAGTCTGGGAGATACAAAAGAACAAAAGAGTATTCAGGAAGGATCTAAGATTTGCTGTGTTAGCAGTATATTTGCACAAAATAGATTATGTTTCCATAGTCAAGAATCCCTGGTGTCCAATCCAAAAGAGTACCTGTCTTTATCCCCATTGTTTATTGAAGCACTATTTATAATCAGTAAGACCTGGAAACAACCCAAATGCCCCAAAGTAGATGACTGGATCAAAAAGATGTGGTACATATACACAATAGAATACTATTCAGCAATCAAAAATGATAAACTAGGGCCATTTATAGAAACATGGATGGAGCTAGAAGGAATTTTACTCAGTGAAATAATTCAGAAGGCAAGAGAAAAGTATCAGATGGTTTCATTCTTAGGAGGAATGTAAAGGAAAATCAATTAAAAAAATAAATGAGAGCTCAAAGAAATGAACAATTACAGCCAAAAACAAACAAACAAAAAACACAACAAGAATAAAAGGACAAAGACAAACCAAAGGGATCATTCACTGGGAGGGTGGGGTAGAGACTGGGATGAGGGCAGAAAGAGGAAAAGGGACTGAGTTGATGGTGCATGGGTGAAATTGTGGTGAGAATTCCCTGGGGTCTACAAATGATGTCAAATATAATTAAACATATCTAAAAAAATAGTATATGTAATAATAATAAAAAAAATCCCTGGTGTTACCTGTGATTGTCCTCCTCAGAGAATCAGTCTCATTTGGCAAGTTTGAAGCATTTACTATCTGGAGGGCAAAGCAGATGACAAACCAGGCAAAACTCTTTGGGGTTGTTTGCAACTCTAAGCAAAAGCCACAGAGAACTCCTACAAAAAAGAGCCTCATAAGACTCGTGGTTCCTTTTCGTTAGCTATGTGGATAGTTCAGCCAGTTACTGTTGAAGGTAATTGGTTGCCTCACCTAAAAATCAAAGAGGCAAAGAGAAATTGGATTTGGGTTAGAAAACCAGATCATTGTATCTGAAGGGAAGCAAAATCCACAAAATAGAAATGCAATAATATCAGATAGAAAAATAGAAAGTCATAACCAACTGACACCCATAGCTCTTGAAAGAGAGGATGGTGAAGCAGAGGGAAGATCATAATTTTGATTTCTGGCCTATTAAGAAGAAATACCCCAAAAAAGATGACTGCAAAGAAGATTTAATATCTGTTGCCTCTTGTTACAGCTCACCCTCTAGAAACCTTTGAAGGTCATACCCCTCCTATTCCCCTGAGGGTTGTAATGGAGTAGATATGGAGGTGGAATTTGGTCCCCAACTTTGACAGGCAAGAAATAGAAGGGGTTCATTGCATTTTACCTCCTTTCTTGGAAATCCTTACTTCTCATTCATAAATTTAAAATGTGGCATGATATATTTAATTGTAATTTCTTCCTCAGCCTATGTAAAGTTCGATCTGAAACAATTTCAGAGTGTTTCATTTTAATGACTGGAATGTGTATTCAATTCCTATAAAATCCAAAGCTCCATTCTGAATGCCGTTGACATTCTCCAGCAGATGATTCTAATTTCTCCTCGTAATTCTCTGCCTTCTGTGAGACAGTGATATTACATTGCCTCAAGGCATTTTGCATATTTTGTTGATTTTAACATTTAAAGTCCTGGTGGTTTTTACTCTGTCATTATATCCCTGTTCATGTCCCATATTTCCCTCTACTACTCTCTAGGAAGCAGTGAGAAAGTTAAAATAATTTGCATGAGTTTAAAAAGCAATTTCTTTGAGATGGGGAAAGTGGGGACTTGAGACAGAAGCACTGATGAAGATATCAAGAGTCAAGCATATTTGTTCTGGTTACAAATGCTGCAAGGATAAAATAGCTCAATTCTTCTTACTTTGTAGAAGTTCTCAAAATAAAATGGAAGTTGAGGTGTAGAATCATTTGTAACATTTACAGGAAAAAATTATAACAACAGTGTATTATTTAAAATTTCCTACATAAAATATAGGAAAGGCATGGAAGAAAATGATGAAGTACTCCATGTCTCATATTTCAGAGTAAATTCTATTAAATGGATAAGAAACACTTGAGTGAAAACAGACGAGAATACGCTAACTTAATCTAAAGGCAATGACAAGAGCCATTATGTTTTAAAATTTCCCAGATACCTCCATTACAACATGTTAGTATACAACATATTAGTATAAAGTTGTTAACACACACACACACAGATACATAGTCAATTTTACTTATACATTTTACATCATAATGTCTAAATGTTGACACATATTCTCATATTTTTAACCTATAATTAGTAATAGTCTGTAAATTTTTAAATATTTACCCATTATCTTTTCAACTATCTGCTATGTTGGGCTTAGGTTTATCCATCTGATTCTTATTAGAAGATTAATGATAGCCCAAAAACTCCTCATACTTTTCAAATTAAAATCCAGGGGTCTATTTCCCTTCCTTTGGAGTCCAGAAGGTCTCTGCGACTGTTCTGACCATTTAGAATAACTGACCAAGCATAATTACTGATTTATTCATTTTTTTTGAGCAAGGCATTAATAGTCTGGGAACTTCTACTTCCTATTTCTTGAAAGCCTTGTCCTGGGAGAACTTCAATACCTCAAGTCTACCACTGTGTGAGGAAATTCAGTGTAGCCACATTCAGAAGCCATGTAGATAGATTTGGCATGAAGTTTGATGACAAACATGCCAGTGAGGAAGCCTTTGATGATACCAGTCACAGGCCTACCTGGCTACAACCATATAAATGAGTGAACCTCAGAAATAGCCAACCACTGAGCCTATCAACAAGCTGAGAAGAGAAAGATATTGCTATTTCAAGCCATTACATTTCTTTTCTAGTATTTTATTATTTTTTAATTTTATATGTATTTTACATTATTTGTCTTTTTTATTTTTTGCAGTGTACACTTTTTCCTCTCAGGTGTAGTCCCTGTGAAATTCATATCAACAATTCACCTGTGTCCCATCACCATAGTCATAGTCCCTTGTGCTCTTCCCACCCATTTTGTTCCTTGTCCCTCCTGGGGAATGTCTCAAATTTATAGTTGTCTGTTGATTTTGATTTTTAATTTATTATGATTTTTTCCCTTAGTCTTATTTGTTTCCCCTATATTCCTCCTATAAGTGAAACCATCCAATATTTTTCCTTCTTTCTGGCTTATTTCATTGAACTGAATCCCTTCCAGCTCCATCCATATTGCTGTGAATGGTGTAAGTTTATCTTTTTGATTGCTGTGTAATATTCTATTGTGCATATATACCACATCTTTTTTTTTCTTTTATTAAAATATTTTAAAATTTACATATACTTGCCATTAATTGTAATCTCCATGTATTCCCCATCACCATCTCATCAGTGCACCATCACCTCAGTCCCTCGTGTTCCCATCTTCCCTCAACCCTCCCCCTCCCCTCCCC
>JAGFMF010011861.1:10832447-10877561 GCA_019455555.1 Galemys pyrenaicus | reverse complement strand
TGGTTTCTGTGTCTTTATTGCTGTTATTGTTATTATTATTATTATTGTTCTTATTCCTTTCCTTGATCTTTATTTGGTTCCCTTATGTTCCTCCTAAGGTATACCACATCTTCTTGATCCAGTCATCTATTTTTGGGCATCTGGGTTGTTTCCATAGCTTGCCTATTGGAGAAAGTGCCACGATAAACATAGGTGTGCAAGTGTCCTTTCGAATTAGTGTTTTTATGTCCTTTGGGTAAATTCCTAGGAGTGGAATTGCTAGATCATATGGGAGTTCCATTTTTAGTAGTCTGAGGACTCTCCACACGCTTTTCATAGTGGTTGGACCAATTTATATTACTACC
The DNA here is from genome assembly GCA_019455555.1 of Galemys pyrenaicus. Lineage (NCBI taxonomy): Eukaryota > Metazoa > Chordata > Mammalia > Eulipotyphla > Talpidae > Galemys > Galemys pyrenaicus. Next base: position 10,877,217 of record JAGFMF010011861.1, on the reverse strand, counting down.
AGTAGTGTAGTAGAGTTCTTTTTTCTCCACATCCTCACCAACATTTGTTGTTGCTAGATTTTTTTTAATACGTGCCATTCTCACTAATGTGAGGTTGTGAGGTGGTATCTCATTGTGTTTTTGATTTGCATTTCTATGATTGCAAGAGATGTTGAGCATTTTTTTATATGCCCATTGGCCATTTGCATTTCCTCTTTGGAGAAATGTCTTCTTAGTTCTTCTGTCCACTTTTTTTTTTTAAAGATTTATTTATGCACACAACAGCTGGGGTATAGGCCAGAGTCCAGGGAGGTGAGAGGATTCACCAGATAGAATGGGGAGCAGAACAGGCAGATGGACTGAAACACACTGCTGAGGGGAGCAGCGGGCACAGCAGGAGAGGTCTGCTGCACCATGTGGGTCCCCTCCCCAGCTGGCTGCAGGGATCGAACTCGTGCTGCAGTGGCTGCGTTTTTGCTTCATAGTACGTTGCTTAACCCACTGTGCCACCTGGGAGGCCTTCTTCTGTCCACTTTTTTTTACTGTTTTGGTTGAGTATGGTCAGATCTTTGTGATTAGTCCCTTGTCAGTAGTGTTGTGTGAAAAAAAAAATTCCCAATGTAGTCCCAGCTGTTTATCTTTCCCTTCATTATCTTTGCTTTAGGTTGCTGGCAATTACATTTCAAGATGGATTATTAACTAGCAATAGATAAGGAGGACAGCCAGACTGAATGTTGAGTGCTGGGATGATAAAGAAATTAAGGTATGAACATCTTCCCCAAGGAGAGAGTAGAGAAGAACTTTAATTACCATTATGACACATAGTTAAGAGTGACTAACTCTATGCTAACACTGAGGAATAAAGGACTAATTATGGCAAAGGTCAGGTTTCATAAATGCTTTATTGTTGATATAGAAGAAGTGAGATAAGTTATTCTGTGTGAATTTCTTAAATTCTCTAAGCCTCAATTTCCTGTTCTGTAAATCTTATAAAAATTAAATAGGTTAATCATATAAAATTCTTAGAATATGATCTGGTTCACGGTAAATGATTGAAATATATTATTATTGATTATTATTGACAGCAACAGCACAAAAACTTCCATTTCAAGATGTAGCTAGAGAGAAAAATAACTCTCCCAAATTAGCAGAGCTAGTGGGAGAAAAGTTCAGAGCTATGCTTCTGCCTCTCTAAGTAATGTTCTTTTGAGTTTCTTTGATCTTCAGCACTTTGTATGGCTACAAATCACAATATCATATTCTGTGTAAAGCTATTGTTTCCAAATAGTATATTTGTAGGTTTAAATCTTGATTTGAATATGTGTTGATTGTATCACTATTTGTGCATCGTCTCATGTTCAAAACAAAAATTAATGATTTATCTAGATCACCAAGAAACGTGAATATACATTAAGTCCTTTGCACAGTGTGGATAAATGTTAGTAATGCAAATGTTCTTACAATAATGATACATATTGTTATTACTATTACCATTGGTAAATACAGTCCCTACTGTGCTAGTCACTTTCATATATTTTTGAGTAGGCACTCAACAACCTTTGATCATAATTATATTATTTCTAGAAGAAAAGAGGTTCAGAGACAAATTTCTTTCCCACTATCACCCAGCAAGAAACTAATAAAGTCAGACTTTAATCCATATCTGATGATTCCAAAGCTCATTTTCTTTCTACTACATCGTCACTTCTTGAAAACTGTAACCATTATGATAAACAGCAATTAACAGGTATCCACAGTTCTTTAGGATGTCAGATTTAGCATATTAAATAAAAAATATTTATTGCTTATCTAAAATTCAGTTTTAATTGTTTCTTGTAGACATTGGGTATAATGAGCCAATGTCTATTTGTTTAGCTGTTAAATCTAAAATAATTTTTGCTTTTGTGCTAACTACAGAAAAACAGAGATCATGCCTTTTATTACTTAAGTCTTCATGAGACAAAATTTAATTGAGGGAGGGAACATGTTCTTGTATTAGATATATCACACACTTATACACGCTCAAATAATTATCCAAAAAGATTGATAGTACTCCTTGGTGAAAAGTGTATTGTCTTACTAAATGTTTTAATTTCTCAACATTGTATGTAACATACATAGACACTCAAAAGATGCTTGTATGTGCAGCAAATATGAAGCAGCAAGCATTTTGTGTAGCTATTTTGTTATTTCAAAATTAACACTTTTATAACCAGAAGCAGCTTCAAATCCACTCATCCAAGCCTTAGGTAAATATTTTTACTAGCTTATTCACATTGAAGCTCTGAAAGAACAGACCGGCACTAGCATATCTGATACGTGAAATACTATGGCCAAGATTTGATTCAAAGCTGCACTATAGCTTCCTCATCATCATGACATTACACCTGCTTGCGCACTGCATCATTACCTTTCAGTGGGATTCCATGCATTGAGAAAATCATAAAACCAAAGAAACATTTTGGACAGAGCAAGAGAAGGCCTGATGTAGGTTCACTGGCAGGGAGTGGTAATAGACTAAGTGAAATAAAATTACAAGGGGCAGATGAACAGGGTTGGAATAGAAAAGAGAAAGCGATTTTGTCTGAGAATTAGAAAACACAGGCTGTCCAACAAGCAAGTACAAACTAATACTTTGGGAAAGTAAATGTATCTGAAAACTTCTGTGAAAAGCTCCCTTAGCAGAGTATCTTTGGAGGGTAGTGTTGTCACTGCTGCCCCAGCCAGGAACCTGCACCTGCAGCTCTCACAATGTCAGAAGTGGAACATCCAACCACATTTCGGGGAACTTGACCTCCCTCAGTGGTGGTACTTATTTACTGTGAACAGTTCTGCCACATTTGATTTTGTACTGTAATATCCTATGCCTCCACTTTCTCATTTGTAAAGTAAGGTTAATAATAATACCTATTGTCATGTCTTTGATACAAGCTAAGGTTAAATAGCATAATGCACTCTTACTGTTAATTGTACCTATTTTTCACTATAGACATTATTTTGCAGTGATAGGGCTTTATTAAAATAAAAGAAGCTACAGCATGGGAACCCAAGACAGTTTTGACCTTGAACTTCTCTGACTGCATATTGAAGGAAAAAGAGGGAGTCTTTATCTCTGAAGCCCATCTGTCCGGGGCAGTGAGGAGACTCTCCATCCAGGGTTGCTAACACTTTTAAACGTGTTATACTACACAATTAAAAAAAAAATCAGTATCTAGCTTCCAGAGCCTAAACAAAAATTGTGAAAGGAAATGTAGGGGTTGTGTCCTTTTTCCCTTGATCAGGAATGAAAATACAGGAGGCATTCATATAGTGATAAGTGGCATGTTGTACCCCTCTCTTTACCCAAGCAATATGCATCTCTTTGCCCTTTATCCAAAAGTACGTCTGCTGCTTACAGAAAAAAAAAAATGATGCTAATATTTTCTGTATCTGTCTTACTGGGTAAAGAGTATTATTGTTTGAAGTGAGTTTAAACTACCAAGATGGAACAGTGCCAAATCTACCCAGGAGTCTTCTGTGCTTAACACTGGTCAGGGTGGCCAGACCTGTCCCCTCCCTGATCGCAGAGCTGGGACTGGCCCCAGAACATTCTCTGTGGCTGGTGAATGCTCTCACCCACCCTATCCGTCGGTTTTTGGGTGCCCTGGTCCTCTGCTAGACAATTAGGCCTGAGAATTTTAGTTGTCAGGTAGGATTTAGTGTAATATCTTTGTTTTTTTTAAATTATAGAATATTTATTTAATCCCTTGAGTAGACTTCATTTGTTTAAATTTCAAATAATTTATTTTGAAACATGTAAAACCAAAAGAACAAAAAAATTATTCTATGTGTTTAATATTTTCCTCTTCCTGATGATTCATCTTATTTTGATTTTTGCTGATTATTTCTTTCAGTGTTATGATCTTAACACAATTAAATTCTTTAATATTTTTGGCATGTTTTAAAACCAGTCTCCTGGTTAAAACACATACAGTTGTGTATTTTCTTCTTTTCCACCATCAGTTCTCAATACAAATGTGATGACTATAATTCATAAAGTAATAGTATACACTGCTCTTTTCAACACTTTCAGAAATACATCTAGTGATATGTTTGTGCATGGCAAAAAGATGTCAACACATTTATCCATCTGCCTTTCTACTAAACTGTAGATCAACACATGGTAGTTGATTTTACTGTGGGCTGTAAATGCTATATTCAACTTTTCTGAAAATGGGTTGTACCAAGCTATAAGCATGAATTCATACTTCATTTACATACTTTATTTAGACTGGAATATCTACAAATCTGAGAATAGCTTATTATATTTGATTGTCCTGTGGAAGAAATGTAATCTGTAGAAGACTTCTCTACATCTGTGTATGATATATATGTATCTTTATCTATATGCCCAGTGGCTCTCCAAAGCCTTCATAACATGTACACACATGGGTCTTTGTGTGTGTGTGTGTGTGTATGAGAGAGAGAGAGAGAGAGAGACAGAGAGAGAGAGAGAGAGAGAGAGAGAGACTCTCTTTAGAGAACTGCTGAGGTGTACAGAATTTGAAGGTCCGGGTTCTTCAGTCACTACATAACAAGTCCAACTGTCCTTTAGCCATATTGTGGTGAGAACACCTAAACAAAACACCTGTCAAGTCCACATGTCAAAGCTCAAGATTCCACAAAACCCCAAGATTATTAGAAGAGCTGTTCCAGCTCTCATTCTCTCTCCACATTACCATCGACTGCAACTTCACAGAAGACATGGAGCTGTGACCTTTCCACATATTCTAATTATGAGACGTTAAGAAATTATGAGATGTTAAAATGATGATTGTTGTTTTAATCCACAATAAAAGGACAGGAAAAATGGGAGGAAGGGATGGTGGGAGGGAGGAAAGAAGAAATTTCCTTCAAGGCATTTGCCAGTATTAACAGCACAGTAAAGCCAAGGATCCCGACATAGGGTTAGTAGGGGTATCTGCTAAGAGGTAGAGAACTTTTGAAAAAAAATTCTGGAAAAAGATAATAATTGGACTTTACGATGGCCAGAAGCCAATATTTATAATGAACAGATAGATTTGAAGTTTTATCAGTTGCCTTTTATATATCACACATACTGTGGCTAAACTGAAGAAGAATGACACTAACAAGTATTGTTAAGTATGTGGACTGACTCAGCTGCTCCAGAGTTTAAAGGGCTAAAGCGGGGTCTTCCTGGTGGCACAAGGGGTTAAGGTGCAGCATGATGAAGCTATCTGCAGCCACTGCAGTGAGTTGGATCCCCAGCCAGGGAGCTGACCCACATGGCACAGCAAACCTCTCTCCTGTCTTGCCCACTGCTCCCCTCAGCAGTATATTTCAATAGATTTGCCTGCTTTGCTCCCCACTCTTTATCTGGTGAATCCTCACACCCGCTGCACCTCTGGCCTGTACCCCAGTTCCTATATGCATAAATAAATCTTTAAAAAATAAGGAGTTAAAGCTACTTTGCAAGGCTATTTGACACTCAGTATGTGCCAACAGTAAATACGTAAATTTTACTCGTAGGTATCCACTTATAGATCCACTTCGCAGGAATGACCACATATGCTCACAAGAAGTCGTGTAGGCAACTGCATAATAACTACCATCAATAGAGAAAAACAGCAAACTACAAATACTATTACAGTAGACTGGAAAAGTTAATTATGTTGCAGTCAGACAATGAAACACTATACAATGAAAGTGAATAAACATGCGATAGCATAGCTTAATCTTACAAACATCATGCTGATTGAAACAGACACAGAAGAATGTCTTCTACTTAATTTCATTTATATTAGGCACTAAAATAGTCAAAATTACTCTATTCTGTTAAAAGTTAGGATAACAATTAGCTTGTAAAGGTGGTCAAGGGATTTCTCTTGAGATATACCCAAAGTTCTAGTTCTTGATCAGGTTACTGGTTTCATGGCCATTTTTCTCTTGGTGAAAATTTGTCAAGCTGTATATTATCGATCTATACATATCTGTGCATAGGCTATGCTTCAGTAAATAGCTATTTAAAAATATTGTGTCCCTATATTTTCATGAGTTTTACTTTTGGGAATCCTCCAGGTTTTCAAAAATGAAAATAAAAAGCCCTACCCTGTTTCAGGCAATGGGGAGGAAAATAACCATTTTGAAATGTGTATCCCTAGAACATTCAAAGTGCCAAGGGTCAATTTCCAAGAGGAAAAGACTTTATAGGAGGTTTTTTTTTTTTTACAGGAAAGCTTTAGGGCAACTATTCAACCCTGGTTCCCTCTAGCTTTTCTGTCTTACCTAAGGGGGGAGAACAAATCTAAGAAGCACTTGTAAAAGTTGAAGCCCAGAGGCACTAAATGACTGAACTTTAATCATAAGATTGTAGATCACGTTTCCTCCAACAGAACTCAAGTACAATAACAGCATATGAATGTGTGTGTGTATGTATGTATAAAACTGTGCTAAACAGCTATGGATTTTGCATGCTTTACCTTATACACATATGTATGTCTTTATATATATTTCATATTTTTTTCCTTTGCATAGAAGAAGTGGGGTTAGGTTAGAGATGCAGGGGGTGAGACAATTCACTAGAGACAGAGTATAGAGCAGAATAGGAAGATCTAGTGAAATACATTGCTGAGAGAAGTGGGTGAGACAGGAGAAGTCTGCTGTGTCAGCTCCCTAGCAGGGAAATAAAACTCAGGCCATATCAGTACTATCACTGAGACTTAACCCCTATGTCACCTGGAAGGTCCCATAATAACAGTATATTAAAGCTAAAATAGTTTTAATATGCAGCTCTCTCTAAGGAGGAGTTCATAGGAAAGCTTCACAACAATATGGAGACAAAGTCAAGGACACTAGAGGAATGTGAAGCCAGTGGAACCTGCAGTTTCAGCAAACGTTAAACACTGGTCTACTTCTAGCCAGATTAAATGGAACCTGGCGCTAGTCTACTTACCTCAGCTCCTATTACCTTATGTCTGGCCTTCACCACAAAAATCACAAAGCATGAGAAGGGCAAAAACAGAAATGTCTCTAGGTTGGACTAATACATAATTTTTACATATAGTATAAACTGATTCCTGAAAAAGTGAATTAATCTGTTTAAAGTAAATTTCCCTCATTAAGTGTAAGGATTAGTTACATAGTTGAGTTACTAGTAGTGCCCAACTTTTGGAGATTGTAATACTCAATTTAACTAACACATTTTCTGCTAATATGTTGAATATTTTCTACCTTAGATCTCTGCCCAAATGTCACCTCATCAGTTCTTCTATCACTTAGAATTGCAATACTTCTCCACACACCTGATCCACTCTCCTGTTATAGCACTAATCACTGTCTGACACATTATATACCTTGCTTATTTATTATTAACTTCTCCCCAACTAAAATGCAAGCTTCATGGAAGCCAATTTATTTATTACCCCTCCCAAAGTAACTACTACAATTGAGTGCTTGATAAATGGGTACTGAATAAGTAGACTATCAATATACCAGATTATATGATGGTGTTAACAGACTGAATTATTAATATTCATTAATAACTGTGCTAAAAAGCTGTAGATTTTGCATGGTTTATTTTGCACAAGCATCACAACAACACTATATGTAGTTACTAGTATTTCTCTCTTTTGCAAATGAGAAAACTGAAGAACAGAGAGATTAAAGTAATTTGTCCAACATCCCCAGAGATAAATTGGCTTTTGTTGATCTTAGAATTTTGACTAAATTACCAACATTATAAATCATGAATTAGAGGAACACACTCAGTCAAAAGAAGAAAACTATGAATTCTCTGTAGGGCTTTATAGAAAGTATGTCAAACAATCTAATAATGATCATAGCATCACCGATGTCCACTATGTATAAAGGTAAGTTGAGGAATTTTGAGTAATGTAGTTGTCTTTTCATGTGGTCATTACTAGGTTGATGGAAAAGACTGTTACTTTTCCCATTTACTCTCCTTCTTCCTTCGACCCCTATTCACTAAAGAGCTTTATTTCTTCAGAGAATAATCCAGAGATAATCATTACCCTTTATACTTGCTGAGCTTCAGAAACTCACAATTCAACCCAGGTGAGGTAGAATGAGTTGAATTTTCAATAACTTAACCTGTGTCATCTGGAGTTTGGAAGCATACCCAAACATAGAATAAGATTCTGGCCTCTCACCTAGATAATGCTAAATTCATAGCTGATGAAGAAAAATAATGTTAGGGTCTAAAGACAAGGAGCCACACACAACCATCACCCCCAACAGTTTGCCATGACAGAGTCAGGATGAACCCATGTTGAAAAGCTCCATTTATTAATGTGAACTGCTGGGACAGCAGAAGTGTAGCAGACAGGATTAACTTACCAGATGTGGGATATAAGTTAGACATGATAAGCCAGATATCACATCATTAAGATAGAAAAATCAAGTCATATAGAGGTCCAACAAGTTTATAAGGAATGAAAAACTGCACAAGTGGACATTGATAGCCTATCAGTAGTAGCCAAGAGAAAATAAAGTTGTAGGACAAAAAAAGTAAAAAAAATAAAAAGTTTGTATCTTGTATCTAATTTCATCTCTATTTCATATACTACTTCAGATTTTTTATAGAAGAAAGGAAGATGAACAGACCATCCAGTAATGCAAGATTACATTCCATAAGTTAGTATAAACTGGGAGAGAAGAGGTTTTAAATAGTTTAAGATTTAAGTCATCTGTACTCTGTTCTGGAATTGAGAACACATAATCTTCTTTTAATTGAAAGCTATCAGAAAGCTATGGGATCTGTCTGCCCTAGATATCATCAAAGGAAGGAAAAATGAATGTTGAGAGCAATCATGGAGAAAAAGCAAACTTTTATGCTTGGACCCCACCAAGATTAGATTATTCTATTTTAAAAAGTACAAAGTGCTCATGCAACATGTAGTATTAATAGACCACAAAATAATCAAAAGTAACATCAAACAATCTTAACGATCCTTAAAAACACTGAAATATGGCAAAATCTGGGCTGGGAATCCATTTCCTACTTTTGGTAGCAAGGGTCTCGATTTGTAGAGTATGTCCTGGTATAAATGAGTTATTTTTGACACAGATTCAACAGTTAATCTCAGTCAGATTGAGTAGATATATGTAGAACTCTGAAATAAGGCCAGTTCAATAGAGAATATACAGTGGAACCTTCAGTCTGGTGAGACCTTAAAATGATTTAAGATTATATAAGGAGGGATAGCAAAACTTACCTTTTTGGATGACAAGGTAATAGGCACAATCAATGACCGAGTGATGCTATCCACCGTACCAAATATTTGTTTATTTCCCACAATCCACCCTTGAGGTAGGTTCGCTAATATTCCTCTATTTTATATAGCTAGAAACTGAAGAATTTGTTTGTCCCCCAGGTGGCAGGTAGCAGACAGGACTTGAAACAAGCTGCCTAGATTCAGACTTCACTTCCTCTAATATTTATGTAAAATAGAAGCCTTAAGTGGCAAAACAGAATGATGTAAATTCTTTAAAAGAAGTTATGAAATTATGAGAGCTGCTCCCATGTGTTTCCTTAAGAACCCAAAACTCCTAATGCCAGAGGTGTCAGTTTTGAAAAATTTCCTCTGCCCAAAGTTGATTATAGCATTATTATAAAATTCTCAGTGCTTGTCTCTTCTGGGTCTTCAAACTGAGTGTGGTGGGCTGGGATTCCTTTAAAGTCAAATTTAGCTGGAGGGGAAATATTAATCATTAAAGGTGGACTGGCCCCAAAGGCTCAGCATTTCTGTTCTTTTATCTCTACATTTACTTCTTGTAATACAAATATTGTAAGATTATATATTTCTGAGTATTATACTTTTTTTAAAATTGTAAAAATATTTTGTCCTCATACATTTTATTACTTTAGTTGAAATAAATGTTAAGCACTCAGAACTAAAGCTTTTATTTCCTCTGCCACTAGGAGTGTTGCTGCCAGTGGCTCCATTGAGTTCCTCCCCAAGAACTGTTCTTAACTGAAAGAAGACGACTCAGTCAGTGTTTAGACATTTCTTTAAGGACTGCATGAATTTAATGAATAATCAAAGTTGTATTATAAAGGTCTGATTCCTTTGACTCAGTTGAAACAGTTTTGAAGGATTATTCCAGCTTCAGAAATCTCCATGGGATCAGGTGACACCTCTATACAATCCATTATACTCCAATTTCACCCTCTGCCTTTTTTGCCTTCCCCATCTCTCACAAGTGTTGTTCTACAATAAAGCACTCTTTGATAAACCTACTTGCAAATTCCATAGTCTGGAGTCTATTTCCTGGGGAATCCAACCTAAAAGCATTGACCTAAGGGAGTTGGTACTAGAGTATAACAAGGACACAGACTCAGAAATGTGATTTTCTGCTACTGGCCATGTGACAATAAAGATGCCATCACTAGGGGTTGATGGAGCAGTCACAATCCCTGGCATGAACTTCTAGTGAAATTCTTTTTTTTTTTTAATATTTGTTTATGTATACAAGAGTTGGGGTGCAGGCCAGAGGTGGGGGAGTGAGAGGATTCACTAGAGACAGAGTGGGGAGCAGAACAGGCAGATCGACTGAAATACACTGCTGAAGGGAGCAGCAGGTGAGGCAGGAAAGGTCTGTTGCACCATGTGGGTCATCCCCCTGACTGGGGATCGAACTCATGCTGCAGTGGCTGTGGATGCTTCATTGTGTGGTGTTTAACCTATTGCGCCACCAGGGAGCGCTGTCCCTCCCCCCCCCCCCCCACCCAGTGAAATTCTTAAAACTTTAAAAGTGGTGATCTGGGATGAGATACTGGCAAAGTGGAATGTACCAACAAGGATATTTATTACCTTAGGGTTTTGAGATAATTGGGGAAACTGATAATTCTAAGGGCAAACAACAAATCAGATAATAACTGCTGAGAAAATGACTTGTTCCCCCCAAAATCACTAAAGGTAATTAATTACCAGCATAATAAAGAATGGTAAAGTCTGTAAATCTCCTTATTACTATATGGAAACCTTTATTTCTTGCAGTTGGACATCTTAAGAACAAGTGATTAGACCCAGAATATAATGAATGGCATGAGGACATGCCCAGAGTAGATTAAATTCTGAACACCAAGAGTTCTGATAGTCCAATCAGGATACTGATAAACAGAACCCTGAATCTTGGAATGGCAACAACTGGTAAGCTCTACCAAAGGACCCTGAATCCCCAGAATCCTCTAAACCACTAGCTAGCAGAAACACTTCCTTCTTCCTTCTTGATGGTTGAAGACAAAGACTTGAAACAAGAAAGGACAGTACTACCCACTGGGAGTTGAGCTCTCTCAGACCCACCGAGCATTAAGATCAGGAAGTCCTACCCAGAGTGAAAGATAGAAGTTGTATCACTTCAAGCAAGCAAAAGATGACCAAAAAACCCCCCAAAACGTAACAGTACAGACCCTCATGTCGTTAACATCTTTTGCACCAGGATGCTCATCAGTCATAGCTAAAAGAGCAGTGACCAGTTAAACTGCAGTGGGGAGAAGCCAAGTTAGGATCATAAAATGATTGGCTTGGTATGAGTGCAAACTGAGAATGGATTGTTACTGACTGCAACTCCACTTAGTGGTGCTTGGAAGAGTGGTTAGAAAAATTACAGCACTCAAAGTTCTGGGCAACACTTCCAGTCACCTGCTTTGCATGGACAGAGAAACAGCCATGTTTGAATATATATGGATTCACAGATAGTGACAAATGACTTAATTATTTGTTTGAGATCTTGTAATGAAAAAAATTTCAACATTGAAGATAAGGAGATTTGGGGTAGACACATATACATATATTTATTAGAAAGAGCATGGAGTGTGGAGATCCTTGTATTAAATGTTAATCCCTGAGAATATCCATCATGACCGTCCTTATGGGTGAGGAACTGCAGACTCAACCATAGAGCTAGCAGGACCAGCAGAAAGAGTAATCAGAGGTGAAGCAAATCTATAATTTTTAAAGGAGGAAGATGATGTCTATCCCTGAAATTAGCTACAGAAGTAGTGTCTGCTGTGTTTATTGTTTTCCTTCCTCTTGCAAAAGCTTTCCTGGCAATAGAGGCCAGCCACAACCCTGGAAGAGTTGACTCTGGATGGAGTGAATCACTTTATAAAGTAAATGGATGCTAGAGACTTAGGGTTAACTGTAATGAATGTTGAGGTTACCACCCAGATCCTTTTTCAGAGCCCAGGTATCCCTTCCCTAGTAGTTTGAGTGCTGACCTTCAACCTCTTAACTAAGTCTTTGTTTAGGAATTATCTTGGACTTATGGAAGCTTCCTCAACCAAGGTTATTCCCCATCTCTCTGGGTTGCCTATAGCCGATGATTGGTCAATGTAAGGACAGAAAGGCCTGACCACTTGGCCTCAATTGGAATAACCCTATAATTTTAAAGAACTGTTCCTGCTGTTACAATTGCATTATGGTTAAACTCTTTCTTCTGCCCAGTTCTGCACTCCACACCCTGCCTATGTGTTGTTTTTGAGAGCATTCCCTTTAAACTGCCTGCATGCTTTTCTCTATCACTTGGTCTCTTTAGGGAAATAGACCGGCAGCATTTACTTATTCTGTTGGAATGGTACCTTTTTTTTCTTAGTTAGCTTTTTAAAATGCATACTACCTAATTTTGTTGATATTCTTCTAAGAAAAGGAACAGTAAATTTAAACATATATTTAAATGATTATTTCATGTCTCTTGAAGGCCTGTGTGTCAAATTTCATTTATCATCCTTTCCTTGCCTTCCTTATAAGCCAGAGCTAAGTAACTGAAGATATGCTCAAGGAGATCTGGCATTTACCCATTTAATATTCAAAAATGTCATAATCTATCTCCTCTATTTCTGCAGTTCTGACATAAAGAAAAACCCTGTAACAACTTCTTTTAATATGAAACAATGCAAACTCCTTACCAAAGCCACCAGCTTCCTGTATCTTTAAGCATCCTTGTCTCATTTCAAGAACCACAAAACACTGTCATTAACAAGAAACAACAGTACTTTGCAACCTAAACTCAAATTTAATACTTCAGTTTAAGTTTACCACAAAAAAAAAAAAAAAAAACATCTCCAGAAGGGTGTCATTATGGTTGCCTGGATAACTTTTCACTGATAACAAAATAAAGTGCCACCTCCTTTGTGCCCCATACTCTGTCTTTAAATTAATATCCACTATATTCTGCTCCACCTAATCTGACTTATATATAATTTGTTAGACATATCTTATTCCTTTTGGGTACGTTCTCCTTTCTCATCACTCTCATCTCCGCCATTAGTCAAACCCCGTATCTCATGTCTTCTCTTTCATAAAGTTTTCATGATCTGCTTTCTATTAGTCCTTAGTCTATTACAAATGACTAGAATTAGTCATTAGTCAAAAGACTCCAATCCTTAACCAAACCTAGAATGTCCTGTATTTTATGGCCACTCTCCATCTCCAGCTTTATATTGCATTCTGCTTTCTAAATGTTAGTCTCACTGATGTACCAGCCTACGTTCCTGTTAACACTTTCTCTGGCCTGAAAGTTCGTCTTTTCTTTCAGATCTAAGATCACTTTTCACTTCCTCAGGAAACCTTACCTGATTACCCAGAACAGGAAATAAATCCTTTATTATATACTCTCACTGACAATTCCTGTGTCAATACACTACTTACCCTGTTTTCTTCACTGATATAGTGATTTTCATACTGAGTCAGTCTAGGTTTGGGTAGAAGATCAGAAATACAACTTAGATATTTTCAGGTGGAAAGGATTAAATATAGGACTTTAAAGACTTATATGAAAAGTAATTGAAGGGTGGGAAAAATGAAACCAAGCAAAACTGTCATTAGAATTCAGGAAATCACAAAGTATAGGAGTCACGTGGGCAGTCTGCTGGGGGCTTTGTGGCTGCCTAGAAGCTTCTGGCAAAACCTATCAGCTGTCAGCTGAAACCTATAGTTTCCTCCTACCCTTTAGGGAAAACTACTCTGCTTTTCTTCCTATAAATCTCCTGTGAGCACCTCTCATTAGTCAAATCCAATCTACCAGAAGCTTCGGTAGATACTGTTTCTAGATCAAAGTTTACAAAATTTTTTATATAAAGGGCCAGATGTTCAATATCTTAGGATTTGTCTTTATAGCATGGAAAGTATGACTATAAACTTTTCTTTTTATTCCATCCCCCTCAAAGCACTTGCTAATGTAACAGTTATTACTTGTTCAGGAGCAGTACAAAAAGGAGACGGGCTGACTTGTTTCACAAATAGTTGTTTGTCAAACCTTGTTTTGGACCCTGCAAACCCAGAAGAGTGGAAAACGTGTTGATGTGCCTAACAAAACCACAATGATTATGGCATCTCAGTGAAGCCATAGGTGTGAGTTAGGGGAGAGGAGGTGACAAGTGGAAGCAGAGTCAGAGAGCCTGAGCCACACTCCTGAAAGGCCCTTTTAGTCTCTTGACCTGCTCAGGCTGTCTTCTTACATTTCATCGTGGAGTGCTCCTGCACACGTTCAACTTCGTAATTTTGTGACTCGGTAATACTAAGTTTTTTGATGGTAGTTGTCCTTATAGTCCATTTTCCTAGCCATTTAGTGTTCCATAACATAGCTGGTTGTTTCTTCCCTACTAGCAAGCAAAAGCAAATAGCAAATAACTGTTCTTTTTCTACTAGCAACTCAAAGTATCAAATAGCAGATAACCGTTTCTTTCCTAAATAGAAAACTGGAGCTATTTCCTAAATAGCTCTACCAATGGAAAATAGTAGTTGGCAGAAAACCAAAACCTCAGGAATCTACATTGTGATTATTTGGCTGTTGCAGGCCGAAGACTTCCTGCTTTTTCTGCGGATGTCTCCCAATACTGCTACTCAGGTGGTAGGTCAGGCTGTGCAGAAGCCTGGCCCCTCTGCACACCTTCTCTTGCTCCAAATCGCTCTCAGAAGGAAACCGTACAGGCCCCCTCATAGAGAGACCAGAGTAGCGTTCTTCAGTCCAGTGCTTTGGATAAGCAGGTTTTTCCCACTTCCCTAAAGTAGCGCATTCCTATGAAACCTTTTTAAGTCAAAATGGCATAAAGTGAAGACAACAATTACCATTCATTTATAAGGAAACATTTTAAAGCATTCACAGACCCCAAACACATAAAAATAGCATTAACAGCGACAGCAGCAGCGATGGGCTACTCACACAGCTGAATAATATAGTTCACACAGGAGCTCCGCAGGGCTGCTCTGTCTGCTAGAGCGCGGCCTCTGGAATGGCTGCTGGAAAGCAAACACAGGGCAGCCTCAGTGCTTTGCGGCTTTGTTGTAAAAGTAAGGTCTCTGGATTTCTTTGGGTGAGCAAAGGCAGGTGCTAATGCTTTGGGAGAATCAAAAGTGGTGAGCTCGAACCTTGAAAGACAGGTGCTACCTGGAGCAAGTACTAACACTCGGTTGTGGGCTGTGCCAAGTGAGGCAACTTGACTCTCATTTAAGAAGGGACGTCCTTGCATTTTCAATTGCTGTCCTGGATGGACATGTTATAGCAACAGGTCTGTGAGCTTTCACGAGATTCCCTCCGTGCTCAGTCATGCATTTGTCACCTAGGGCAGCTGGTTACTAACTTAGCCCTTAGGACAAGGTGTTTTGCAACCATGCCAGACAGGGTAGGTTCATTGTCAGTTCTCCCAGACAAAAAGATAATTTTGGAGCTGTGGGTAGATTTTTATAGCCCTTTTATGCTGAATCAGGGGACAGACCAGTTTTCTTAGTATTTCTCTGGCGGTCTCCGCTGTCTTCCTGCCTCAAAGTGATGCTGTCTTTAGAGCCCCACCCAATGGCACACGTGTCCCAATTTATGGAGATGCATGCCCCGTGCTCTCTGGGCCCAGGTGTCTATGATTACAGGTGTGCGTGCAAGAACACAGGTGCTGTTCATAGATAGCAATGGCGGGAGGGCAGACGAAGCCTAATTTTGAACTTATTTACCCTGTACATGGTGAGATTAATATGCCCCAACATGATATTAAATATCAAGATGATCAAGGATCCCTGGACAACAGAGAGTCAAAGCAATTTTCTGTTGCATTAAGCCACCAGCTTGTGGTGCTTTGTTGCAGAATCCAACACAATCTCAGGGCTTAACTTACAAAGAGTATGTGCCTTGTTTCTAGACTATCAGACCCCACTAGGTGGAAGTGGGGGCTATCTTTTCGTCAAGGGCAGTCTGTTCTTCTCTCCTGATACAGATCAGGCCTTGGGTAGGCAGGCATATCTGGTATGGGAGCTCACACCTCTTACTGTCAGTCAGCCCTGGTATTTCTGGTTGCCTCTGGTCCTGTCCATTTCCCTTGTCACAGCACAGAGTTTCAGGCCCCCTCACTGCTGTGGCTATGTATATGCTTGTTAGGAACACCTCTCCATTCTAGTTTTCATAGTAAGCTCTATGTTTATAAGCTAGTTTTATAGGTTGCTATCATTTATGTGTTTGGACTAGAATGAAGATTTTGCTTATTTTCAATCAGTGATATTAAACTATATGAGTTACCATAGTCTCCTTAGACCCAGATTCTTTTTTTTTTTTATTCTCATGGTTCTGAGTAAATTACTTACAAATGAGGCCACTGAATTCACGAATACTATAAGTGAAGTGCCAAAGTATTAGGGGAATGAGCTATCTGATGGACTCAGGAAAATCTTGGAAAGTCCCCAGGAGCATATGCCTGCAGATTTCATTTATATATTTGCTGTTTTTTTTTTTTTTTGTAGAAACAGAGATACTGTGTCATGTTGTGGGGAAACAGGAGATAGACAAAAGCAGCCTGGATTCAAGGTCCCACTTTAACTATATTTAATAAACACTTATTGAAATCTGGGTCTCCCTGGTAGTACAGGAATTCAGTCCAACACTGTGGCGTGAGTTCTAGCTCCAGCCAGGGAGATAACCTAGATGGTGCACCAGATTGCTCCTGTCTTGTCTGCTGCTTCCCTCAGCAGTGTATTTCAGCAGATCTTCCTATTCTGCTCCCCACTCTGTCTCTGGTGAATCATCTCACCCCCTACACCTCTGTCCTATACCCCAGTCCTTACATGCATAAATTAATAAAAATAAATTTAAAAAAATGAAATAGATAATGGATGGCCAACTTTTGGCTCTGACTCGCTGACCTCGTATTATACCCCTCTTCTCATCGTGTTCCAACCTCACTGGCCACTTTCTCTTCCTTGACAGTCACCTTCATGGCATTTGGGGTTGCAGCTACCCAGATCAACTTTGATATCACCTACTGTAATGTTCTGGCAGGTACATGCTACTAACCCAAAATTTGTCTTGATTGCTTATTTTCTGTATGTGTTTTGTTTGTCTTTCTGCCTTCTCTGCCTAGTTTCAATCTGTTGGGCATGGTTTGGACAAATATGTCTTGTGTTACAATCCTATTTCGTAGTCATTTTCTTTTGGAAGCTGGTATCAATCCAGAAGTGAAAAAAGAAATATACTAGAAAGGGATACTTTGTCCATTTGAAAAAGAGATTATAGATGAAGGAGTTAATGGCTGTCTAGTATTTTCCTATAGATTAAATAGGTAGATGAATTAGGATTATTTGCAACTGGGAGTGGTAGTAAAGTTTCATATTTGTATATAATCGAATCACTAACTGGTGGTATGTGTGCTGTGGCATATCTTGGGGCAGAAGAATATCTCCAAGTTTCATCTTTCAGGGAAGCATAAATACTTTTTTAAAAAACTGAAGTGTAATGTCACACCTGCATGTCAACAATGAAGCAGTCCACTGATCTTTTTCAGATTTACCCAGTTTTACTCTCACTCATCTGTGTGTGTATTTAGTTCGATGTTGTTTTGTCACGTATGTAGGTTTGTGCATGAGCCACCACAGACAAGATACTGAATGGTCCCATCACCACAAGGATCCCTTGCATTGCCATTTTATAATCACACCTTCCTGCTATTCATACATATCACCTGTGTTCGATCCTTGTTCTCCATTTCTAAATTTCTATCATTTAAAAAATATTCCGTAAGTGAAATCGTATAGCAGAAACTTTTGGGGACTGGATTTTTTCACTTAGTATAATTCTTTGGGGATTTTTTTTCAAGTTGTTGCCTATATCATTAGTTTGTTCCCCTATACTGCTACAATATGTGCAACCATTAACCTGCTAGGACATCTGGGCTATTTCCAGATTTCGTCTATTACAAATAAAGGTGCTGTGGATATTCATATTTAAATTTTTCTGTAAACATAATGTTTTTTCTAGGATATCCAGGAATTCAATTACTGATTTGTATGTTGTTGCATGTTCAGTTTTTAAGAATCTACCATATTCTTTTCAGAGTGGCTCTGCCATTTTATATTTCTACTAGTAATGAAGGAATGATGCAGTTTCTTACTCAGTTTTTGCATTCTAACCAGCAATTGGTGTTCAAGAGTGTTGCCATTTTTATTTTTCTCATTCTGAAGATTGGTAGGGATATTTCATTGTGGCTTTAATTTGTATTTCTTTATCAGCTAGTGAAGTTGAACATGATTTCATGTGCCTATTTGCCATGTGTACATTCTTCAGTGAGATGTCTGTTTTCGAACTACACTATTTTTTTAGCATTGAGAGTTCTTTATATACTATGAATACTAGTCCTTTCACCAGATATGTAACTTACAAATATTTTAACTTTACCCCTCATCCTCTTCACCAGGGGTTTCCCCTAACAAAAATTTTTAGTTTTGAAGACATTTAATAGATGAAGTTTAGTTTTAGGTATATACATGGGTGATCAAATCTAGACTCTGTTCAGTTCTAAATCTAGATTTTTATTTTGTTTTTTAAAAAATAAAATTAGTACTGTACTCTCTTGATTACTGTGGCTATAGAGTAAACCTTAATATTAGATAGATTAATTAGATGATTTTAGCTACCCTATGTCTTTCCATATAAATTTTAGAATAAGCATACATATCTGCAAAAATTATGATAGGCATGTTTATAGGAATTGTACTAAACCTATAATTTGGGGAGAATTGATTTCTTTTGTTGTATCTTCCAAGTTATGAAATGTGCACGCGCGCACACACACACACACACATTTAGGTGTAACTTGATTTCCTTTATAATATTTTGTAATTTTTATCATATCTATCTTCGCTACATGTTTTGAAAAATATATATCAAAGTATTTCATTTTCTTTCTGACAATTGTAAATGGTGTTCTGATTTTCAGATTCATTATGTCCATTGTTATATAAAGAAATGTAATTGACATTTTTGCATTGATATGCTATGTATGATGTGAACTTACATAACTCACTTATTAGTTCTAATACTAATAGAGTCTTTGGGGTTTTCTACATAGATAATCACGCCATCTGCAAATACATAAAGCCTTTATTTTATTCTGCAAATGTATATGATATTTCTTTTTACTCCTTTACTACAATGCTAGAAATTCTAGTGCCATTTTGAATAAGGTAGAAAGGGCATATTTGCCTCCCTCCATTATTAGTGGGAAGTATTCAATCTTTTACCATTTAGGCTGAAAGTAGCTCTGAGTTTTTTATTTTTTAAAAAATGTGCTTTAATTGAATTACTAATAATATTTACACTCTAGCCCTTTATCATTAAATTTATGACTTTTCTAGATTTTAATTTCTAAAATTTAACAATAAGGTCATTCAATTTGATAATCTCAATTATCCTTTTAACATCTATTATTCCATGAAGAAAATCAATCCTTTGATTTCTTATATGAAGGTAGTTTTTTTTCCTTCAACAGATACACTTAAGCCCATACAATACAGAACTTGCATTGGCAAGTAATTAACTCACTCTATCACGCCAAGAACATAACATGAAGGTGAAATCAATTTCAGTCTGCTGACTGTGCATCAAGTAATTAGATTTATGGAACTAGAGTTCAGATTCCCACTGTGGGCTGGCAAGAGCCCACACTGCTTTGCACCTGCCATGGAAGTCAGCAAGCACAATCACAATCTGGAATGTGGTGCATCCACAGATGCTTAAATGTACTTGTGACTAAGGCAGTTCTGGCCATCCTATGGCTTAGAGAACAAATGCTCCCCTTCCTAATTCTCACTACTATTATTTCCAGAAGAATACTTTTCTAGTCATCATTTTGGGGGTGCTTATTAAGTGAAATGTATAAACTGCTTTCTGAAACATATTCAGAATTTAGTCCAGGTAGGAGGAAAGAGAGAAATCAAGCCTAATTTTTTCCTCTTTGTTCATCTTAGGCATCAAGTTAATCTGCACATATTTTTCAAGTAGAAAAATATGTGAGAAAATTAGGTAAATAGGAAACAGATTCTAATTATGAAAAGTTACAATAGCTGTTCTAAAGATCATATCTCTATGAAAACATCAAAAATAGTAAAACAAGTTTTTTGACATGTGGATAACAAATTAGGGTCTTATATGATCATACCAGAGGCAGCCTTCTATGGGTCTTGCTTTGTTCAGATTTGGGCCAATGGTTTATTCTTTTTTTCAGATTAATTGGTAGGCAACATTTAAGTGTTTTAAGAGTTCTTATAAAAATTTATAAGAATAAAAAATTATACACTCCTTGAGAGATGAGACACCATTGGGTCCATATTCCCATATACTTACAACTGATGAGTGTGCCTTTCTCCTTGGGTATAAATTGTGTTTCTGAGCACATGTGGAAGTGTCCTGTCCACATCATTCCCTCTGGTTCTCAT
Source organism: Galemys pyrenaicus (assembly GCA_019455555.1). Taxonomy (NCBI): domain Eukaryota; kingdom Metazoa; phylum Chordata; class Mammalia; order Eulipotyphla; family Talpidae; genus Galemys; species Galemys pyrenaicus. Next base: position 10,856,527 of record JAGFMF010011861.1, on the reverse strand, counting down.
ATCAAATAACAGTTGTCATTTATCATCAAATGTTGTGTTTCTTTATAGTAGAGTGAGTTGACAGACTGTCTAGTATCTATTTTTCAGTCAAGAGTACGGAAATACAAAAGTGACTGAGGGGTATGTATTTTAATACTGTATTTTTACTTGCAGAGACAAGAAATATTCCTAATAGAAAATTAACAAGTATGTCTTAATAATATAAGCTCAGTGACCATTATTAAATACACTGCCTATTTCCTTCATTCACAGTTATCTGTTGATCCTCTAGGCATTTGAGTTTTTCTCTCTTCTATCTTGGCAAGTAACAGGTTCATGCCATGATATTGTTTTTTCAATTTAATTTCAGATCATGCAAGATGATGGGACTACATGACCTTTGCCTAACTATACCTTCTACCATTTAAGAACTCTTTGATAACTCAATTTTGATGTTCTTATTATTCAAATTCTACATCTATGGGAGCATGGGGGACTGAGGTGATGGTGCACTAGTGATATGGTGACAGGGAATACATGGGGATTACAATTGATGTCAAATATATACAAATAAAAAATATAAAAAACCAAATTCTACATCTATTTAAATTGCATCAAAATGAGTTTTCGTCTTTTTTTTTTTTTCATTTTAGCCTAGCTGCAATATGATCTCTAACTGAATCAAGACTAGTAACTTATGAGATTAGTTTGTACTGAAACAACACAACTACATCAGAATAAACCTGCACTTAACCTTCTGTGGTATGTCACACATATTGTAGATCATTTTCTACAATTGGCAAGTGCATGATGAGATGGTATCCGCTGTAAACCTCTCCCTTTCTGTCTCTTCTCCTGGGGCAGAGCTTAACATTAAAGAAAGAACATCCACATATTCAGTAAAAACTCTATATTTGTTTCAGTGGTGAAGAAACTATTTCCATTGGTTTCTTTCCAGATTTGATAACAACAGTTTCTCTCTGGTGTTTGTTTATCTTCCAGGTTAGCATTTCAATTTACTTCGGAGGAAGCTACAACTTCAGAAGTGCTATATATCTACCACTGTTTTATTGATTTTTAGACAATTTATATTCCAGAAGCCACTTATAGCTTACTTGAAGTAGATCCCAAGATATACCCTTTCTTTTTCATTTCAGAGAGATAATATTCTAATGCTGTGTACAGTTTGAATTGACCAGAGTTGTGAACAAATTCAGATATCTCCCAATCCAAATCTCTGAAAGCTGTGGGGAGATTTTATAGGAGTCACACCTAATGAACTGTATTCTATCTTCAATTCGGACAGTTTTGAATGAAATAGCCCATTGCACACCCCCCAAATAGGGGTGTATACTAAAGCCTCTAATGAAATGAGTCTAGAAAAGTTGTGGGGTTTCTGTCTTTGGAATTATTTTATAGTAAATATTTGACATATGACACTGGGGTTTGGAATAGAGTATTGATTCCTGATTACTTTTGTTACAAAAAGGGAATGCATGCACATAGAAATGAAAAATAAATGGACAATTTTTGCCCCCCCTATTAACAAGCAAGGCAGGTCTCAAGGTGGTCTTCCAAAGCTTACAGATGATCTTGTATTTCCAGTTGACCTATAGGCAGTCATTTCTCTCCAGCATTTTATCGGCATCTAGCACGTTTTTTAGATGCCAGGAACCTCTTTCTTTATCTACACCATTTCCTGGCAACACATTTTGAGAGGAAGCAGCTGTTGATGTTAGCCTTCCAAGCTTAATAACATGAGTAACCTGGAGAGAGTCTCAAGGTGAATATGAATGAGCACATCAGTATAGAGGCAAACATATCTCCTCTCCCTCTTGTCCAGACAAAAATATCTTCCTTTTTATCTGTCAATGTCAAAGGCTCTTTGGCTCTAACACAACAACACACTCATGCAAAAAATTTTCCTTTCTCCAAAGATGATATATTAGGAAATGATGCGGCAACTTAGACTAGACATTTAACACTTGTTTTCAAGAGTACTTGGATAAAACTCATAAATTCCCAGTTGTATGTCTCTGACCCATGCTTCCAACATTTCCCTAGTGATAATATGTACTAAAAGGATCTTAAATATTGAATTTCATGAGTTAAAGAATATCTGTATAGATATGAGGTTTTTAGTTATAAACTGTACTACTTTAAAAAAAATATTTTATTTATGCATACAAGAACTGGGGTGTAGGCCAGAGATACAGGGGCAGGTGTGTGTGTATGTGTGTGTGTGTGTGTAAGGGGGGGGGAGAGAGAATTCACCAGAGTGGGGAACAGAACAGGCAGATCTACTGAAATACACTGCTGAGGGGGGCAATAGGCAAGGCAGGAGAGGTCTGCTGAACCATGTGGGTCAGCCCCCTGGCTTGAGATCAAACTCGTGTTGTAGTGGCTAGTGATAGATAGCTTGATAGCACTGACTTTAAGCCCTGTACAAGGGAGGCCCCAGCATTACTACTTTTTTGAAAAAGACTTGTGTGAGGACTTCCCCTGACTGGAAGGACCTAGTGGGATCTGACAGTGCACAGGATCATGCAGGAACTCCACAAGTGGACACAGTAGGACTCTGGAAAATGAGTTTTGAGAAAAGCAGATTTAGTGATGACTCCCTCCCTGTTGTCTTCTGAACTGACTGCTGTGATGACCGAACAAAATAAGCATTACTTTTCATTTTCTGTGAGAAAGAAAGAAGATTCCTTTTGATTTTGCTTGAATTTCATAGGCCACATGGACCTTTGAGTGGACTATTGCATCCTTGTTGATTTTGGTACTACAATCTTGTTAGTAATTAAATTAGGGTCATACAGCCCAACAGAACCCACCATAAGATTAACATCATGAAGAATACCAGGTAAAAATATCTTGGGTGAGTTTATGCATTTTTTGGTTAAGTGCATCCATGTTTAAATGGAAATTAATCTTTCCAGGAAAAGATAAAATCTCTTTATCTGAATCCTTACTAATGAAAGTCACAATTGTTCTAATAATGTATACAGCAAATAGGACTTTGAAGATGCCCATAGCGATAATACTTTAGGAGAAAATCAATTAATGAGGAACAATAAGAACAAAATGCCACATTTTCAGTGTCATGCTACCTAGGAAGCAGTGAATTTAGTGGACTAAGAACTAAATCTGTTGACAAATCATTTACCTTTTCATTAGCTTCATTTTCTTAATTGTACAACTGGAATGATAATCAACTGTCAAGTTTGTTATAAGGAAGAAGTAGGTACATTACATAAAATATATGTATTTATGTAAATATAGAAACTAAAAAAAATGCTAATTCTGGCCTCACTTTCCTGTTTTCAAAGGGACTTCTTGAGTCAATTTAAATTAAAAAAATAAAGAGATTAGTGTTTGGACACTGGCTTTATTTTTTTCAAGATTTATTTTTATTTATGCATACAAGCTGGGTACAGGTCAGAGGTGTGGGGGTGAGATGATTCACCAGAGACAGAGTGGGGAGCAGAACAGGCAGAGCAATTGAAGTACACTGCTGGGCGGAGCAGCAGGTGAGACAGGAGAGGTCTGCTGCACCATGTGTGTCCCCTCCCTGGCTGGGGATCAAACTCGCACTGCTGTGTGGGAAATGCTTCACAGTGCAGCGCTCAACCTGCTGCACCACCAGGGAGGCCCAAGATGGTTGTTTTATTTATTTATTGGGTGGGTTATATTTTATTTTAAAAAATTTGGTTGAAGTAACCATGCATTATGACATTCTAGAATCAGGAGTATGTTATTGAAAATCAACAAGTATATGTACAACCTTAACTTTATCACTAAAAGGCCAGTATAGTCTTTGACCATACAGTTGTTTCCTTTTTCTAGTCTCTCTCTTTCCCCTTCCCTTCTGGTAATCTCTAACTAGTTTTATAGTACAAAAGTTTATTTTGGCTTTTTAAAACATTTTTTTTCTTATTAGATTTATTTAATTATATTTGACATCATTTGTAGTCCCCAGGGAGTTCCCACCACCATTTCACCCATCACCTTAGTCCCTTGTGGTCTTTATGCCTTCATCCCTGTCTTTGCCCTTCCTTCTATCCCTCACCCCTCCCATCTCCATGACCCCTTTGGTTTATCTTTGACCTTTTGATCTTGTTGAGTTTTGTTTATTTTTGGTTATAGTTGCCCATTTCCTTGAGCTTCCTCATTTTTTTTGTTGTTGTTATCTTCTTTTTTATTTTTTGTTGTAGTTGTTCTTTCACATTCCTTCTAAAAGTGAAGCCATCTGATATTTCTCTTGCCTTCTGACTTGTTTCACTGAGTATAATTCCTTCTAGCTCCATCGATGTTTTTATAAATGGCCCTAGTTTATCATTTTTTGATTGCTAAATAGTATTCCTTTGTGTATATGTACCACCGATCCAAAGGAGTACCTGTACCCGCATGTTTATTGCAGCACTATTTATAATTGGTAAGACCTGGAAACAACCTAAATGCCCCAAAGTAGATGACTGGATCAAGAAAATGTGCTACATAGACAATGATTTTATTTTTAATAGGATTTTTTGTGATCTACTTGTATCAGTGAGAACAGATTATTAGAAATGAAATCATGAAAATTAAGAAGATAAAGAGATGTGCAAGCAATAACTTATATTTATAAAAACTTTATTTCACTCTTACTTTAATTAAATCTTTGTAAGCACCATGTCATGTACTGGCAATCTAGAAAGAGGATACTGGAATGCTTTAGTCAATAACAAACTGCAAGCTGATGATGTGAAGTTACAGCTACACTGAGCGTGTGCACAAGACCACATTTAGAAAGGTTCACTTGAGTTACTCATGACAATGCACAAAACAAGAATCTGTCATTGATGCGTTCATACTTACTACAGCCGGAACTCAAAGTTTGTGCATGTAAACATCAAAAGAAACACTTTATCACCTTGACAGTTTACAGTTTGCTAAAATTTGACCCTGGAAAGCATAAACGTTGCCAACTTGTTTTCTTGACCAGTGCTTGCTTGAAAGATAATTCACTTAAATTTAAAAGATGCTTAAAGGCTGTTTGATTTTGCACAGTCATTAGCAAAGTCTTTCAATTGTGTAGTTCTCGCATGTGACCACCAAATCATTACCTAATGCAATTGTGACTAATTATACATTTTTAGAAAAAAGTTTTAATTTGATTCTATGTTAAAAGACCCAATTGCCAAGGTGTTTTACAGAAATTTAATTCACAAGCATGTACACAAGAGAATCACTATAAAGAACATTGCTTCCTGGTTTATGAATAAAAAGTCTTTCCTCTACTTACACTAAGACATACAAAAAATAATCTACAAAAATTGTTTACAATTGATTTTAGTGAAAGAAAAAGCTTTCTTCGGGAAAAAAAAATTATTGTGTGGTGGTAGTATTTTAAGCCATCAAAAAAAGGAATGTAAGTAACCAATAAATATAATGTGCTTTCTCCATATAGACATATTTACACTTGAGTCTTTGGCTTATGTTTTTTTTTTTTTTTTTCTAAAAAGAACTTTAAATGATCCAGCCATCATTGCACATTAAAAGAAAATAAGCCAGTTATATATATTTATATATTTATAGAGATTTTATGAACTTGAAACATATAAAAAATGAACTTTACTATGAATTTGCACAGCTTTTCTTTCTTTGTCCTTTAAAGATTTAACTTTTATTTTTTAATCTAAAAAAGGGAGAATAATGCCACATAGAAAGTAGTAATTCATGCAACACACAGTGGCTGCTCTGCCAAAACCAGGAGAGAAAAGGCTGCATATTCACTGTACAAACACTGGTAAATTCTCATTTGAGTCTGGTTCTTATTAAATATAATTTATGTGGCACGAAATGTTGATGTTTTCATACAATCATAGAAACTAAGTGAGTCCTTTTTATTAAGATACAACACTTCATAAGAAAAATACTTTCACCTCTTGAATGCAAAAGTCTCCCACCCCCCACAATAAAATCTTTCTGCACAGGTGTAATAGGTACAATGGCTGCTGGCTCAACAGATGAACAGGTTTCCGTCAGGATGCACACTTCAATCTCACCCGACTAAGCGGATTCCAGGTACTCCAAAGCTACGTCATAGCAGAAACGGTACTGCTCCTGAAAGATGTTCAAACAAAGGATAGAGGAAAGTTAAGAAAAAGGAACCTAAAGAAAAATTATTATTTTTATATACAATTTTATATCTGGGTATATGTATTTTACATTTGAGTTTAATGAACTCTGTTTAAGAAAAAGTAAGGGCATGTAAAAAGCTATCTTTGTCTCATATTTTCCATTAGTAGCTAAAAATAGTGATATTTTTAAATCTGATTCTAATAGTAATACCTGATCATTACCAAAAAGTGTCCAAGTGTAGAAAACCATAATTAGAAAAAGAGTTTCTATAACTCTATTATCAAAAGGAAAATTATTTTTAAAATTATACCTTAGTTTTGCTTCAGCCGTTTAAATACATGGTTCAAATAATGATTTTAGAATTTCATTATATACATATATTTAAGAATAATAATTTTATATTTTACTTTCTTTCACCTAACATTTTAAGCATCTTCCCATGTAATTTAACTTCTTTTTGAGTGCTATATAAATGCCTAACATACGAACTGTTTGACTATTAGATTAGTTTTGTTTTTTTCTCTGTTATAAATAATGTTTCAATGAATGTGTACTAATGTCCACATACCAGAATTTTTTCTTAGCAGTGAAAGAAGACATTAAAATTCCCACTTCACAATTCTAAGTTCTTAGTTTTTGAATGTTTTTAGTTCATTAGAGTAGTTAAGTAAAATATTTAAGGATGATTAGCTTTTCTTAAATAGTTTTGACTTTCTTATTTATTTTTGGTGTCTTATTATTTGCTGTCTTTATATTTAAGACAACTCGTTGCATAAAATTTTGAGTGAAAACTGTCTTTCCTCATCAAGTCCATCTTCATTATCAATAATTTAGAAAAACTCAGGGACTACATTGCCAATTATGACTTATAATGGGATTTATTAAAAATTTTCTAGTTCAGTTCAAGTGGTCAAATTCAGGCTACATTGGGAAACAATCTAAACTACATATTATTTCTAAAGAGAACTTTCAGGCAACTACTGTAATATAGGAAGGTAATAAAAGCTTTTCCCAAGTTGTTTTTATCACTCCTAGTCTAATTATTACCTAGGTGTGATATGAATTAGCCTACCACTGTGGCAAGTGCATCTGTAGAACCAACATCTTGCTGAAAACAGTTAATATGTCTTTTGTTCATCTCTGACCATTTTGTTTATGTTCTACATTTCCCTGCTAAACTTGTCAGCTCAACTCAACAGCACAATGCCATAGTCATTTACCCTGATTAAATACAAGTCAGAGGGTATGGTGCTTAGTTAATAGTCATGGAACATTAAGGTAAATAGCAATTCTTCAGAAGGTTCTAGAGTGGCAGAGTTTAATTTTCAAAACTGCTTTTAAAAATAATGGTTAAATGTCAGGGCTAAATTTAGAGGTAAGAGTCTAATTCTGAGGCTAGAAGGAACACCACTGATGATTTTAAGTCTTGAGCTAGATAGTGGTGAGAATTCTACCTCAAAAATCCTTCAAGTATATTCCCCTTTTTTCATCTCTACTGCTAATGCTCCAGTGCAAGCCAGTGTCATCTAGGCTAAAGGAAGAGGCAGAATAGAGGAAGTTTGAAGGGGTTTGCACCAGGGGTAAAACTGCTATCACTTGTAAAAGTGAAACTGTATAAATCTAGCTCTTCAGGTTTTGTCACAGGAAGCAATGTGCCTCTTGTGTGAACAATCCACTAGCAGGAAGTGGTGAAAATACTTTAAAGGTTTATTGAATTGCTCATTTTAGTTATCTGATCATCTTGATAAATGTAGGGCAAGCAACAATGATGTCTTGGTTTTTTTGTGAGTAAAAACTACACAGCTGCTCCTGCCTTTATCCCTCCATGCCCATATTTGTCACCCAGACTCTTCTGAAGTGATATGTGCTAGAGAAGGTTAAATTTCCTTCTTACTCTTCAAATAGTTTCAACCAGATAAACTCCTCTATACATCTAACTATCAACGGTTACTGTGTTAGTTGTATTCTGATTTTGAATCCTACTAATTCAGGTAGCACTGCATGCACTACATTTCATATATAATAAATGTTGAAAACTCAAGACTATAGTTCAAAAGTTTTTGATTTGACCAGAAAGGAAGAATTACAATGATGAAAATAAAGTTCATTTGTCCATTAAAAAGTGATGATAAACCTCTGAGTTAACCAGTCAGATTAATATTTTTATCAGTTAACTGAAAATGCTTTAAGAAATAAGAATAAATTAAGAATAAAATCTAGAGAGCAGGATTTATTCTTATTATGGAACTATTTACTAAAATCTTATATATTTCCCAAAATAAGTTAAAATAGTATTTTTCAGTATTAACAGTACATGGTTCATGTAATTAAGCTCGTGTCAGTAGAGGGAACACTTGCCAATTCATCAGTGAGGCAGCAAATTCCCCACAAAGATTCATTTACATAGTTGATTCCTGAATTGAGCATGAAGTCAAATCAAGGAGTAGGTATATCCTTTCCTAGTCTCTATGTTCTCTTCTCTATATGTCTAAGATTTTCTCACCGGAGCTTCCACCATGTTGGGCTTGCTGTTCCTTAGGGTCTTAACCGCATGGAACACATCAACCACGTTTTGCCGTTTCACCATTTCAACAACAATGCCTATAGCACAAAACATGCCACTTCGCCCACCACCATTTCTGAAAGCAAAGAAAAAAAAGGTATTTTGTTGACTAAAGGCTACAAAATTGTGCATATGATTGAAAAGGGCACATTATAGGGAGGGAAGTGCACAGGGGACTGTGGTGATGGTGCATGGGTGAATTCGTGGTAGAAATTCTATGGGGACACCTGAGAAAAGAAAGCCAACATTGTTAAGAAATGAAAAATGATGTAAAATATATATAACTAAAAAAACAACAAGAAATAATTTTTTTTCATTTTGCTAAATGTGTGTGTACACATATATAGGGCAGAGAGGAAGGACACTTGAGGATATCAGTTTGGTAGCCTATACTTAGGTATATGCCATAGGCATGGGTAATTATAACACAGATATTTTAGACTGTGATAGATTTGTAAGTTGTAAAAATCGGAAAGCTTTTCAGAGGAATGCTCAAAAGAGCTGAAATCATAGTAACTATATTTTTAATACAGAAAATAGGGTAGTTAATTATAGAATCATGAGACGAATAATATTCAAAAATAATATCTAAAGAGTTCTGTAAGATGTGAATCAAATGTTTTTTTATGTAAAAAATGTGAAGAGTAATGGGCATGAAGGCCCCCCTTTATGACCAAGTTAAACTGCCATACTTACAGACAATGGATAATTGTCCGGCCTTCCCCTTCCTCGCATTCCTCCTGCCATTTTTCCACCTGCAGTATCAGTTTCAAAAATGACCTTTTGGAGCCAGGCACTTCTCGATGAGAAGCCCACCCTAGATACTGAAACTGCTGCACCATCAGATAACCCTCCTGCGGCTGTAGAAGGAAAAACATTTTTATGTCAATAAAATGGATATACCTATTTATACAGCAATATAAGTAACATTTACATTGTAGTCAGTCTAGCTAATATAAATAGGTACATGGTAGTACAGAAACTTTTTAAGTTACAGAAGCAAAAACATGAGTATTATCCTTTATACAGCTTATTCCTCAGACCTCATATCCAATAATCAACTCCTATGATTATACTTTTTAAATAACTTTCAAAGTCACCTCCTCTTCATTGCCACTGACATCACTGAACTTCCAATCATAACTCATAATTTCTCCAGGTTGATCTCCCTGAATAAACTTTGATCTCCTTCCAAACCATTCTTCAGACATCCTGATTATTTTGAAATGCAAATATGATCTTGTCATTCTCCAGCTTTAATGATTTCCAAATGATCTTAGCATAAAATCTAAATGTTATCCATGGCTTAAAAATCTTTACATGATCTGGCGCCACTACTTTTTCCTGTATTTTAACTCACTATTCAATTTCTAGACACATTGTCCTTTTTTTAAAGTCAAGTCATTAGGGACTCTGCACATTCTCTCATTTTGCTTTGAACATTTCCTTCTTGTTCACCCTAATCCTAATAGAGGAACAAACTTGTCTTAAGTTTGCCAGAGACTTTTGTGGTCTTAGCTTTGAAACTTGTGTGTCTTGCGAAGCTCTCTATTCTGCACAAACTAGGATATAGTAGGTTACCCCACCTCTCTCCAAATAGCTCATTGATTCTTAAAATTCTGACTTAAACATCACTACCTCAAATTGGTCTTCTCTGATCACCAAGTCGAACACACCATACTTTGTGCTTTTCTCTATAAAGCTTTTTATATTTGTAAATAAACATCTTTACAATTAGTTGTTTGATTCTTGACTTCCCCAAAAAAATACAAATTCTTTAAGGACAAGGAAATTTCATTACTCTTAATGCTCTTGTCACTAGGACTCAGCAAAAATATTTTCTAAAGAATAGCATTGTTGGATGAGTGAATCAAAATAAAGGTAAGGAAGAGTATATAGCACATGATCAAGCCATATCATTGGCATAGATGTGAAGCTCCATATGGGAAAGGCTTATGTATCTTTTTTTTTTAATACTCAATGCAACTTTATTTATAATGGCAAGGGACAGGCATGCATAAAGATTTAAATTGCTCTATTTCACAATAGTATCATTCCTTAAGGTGTTGGAAACACAGAAAAGAATAAGACAAAAATCACAGGGTCATCTATGGGTGCTACTTTATTAGAAAAGAAATTAATTTTTCACACTAGAGACTGCAGAAGGAAATTAATCTTGCAATTCTAGGAAAAACTTCACAGTAAGGAACTCATAAGTTCTCAAAGGGGGGAAAGAAAAAAATTGAGGACAGTCTCAAATTTGGCTCCTTTCACAGATATACTTGGAGGTTATACATTCTATATGAGAATGTTTAAATTTTATGTTTTACTTTTGTGACTTATTAAATCACACACCCGGAATAACTGGACCATGACCTCACATAACAGAGTCGTGCATGATTGCAACAACTGCACTTGAACCTCTGATCCTGAGGCACTGAATGAAAACAACTGTTACTTCTCAGTTGAGTCCTCAGACCCTGCACAGAATTATTGAACAGTTCCTATGAGATCTGTGAATTGTCAAAGTCTAGAATACTAGCTTGGAGCACAGCTTGAATAGGATGGGGCTGGTGACCCCCATGGTTAGTTTGAAAAATCACACTCAACATATCCATTGACATAATAAAATTCCATGCAGACAACTCAACAGAATAACTTTAACTTATGGACAGTAACAGAAAACCAACTATAGGTTCATCCTACAGAGCCTGAGATATACTTGGGTAAGACACACTGGCTTAGAGATAGAGGAGTCTGGCATGTAGAAAACTGTAAGAAATGAATGCCAACCAGAAAGACCCTCTTTTGGGTCACTGGGTAAATCCTAGGGCTTAATGTATCTTTAGGGAGGACAAGGACCTACCTAATATATAACCCAACTTCTTATTAGTGGATAACCAATATTTAATAAGATGAATGATATTAAATAATGAGCTTGAGAACAGAAAATATAATTGTACATGAATAAAGATCCAACTACCAAATATACAGGAATATAAACTAATATGCTGTCAAAAATGTAATGAAGATTTCAGTTTGTGTTCCTAGAATATTTCTCATTAACAGCTGAATTATCAGACAAGTCTTACTTTCTTAGCTTAGCATCTATGATTTCTGAGCTAAAATATTGCTAGAACAATAACATAACAGATGCAGACATAATGAAATTCCATCTAAATTAACATCTAAGATATGCATGAATATTATGACATGACTGAAGTTATTTTTTCCAATGAAATGAGCAATAGAATTAGATGATTTTATTCTTTGACTATAGTTATAGACTTATTAACCAGAAACCTATACAGAATAGACTTAATAACCAGAAACCTATACAGCAATTTTGATATGAGGAACACTGAAACATGACAATCTCAATGATGTACTTAAAATTATACACATACATCGATCTGCAACTCTTAAAAAATGGAATAATCTTTCTCTTTAAAAAGAGAATAATTTCACAGAAGTTTCTAATGTTTTCTTTTCAATTTATGCTTGCTATTTGCTTATATAAGGTAGTTTTATGAGTCTTTTTATTTTTTGAAGGTGAGATCTGAAACTTGTCATCTAGTGTAAAACACAGGAAGAGTCCAGGGAAAGAAAAGGCACAGTTGTAGCAGTACAAGTTCAATTTATAGAGCAGATGTTAGGACATTTAGAAAGGGAGAATGATAGGTGGAAACAGAATCAGTCATGGCTGTGATTTATCTTTTCTTTCATTTCTGGAGTTCTCCCTTACAGGTAGGACTTGGAATAGTGACTCAGAACCCTTCTATAATGACTGATCCAGAATTTCTCTTCTAAAGTAAAGCTTCTTCTATGACATTTTATTATTATTGTTATTATATTCTTATTTTTCTACATTATGCCTTTTCTTGTTTGGATGCCAATATTGATGAAACATGCACTCAGTATAGGGAGACATCTACACATATTTAGGGATCAGACTTATACAATCAAACTCATGAGCCAGTGCATCTGAACCTAGATTTCCAGAAGAAATAAATTAATCTAGTAATGACCAGAAAATGGTAGCTTCTGGCATTTCTGGTTTCCTGTTTTAGGAATGCATTTTCCCTCCTTATACTAAAATATAATGGTTACCAATTTTGGTAATAAACATGTAATGTTTGTTAATTCAATTAGCTCTGTTTTCTGAATGGAATTATACTCCATCTAGTAATGATCACCTGCTCTGGATCAGCTCAGTTAGACTGATTAAATAAGTAACTTACTCTTGTTAGATTGCATATCCTAAATATCCGATTGATCACATCACAATCCATTGAACAAGACATACATTCCACTTGGATAGGGCCATATCGTAACATCCCTTCTTCTGGCCAGTACTGTGGGCAGCCCTAGAAAGAAATGTTTTGAAAGAAAAAGAAAATGAGGATGGCTTTTTCTAATGAGGATAGAGAAAGGAGATTTTAGCATTTCATTAACTGTATAAAAATACTCAGCAACCATTAACCACTAACTTGGGACAAGTCGACTTCATTTAACATCACAATTGAGGTGCAGCCATAATCATACACTAATCTCCAGAAGTCTTTCACAGTATTTGGCAGAGGATATTGTGTGACGATGAAAGCAGCTGGTTGTCTGTAGCTCTGTGAAGAAAGAAGGTAGATGGAGAAACTTAGGAAAATAAAATGCACTATTAAGTATACAAGCAGATCCAATACACTTTCAAGCAGGAGTAATAAGATGCAGTGTATTCACAAGGAGCTGTAGCTGTACTGTGGCATGAGACATGGATTAACAGATTTGGACCACTGGAACTAGTAGTCGATCTGATGGTAAGACTTCAGTGTCTCAGCAACAGTTTAAGTCATGAAATTGAGATTTAATTGAGAAAGTAAACACAAAACAAATATAAATAAGAGACTAAAGAGCTTTTTAAGGTGATCTTCTCTGACGTAGACCTGTGAGATATTTCAATTTTCCAAAGGTAATAGTTTGACAGACTGATGACAAAGATGACACAAATTTCCTGGGATCTGTCTCTATCTTAACTGCTATGTATTTAACTTTTTGGTTCTCCTCCATGTCAATTAAGAAAAATCACATATATTTCAAACTCATGTGCTTTCCACTGTATAGATTTATCAGCATATCCTGCAACCTACTTCCCCATTTTCTGGGCATTTCTAACATATATCAAGGATCAGAATGAATAATCTCATTAATTTAAGACTTTTCTAGTGCCAAATGCACTGTTTGGCCCCACCTAAGAGAAGATGGCTCCTTGTTTACCAACTACCTCTTGACTGAGACAGTTTTTTCTAGAAGCAGTATTAAAGGCAACGTTCGTCTGGCCTAAGCAATCTGCCATTCTTCAAACTGATGATCTATACCAAATCAGAAATGTATATTTCTTTATAATAACAAACCAGTTATCTATCTATCTATCTATCTATCTATCTATCTATCTATCTATCTATCTATCTATCTATCTATCTATCAATCTATCTAAAAACCTACAGTTACCTGAGATTCATTAATGCTGATAAAAATTATTGGTGATCTCCTAGCTCACTTATATAATACTTAAGTCCTTCAAGTGTCTTAATATCAATTTAGAAACTGACCTTTGCCCTTCACTTGGGAAACACTGCTAATCATAGCAGTCCACTCCATGGAAGTGTGCAGGATAAGTCTAAGCTAATGGTAATTCAGCTGGCTGCCTGAAAATGATCTTAATGTTTTATAAAGATACACTTCAGCTATACATTCCTAAGAAATATATAAAAGCTCATGAGAAAAGTTAGAAGAAAGATACAAATTTTCATTCCAATCAAAAATCTGCTCCATGGGAAGGTAAGTCAAAGTGGGTTGAAAGCTATTTACTTACCTTTGAGTCACAAAGGAAAGGAGATGAATGAGATGATATGGGAAAGGAGTCAAGGTTTCCTGTATCTTTCCTTTCTAAGCACAAGAGCATGTGTATGATTTTAAAATAATCGAATCCTTGGTCTTATTTTCTGATTGTTCAGAGTCAAGGCAAAATGTTTTTAATACTTTTGATAAAAGTGGACAATAGAGGAAAGGAAGGAGTATTGATCAATGAGCCCTGTTTTTATAAAGCAAACTAAACCTTACTTTTCTGAAGTTCCAGCTACACCACTAAATACACAGGCTAGTTTTAACTAAGTGATCTATCTTTGTTGAATTATAGGGCATTAAGCAGAGAGCTGCAACAGGCAGAATACAAGTAGAATACTTGCCATGGTTATTAAATTCATATTAAATAAAAAGTAAACTGAATTTAATGCAAATTTAATAGATGCCAAAAACAAATACAAAAGGCATCAATATATTTCCTAATATTATTACTTTCACACATCCTTTTATCATTCCAAATCCAGACTTATAACTAAAATGGAATGAAAGGGTAATGGTGAGTAAAGACTGGTTAAGCAAGGATGGGGATTTTTCATTTGACTTTGTTTTGAGACAATTCTGCTCTTGGCATAAAAAATGAGCCAAGTAACTAGTAAAAGATTAGCTTTATAAGAAGAATGTGAACTTTCTTAAGTCTCTACTAATGAAACTTAATATTGAGAAACAATAGGAGCAGCAATGTAGGAAGCTTCATTATTACTCACCCTGACTCCTAATTTCTCTTTGTTTTGGTCATAGATTAAGGGGAAAACTGGAAAAGATTACAAATGTAGGTGATAAATTGTTTAAAAGGATTCTGA
Organism: Galemys pyrenaicus; assembly: GCA_019455555.1. Lineage (NCBI taxonomy): Eukaryota > Metazoa > Chordata > Mammalia > Eulipotyphla > Talpidae > Galemys > Galemys pyrenaicus. The sequence continues at coordinate 10,841,146 of JAGFMF010011861.1, read as the reverse complement.
ATTCTAAACCTTAAGTAGCCTTCTTGTATATTCCCAAGTAACTCTTAGCAACCATATTTTAAAACTCTCTCTTTATGTTTTCTATATGATGCTATTGTACTGAGTACAAGTTATATAACCTACAGTTATAAAGACTGGAATAACATAAGATAGTTCTTTCATTATGATGGATATTTTAACATGGTATTTTTTATGTGTTCCTTAGTTACTGAGTAAAAATAGTCTTTATTAATAATGGCCGATAAAAGAAGATAGCTATAAATTATCCTAATATAAAATGTGAGAGGTAAAAATTTCCCAAATTATCATAACTTCCATAAGACATGGCAGTTTGTGTTTTTAAATATTTACTTCTAATTATATTCAAAGTAGATGTGACTTTTTTGAAAATAATTAAGATGATAAAAGTCACCTGTAGGCATTTCCCGCCTATAATAACTGACAATCAAGTTCCAATTTGCAAAAGAGCACAAAACTTATAGTTTCTAAGAGTTCCTGTAGAGGAATCCAAAATCACTCTCCAAAATATTTGTATTTCAATGAAAGTTTCCAATTTTCCTGAAAAGAAAACTAGGCAGTGTTCATTGCATTATATAACTTATTATAATACTTTACACTGACAAAGAGAGTAGTGTCTTACATCCATAAGAGCAGCATTGATGTAGTTACTGCTCTCCCCATCAATTGTAATTAAGAAAGGCAGACATCTGTCAGGTGGCAGCATGTCCATGAAACGGTTCTTGTCATGGTTTCTTGGCAGACACGCTATACTGCAATCTTCAGCCTGTAGTCGAGGGGTGACTGAATTCAAGGTCTAAAAAGTAAAGGGAACCTAGGTTAACATACAATGACACACTTAATAGCATAAGATAGACTCATGAAGTGTCTAGGAGGCCAAACAGAAAGTGGAGGATTTGTACAAGCAATGGCATTTGCTACTATGAAGTCTGATTGACTTTGTAGATAAAGCAAATGAAGCCTGAGAAATGGGCAAAAAATATACACCTTGTTCAGTGTGCCTCTATTTAAAAGGAAAAGGGAAATTAAGCAACACAGCAACTGGCAAAATGCATTATTTTATTTAACCAAAGAGAAGAGAATTGGAGTGATCCATGATGATCAATCATTATCAAAGTCAGAAACTATCACTTGCAATAGCATTTGGCATGTCATATTTGAATATATGCTGTGGCATGTTGGAAAAAGCACTGAGTAAAGAATCAAATATTAGGTTTCTTAGCTACTCCTGACTTCATATTTACATACTTTCAGGGAAGTCTTAAGGGCAGTGAAAACATCTGGGGTTATTTAGAGACAATGTTTGGCACAGACTTAAGCTATTATTCTTGATGTGCTGATATATGATTGTAAGTGACAGAGAAGGTCAAAATCTAAAAGACTGCATTAAAAAGTTGTAAAAACACATATATCACCACCAAATCTGACTTTTATGATAACTTTACTCCATATTGTTTCCTGAGTCTGACCTTTTTTCTCCTTCAAATACAGCAGATAAGAGCTTACTAATACAAAGTGACTCTATAACAAGTATAATTAAAGAGACTGGTATTATAGTTAAAATAGGGTCAAAGTTTATAAATTTGTTTTGAAGTATCTTCTTGAGGAGAATTAATAATGCCCAGAACAAACTGTAATAACTTACTCATAAAGAGGCCCTAAAAACAGTAAATACCTGGAATTCATCTTTGAGATGTGAAGAGTTGGTCTGAGAGTCTATTCTAATCATATCAAAATATGCAGCTTTAAATTCACAGACAGGTATGGCAGTTTCTCCACATAAGCAGGCTTCTAAAATTGCATCATGAATAAAAATGTACTGTTCCTATCAAAAGAAAGAAAAATTCATATTATTTAAAAACTTTTCTGTCATGTAGGGTAGAATATACAGAGAATTTTCTCTGTATAGAAGTATTAATATAGATACCAATATTTTCCTGTATGGCTAGATAAGCTATGATTGATTCCATGTGAAAAAATATCTGCTCTTTTGGTAGAAATGATGAAACTAAAAAAAAAAAAAACAAAACAAAACAAAAAGCCACTACAGTTAAATCAATCAGGATACCTCTGTCTGGACCATATTGATACGACGAGATCTTAAGGCTTTGACACAGTTGTAGATGTCAACAACACCCTCTCTTTCAGCCATGTCCAGCATGATGTCAATCACAATGTAACAGCCTGTTCTTCCAGCACCAGCACTGAAAATATTAACACATTTTATTTTTTTTAAAGTTTTATTTATTTATGCATACAAAACTGGAATAAAGGCCAGAGGTGCGGGGGGTTAAGAGAAGTCACCAGAGACAGAGTGGGGAACTAAATAGACAGATCAACTGAAATACACTGCTGGGGAGAGCAGGGGGAGAAGCAGGAGAGGTCTGCTGTGCCATGTGGGTCACTTCCCTGGCCAGAGGCAGATATCAAACTTGTGCTGCAGTGGCTATGTTTTGCTTCACAGTGCATTGCTTAACCTATTGTACCACCAGGGAGGCCCCTATTAACACATTTTAAATTTATTTTTAACTTAAACAAATCTAAAGTATTGTGGGAAGCATATCTATACAACCTTTCAACTTTCAGATAGGTGAAATCATACTGATTTAACAAATTAAGATGCAGAATTTGTGTAAACAGTGTAAATATGTATTAAAGTACAAATAACTTCAAGTAGAGCATCTGTTTAGGTGTGAATTGCTATTGGGACAAGAGTTCCATGTTAAAAGCTTCAATCAATGTAATTCACCGTATCAGCAAGAGAAAAGATAAAAGTCATATGATCATTGATAGACACAGAGAGGCATTTGATGAGATTCAGGTTTCATTTTTGGTTAAAAAAAAAAAAAAACTTCTTAATAAAATGGGAATAGAAGGAAAATACCCCAACATAATAAAATCCAAACCCACTCTCAATGTTATAGGCAATGGTGAAAAGCTGAAAGCTTATTCTTTAAGATCAGGTACAAGACAAGAATGTTGACTCTCACTACTATAAGTTAACATATTATTGGAAGTCCTTACTAAAGCAATGAGGCAGGAAAAGTGAATAAAATGAATCCAACATGGAAAAGAACAGAAAAATAATCCAATTTAATATTCCATCAAAAAGAGGAGTAAACATAACAAAGTAAAGTAAAAGAACTGTACAATGAAAACTGCAAAACATTGATTAAAGAGATAGAAATCAGTAAGATTTATCTGCATCTATGTATACAGCACTATTGTTGACATTTGCCAAATCATGGATTCGACTCAAGTGCCTTTCAACAAAAGAACAGACAAAGAAATTATGGAATATATACTCAATGGAGCACTACACAGATGTGAAAAAATTGAAATAGTGGCACATGGGATAAAGTGAAAGACAGCTGTCAGATGCACTCATTTTTGGAATATAAATAACCAAAACCATACACAGGCAAAGTATGGTCAGGATAAATCTTCAAAACAGTGACAGATTATAATGGTTACCAAAGGGAACAGGAAGGAAAAAAGAGGGGTTGGAGGAAGGAGGCAGATGGGGCATGGACACAGGTGGTTTGGTGGAAGATGAGTGGCACAATATATATGTATGGAAAAACAAAAATGTAATCCTAAAAATTAAAACAAAAAGAAATAAAAGGCACAAAGAAATGGAGAGAGATGCATTGCTCATGAATTGGAAGAAAAGATATTATTAAAATGCCCATCTTACTCAGAGCACTATATAGACTCAGGGCAATTACTATCAATGCAGAACTATTAAAGACCTTAACTATTCAGACAATCTTGACAAAAATACAGAAGAACAAAGCTGGCATAACCCCATATTTCAAACTATGCTACAAAGATATAGCAATCATAATTGTATACCAATATTACCTCAATACAAAAATATGTTACAATATTTATTGTACAATGTACAATAAAAAGTACAAAATTCCAGTTATAAGTCCTGGGGATGTGATATATTACATGATGACTATAGTTAATAATATTGTATTATATGCTTGAAAGTTGTTAAGCAAGTAGATCTTAGAAATTCTCATTATAAGAATAATATAACTATATGATTACTTGTCACTTAGATTTATTGTGCTGGTCATTACATAATACATTCATATACTGAATCATATTATAAACCCAAACTAATGGTATGTCAATTAAAAGATGTAATTTTGAAAATCAAATTGTTTTGAAAATATGTACATGTCATTCAACTTATACAGCTCTCCTATAGTCTTGACTTCATGTAAATCTAAGACATAATTTCAAATTCAGAATTGATCAAGGTGTCGATTCATATTTTAAAATTTAACCTCAAATTGAATGACTCTTATACGCGTTTGTTTATGGATCCTCTGATAAAATGTAAGAATATTACTTCCCTATGTGAGTGAGATAAATTCGTGTAAATACCAAAGCAAGTGAACTTTAACTCTAAAACTATAAATGGGAAGTCTGAGGAGCCACAATTTCAGAGGAAATGTTAATGGTGGGAAAAAAAATACTGGTTATCAAAGGGGAGGAGACCAATAATAAAAAGAATATTTGAACAGTGATTTGAAAGAATATTAAAAAGACTTGTTAGGAGTAGTATATGATTCTTAATAAAGACTCACAAAGACTCTCTTGTATAGAATACAGAAGCTGAATAATAATAATAATAATAATATATTGTTCATTTTTTTGCCCCCTGGGAATGTTTCTCTAATTTTACATACAGTCAGTGAAACAAAATGTAGAATTGGATTTGGGAGGGGGGGATGCAATTTATTTTTTACTCAGTTTTTCCATCCATAAATTCAGAGATACCTGAGTTTAAGTGGAAAATTATACTTCTATATCAAGACAGGATTTGGTGATATTGGAGTATTTCTGAAGCAAGAAATTCATAGGAAAATAAACCACTATAATAAGTCAAGGAATCCTTGAATTGAAAATCAATTCACTGCATTTTATAAATGCACAGATGGACAACTAACATTTTTTTGTCTGGATTTGGTCATTTCTCTTAAACTCACACTTCTTTTAGAAATTTAACCATAAGATATTATGGTTATCTCTATTCTTCTCCCTGCCCCCATCTTCTCAATCACTTTCCCAGGGATTGAGACAAGAAAGCAATTGAAGAGTACATCAGATATCTTGAAGGGGATTGAGTTGAAGATTTTTTTTTTCAGGGTACATCCTATCGGATCCTTATGGGAGCCTTACTTTTATTTCATTCTCTTTTGTTTTTTAGCCTTTTAAACATGGTCATTTAAATTCTGAATAGAATGAATTTTCAGAAAGAAACAAAAGCTTAAGAACGTATTATAAGCTTGTATAGCATAGTATTTGGGAATGGCGTGCAACATATAGGGAAGGATTTACAGATTCAGCACTTGTTTTTCTATTCAAAATGAGGTCATGTAATTTGCTTTTAGTGTCTCTGAATGCTTGTTTTAAGAGACATTTCTAATCACAATAAAGTCTAATATAATGCTCATATTTTTCTGGCATATATTTGCTGGATCTCTGATGTAGTTTTCAAGGTCTTCTGATAGATGGCTTAAAAAAATCTTAAATAGCTGTATTGCAGTACAAATTCTTGCAATTTAGACCATTTAGTAGCTCTGTATGTTGCAAATTTAGTTTTAAAAGCTGGGATTCTATTGAGAATTTACTAAATTGGCAAGAAACCTCCATTTTAACCTGCCATTTCATATAATATGGGATTTGCAAAGCAATTAAAAAAAAAAAAACAGAAACACAGATGTTGCCATTAAAAGGCAGTTTCTCCATTCACAATTGTTGACACTACCACGTTAGGACAATGTATTAATTCTCTAACCTTCTATTTTATATTTTCCTTAAAGATAACTTTTATTTTATTTTTGTTTTACCTTATCTGTAATATACTGAATTTTGTAAGTGTGCATTAGTTTTGTACTTAGAATCTTGTCTTTATATTTTAAAGAAGCTGAGTGCACACACTCAACACCAGTGGTCCGCCACTCACCTGCAATGCACAACAATGGGGCCAGCACTGGGAGGGTTGGAGAACTTGACTCGCCGGATAAATGAAAGAAGTCCCGTTGCATGGTAAGGAACTCCATGGTCAGGCCAGCCGGTGAAGTGGAACTGTTTCACTTCACGGATCTCATTGTATCCCCTCTGAGGGAATAAAGATAGGAGAGTTTTCAAAAGGATCAAAATAAAGCCATTAAACACAATCATGGACATTAGAATGAAAATCTTAAGCAAGATCATGCTTTTCTGAAAAAAATTGCTGGCGTGGCATCGTTTAGGAATTTACCTTTAGGGTCAGATAACTACCAACAGAGGAAAATCAGAAATCTTGCTCATTTCTGTAAGTCTGGGTAAATTGCATTTATGTTGACAGTTTGTTCCTTACTTGGAATGACAACACAAAAATCATTAGGGGAAAAGGAAGAAATGGGTAAACTGAAATGCCGCCCCATTGACCCAATGCACCCGAGTTCTCAAGTGGTATATAACAACAACTTTCCAGTTTCTCATCTCACAAAGAGATTTTTAATGCCTTGCTTATCCATGTTGAAAATGGTTTTGAAGCATAGCATGTAGGGATTTTCCAGGACACTGCTACTCTAGATTGGTTTGTAAAAATCTACAGACGGCTAAGCCATTCTTTGGGCAAACTATTTTTTTTTTTTTTTGAAAGGTAGATGGTACCCAAACTACTTTTCTTAACTGTGAAATTATTCACTGCACAGACTATTATTTATAGTAACAAAAAAAATACAACATGATTAAAAAAAATTCCAGTGTTGGGCCTCTCATATTGGGTTAAATTAAGAGAGCCATTTAAATGTACATTTCAAAGCTATTTTTCTGCTTTCTTATAAAAGAAGCCTGTAGGTTGTGGTAGCACAGTCTGGACAGCATAGATGAAATGCTGCAGAACTTAGATTCTATATTTATAGTAAAAACAAAAACCTACTATAATCTACTATACAAAAACCTACTATACAAAGACCTACTATAATGTAAATCCAATTCTACTATCAACTATGAAATTTCAATCTCACCTGTTAGATCACGAAGGATGAAAAATTAATGAAGTAAATGAACCAAATCGAGGAAACATATCTTTAGATTTTATCTTTACATAGACCATATCACAAAATCTTGGAAATCAGTGATCATTTATTATTATTCTAGTTCCAGTCCTAGCACACTGCCCTAAGCAAAGCAGAGCTCAGCAAATAACTATAACAGTGAAAATGATAAACATTATCATGGAATCATGTAAGACTACTTTCTTTACTACTTTTAAAGTCAATTCTATCGATTAAAGGTTAAAGATCATAATTGGTCTAAGACCTGATTTTAGAACATTATTTCACATTTAGTTTCACCCTTTTAATAAAGTTGCTGTAAGGGCCTTGCTCTTTATAGTAAATTTTAATATCTGGAAAAGTATGTTTCCTTTTTTTTTTAATTTAAATTTTCCTGATGAATGTTCAAATAGTGATTTTACAAAACTGTCAATCTCTCCCAGCTTTAAATAACAAGAAATCAGATTAAAAATAAAAATCCAATAAACTGTTTCAATTGATTACATTAAATTTATTTAGTATTAAAACAAAGAATTTCCCTTCTGGGGCAAGGTGTATGTCTCCATTTATTCCCATTTCATGTTCTTCAAATTTTGAATCTTATTAACTAAGGGTCTATATCATTGTTACTATGTATATATATAAAACTTGTGAATATTTATTATGAAATAACAATTTAAATAAGTAATTAGTTCCATTAAAATATCATTGATATAGTCATTTTTTATAAATTAATTTTGTCTTTTTTAATAGTTTTATTTTTTACCCTTGATATCTTATTTTCTTGCTAGAATCAACACAAATTTAGAATATTTATGAGAACGATTATTCATGTCATATCTATGATTATAACAGCAATGATTATAGTTTTTCACCCCATAATATGCATGCTACTAATTGTTGAATCATTTTTATCAAGTTTAGGGAGTTTCTTTATTTTACTAATGTAATTAGAGCTTTATTACAAATGTCTTTAAAATAAGATGAAGTATATTAATATACTTATTACTAAAATCATGGTTTTCCTTCATTAATGTGGATATAATGAAATTGTGGGATTTCCTACTAATCTCCTTGTCTTCATATAAAACAATCATTTAATTGAGTAATATTGCCAGTATTTTACTATGAGGTTTCCTTAAGTATGTTCTTGAATGAAACTGGTTTGCAATATAAAAGAGAGAGAGAACAGGTGAGGGAGGAAGGGAAGGAGGGAGGGAGGGAGAGAGAGAAACAGAGTTTGAATGCTATCATCATCTGTTTCTCTTACAGCTATACTCAGTTTTTAAATATATTTAGTTTTTTGTCATGGTTTCTATGACCTAAACATTTGATTAATCTAGGCATTATACTTTATTTTTTTATTAACATTTTTAAAATTTATATATATTTGACATCAATTGTAATCCCCATGTATTCCCCATCACCATATCACCAGTGTACCATCATCTCAGCCCCCCATGCTCCCGTCTGCCCTCAACCCTCCCCCTCTTCCCTCCCCACAAAATGTCCCCGATTTGTCCTTGTCTTTTCATTTTTTGTTTTTGTGTCTTTATTGTTATTATTATTATTGTTCTTATTCCTTTCCTTGATCCTTATTTGGTTCCCTTATAT
>JAGFMF010011861.1:10809971-10832123 GCA_019455555.1 Galemys pyrenaicus | reverse complement strand
TCTCATAGTGGTTTTGATTTGCATTTCTCTGATGACAAGAGAAGTTGAGCATTTTTTCATATGCCTGTTGGCCATTTGCATTTCCTCTTTGGAGAATTTAGTCATTATATTTTAAAGGCTAATTAAACATCTACTATAAAACTAGATAGACATTTTAATGGTAAATTTTAACACCTATTTTTTCTCTATCTGCTAGTATTTCTCTTTTTGGCCGAACTTTGGGAATTACTATTTGCTACAGTATCAGCATATTTAGACTAAAATTGCTCTCCAAGTTTACACAGACTATTTTTTTTTTTATTTTGTGAATAGCAAGTATAATTGTAATTACATTTTCTTTGTGCTTTCTCATGTTGCACTCTTTGTTTTGATTTTTACTCATTTAGATTGACATTGGTTTAATTATTTTGTGTTGTTTATAAGGAATGAGCTTTTTGATATAATTTATGCTTTTAGTTTACTTCTGTTTTATATGTAATTTTTACTTTGTTTTCTTGATTTTTTAAATTTTATAGTTTCCAACATTAGTTTTTTCCAAAGAACTATGCTTAACTATGTATTCCAAACTTTGTGTTCCTGGTTGGAAACACATTTGACACGCTTCATATATTCATGGAAAGAACAAATAAAATGAAAATCAAGAATGGTTTTTATAACATCATCAAAAACAAACTGTGACAGAGATTTTAAAGAGGAAAACAGTTTTAATATATTTAGTTTTAGAAATTTAGGATTACTTACTCTTTCCAGGGTGAATGTTCTAACTACATATTCAGCAAGTGGCTCCATTTCTACACAGGTTACCTTGAAGTCACCATAAACTTCAGTATCATCAGGCCAATACTTATAGCACTTAACCTAAATAACAAAAAGAATATGTACTTGGGCTTGACTATATAATGCACATTAATAAAGATGTTTTAATTTCACTGATAACTTTTAAGCTCACAATTACAATATGGTTAAAAATTCTTAGTGATGTAAGAATCTATTACACAATAAATAAAAAGGCTGACATAAAAATGTCTCATAATGAGTAAAATTCTAGTACAAAATCAAGTTTATTTTATTATTCAATGAGAAATCAGGTATAGAAGACTTCAAATAATATCAGTTCATTATAACATTGATGAGAAATAACTAATCCCTGCTGACACTGAATGAAATGTTTTCATTATAAGATGTTTTGTTAAGAGTTGCAATTTCAAATTTTAACAACTTATCAATGAAATACTCATTTGAAATGCTATGGCCTATGAATTTTTTTCAAACAATTGAATGCTATTCTATTTTTAGTGTGCTATTTTGCTATTTGACTTAGACTCATGTTGTTTAACCAAAAAATCATTTTTTCTCTTACCCGGCCAACCTCCACTAAATTTGTAACCATTACAATGCAGGCAGACTGTTCTTGCCAGATCATCCTCCAAAAATCATACACTGTTTCATGAACTGGGCCTAGAAAGAAATTCATTTGAACATGATGTTATCAGAAAATTTGTAGTTAGCAATAAGTCCAAAGATCTGTGAAAAGAGAAAGTTATTTCATTATCAACTAAATAGCACATATTACTGATTAAATAAATGCATGTTAAGGGTTCACAAATAAACATTTTATTTATAAGGACATTTTAATCTTTTTTTGTAGTATCATCTCCAAAATGCAAAAGCTTATACTGGCAATTTTCCTCAGTTCCATAAACCTAGAATATTTCTCACTATGGATGATCTTTCTAACTTAGCAGTGGGTGAGACAGGAGAGGTCTGTTGTGCCATATGTAGATCACCTCCCTGGCCAGGGATTGAACTCAGGCCATAGGGCTAATAGCACTAAGACTTAATCCCAGTGCCACCTAGGGGGCCCCCAAGTGGCCAATTTGGAGAGATACTAAAGGTGGGTGTTTCTTATTAGGATATTTTTATTACCCTTTATAACAAGATTGCAAGTTTTTCCTACCATGTTCTTATTTTACACAAAGAATAAACTTGACTAAGTTCTCTTTAGCTTTTTGTTTTGTCTTAGTCTTGAGTTATTTAAAAAAAAAAAAAGCTCAAAGACAGTCTAGATTCTCATTATATCAACAGAGGTTTGGGTACTATTAGATTCCGGGCCAACAGACTATGCTGCAAGAAAATAGGAATCTTGCAAGATGAGACCTTTCAGCAAAAATAAGAAATGCCTCTGCCTTGCTCTATCATTATGCTGGTGCTCTGGGACATTAGGATATCAGGATCAAATCATAAAAAAAACTATCAGCAGCTTCTCTTTTACTGTAAATTAAAAAATAAATCAAGCTGTGTATGTGTTTTACCTACAGAAAAAACATTTGTATTATAAAAATGACTAAAGGCAGTATTATTTAGAAAAACTGACTTCTTAATGTTAACTCAGATAAAATTACCAAAACCCAAAATGCCATATGGATGAATAAGCAGGTTTGGGTATTCTATAGCATTTAAAATGTCAGTTTTACCTTGAGTTGCAATGTAGTGGCTTGGTCTCTGGTAGCCCTAAAACAGGAGAACAAATTGATTATCAACTTTATATCAGTATCAGAAATAAATGAATGAAGGCATAAAAAGATGAAGATAACAACCTGTTAAGATTAAAATTATAGTAAAAAAATCCAGAAATGAGTAGTGAACTCAAAGTTCACTTCTCAAACCTAGGTTATCTGAAAGGTAAACATAAAACAAAGATGAAATATTTTAAGAGCTCCGATTAGAATATATATTGCATAATTGAGTTTTGCTTACTAGGGTATAGCCTCAGATTTTGATTGTTTTACTAAAATGTTTATGCCTTCATGTTAGTCTTTAGTCATTCATTCCTAGCAAAATTGTCATCAAAATATTATTTCTCATTTTATCAGTCAAAAGTACAACACACTGCATTACACATGGACAATGACATATTAGAACCATAAAAAAATAACAGAACATTCCAATGTTAGAGCTGGACAATGCATATGTGCATCAAGTCAAAGTCCTGCTGAGATTTTTTTTTAGAGAATATTCCTGCTCTGTAATATGTTTAGGAATATGCTAAAACTATTTTGTGTGTGCGGATAATATTAATTAACACACACATAATTATATTTACACACACATATATAGGGAAGGAACTTTAAAAAAATGCATCTTATCCCAAACAAAAGGTTTAGTATTTTCCCTCTTTTTTTTTTTAGTGTGATAAGCATTGTACATGGTTATTTAATGCTATCTTAACAAAGAAATTATTTCAGGTAAGAAGTAAATTGCTAATTTACTTTTAACTGGTTTGAAGTCCAATATATCATGAGGAGCAACAATGTCAATGGTATAACAAACAGTCAAGTTTGTTTACTTTGCTGTGTATTTACCTGAGGACATTAAAAAAGGCCCATGTTTCAGGATGGACAACTCAATACACATATAAAGACATGTTCACTGAGCTCTCCAGTCTAAAACTTAGTAGGTTGAGCATTATATTTTTGCAAATTTGGAGGCTCTCTATTTCTTAATATGTCAACTTAGCACAATTTTTTCAAGCTTTATAAGCAGTGTATTTCCTGTTTGTTTATAAAATATTTATCAACTATACAAGATGTTCCTTAAAACATTATACACTAGTGAAAAAGGTATCATGAAATTGTGAAGTGATCAGTCAAAATGGGGTCTTGACAAAAAGTCAGCTAACACCACAATCTCGCTTAGAACACAGTTTTTCTTTTTCAACAGTAAAGTAGTATTATAACAGACACCAGTGTAATGTCTTGGCAAAAAAGCACAGTAAAGTTAAAGGTAGGAACAAGTAAAAATTTGTTAAAAAACTGCCGCTTTCTTATTTTAAGGAGTAAACCATAAGCTTAGATTTACATGTTGAGATGTCTGATAAATTTAAATTATTGAATAAAAATGATCAGAAATGTAACCAATATACTCACAGGCTTCATAAAATCAATTCAAATGTATAAAATAATGGTAAAAAGATGAACTTAATACATGTGAAAAAATATATCTTATTTATGGAAATTTCAGAAGTTGGGTCCTAATTTCATATTTTATATATAATGCATATATAGAATTTATGTATATATACACACAAATACATGTATCCATAAAAGTCTTTGCAATATTTGATACTTATACTTTTGCCTTATAATTAATGCATATTTTGAATTTATCAATTTTAGTATACCTGGGATTCAATTATTTTTTAAAAAATGGCTGAAATTTAATGTTTAGTATGCATTAAGCATTTTGTCAAATGCTTAAAGTGTGTTATTTCACTTAATTTCCACATCAGAATAATGAAGCTAGTACTATCAGTATTTCACTGTAAAAGTGAGTACACTGAGGCACACAAAGATGAATTTTCACAAAATTTCCAGTGACTTTGAATCAGGGAGTAGGCATAGTATTATTATTATATATAATTTAATGCATTGCCTCCATAATGATATTTTATCTTTTATTTGACAATTTTCTACTAAATAAAGAACTTGCATGTAGATATGCTTGTACCAAAAATTTACCATTGGAATGTATGATCAAAACAAACATTTTAATTTGTATGATTCGATATATATGTGTGATATGTATATCATACAAAAGCAATTTAGTAATTATTTTGCCTAAATAATTTTAATACTTTATAAGCCAATACCACACACCACAAAATAGTCGCCCTACCCATTTTTAACATTAGAAGTCAAATGTAAAAAGTAATTGCAGAAATGCTAATACACATGATACTATCCAGCTTCTCACATGTTTGGGGAAGGGTAAGAATAAAAGTCAGAAACGGAAATCATCAACAAATAAAACTCAAGTACATAATAACTTGTCATAAGTTAAAAACTGTCTGTTTTTCTAAACATAGAAAAGGGAAGGAAGTAAAATAGACCCTTAAACATATAAGGATTTACAAAAAAATGAACATAGATATACTGTATGAGGCTAATTAAGTGAAGCATGCAGAAGTAACTAGTTATAAGCATTAGTAATAACTGTCATTAAGAGGAATTACATTAAATACTTATAAGAGTGCTGTTATTTACATATAGTGGTACTTACATCCCTGTACAGCCAAATCTACAGCCCAAACCAAAGTCAGGTGTGAAAGAAAGCACAACAACGTCAGTAAGTACTAGGACGTAGAACAAGAAAAGTGTACAGTTTGTTCTTTATTTTAAAAAGCTAGTAATTACTTTATAGGTAATAACAAGCAAAAAGATTCACATATTTAAGTTAACAAATTGGGATTAAATATAAAAATACTTACATCTATGTAATTGGCATTAATATAATCTGAAGAAGGATCATCCTCAACAGGTTGCAAAATTACTCTGGAGTGGTCATCTAGAATTTTTAAATAAAAATTATTAATTTCTTCCATGTACTGAGATATTACTGATAGCTACTATCTAAAATAACTCAAAGATCATTCATGATGTAATAATTATCACAATTTCCTTAAGCATACCAGTCACTTGAAGGAATTCAAAAAGTTTATAAAGTTTCAGTTATTAGTATCTGACGGATTATTAGCTGAGTTACATAGACTTGGCTAAAGAACTGAATTTGCCTTAACTCCAAATTTTGCTTCATAGGCATGATTTTAAATGTGTGTGATTCTTTTTCACTGGATTATATAACAAACAAGCTACAGAAATAGGAAGTAGATGTTGCGCTCCTCCCTACTTCCTATTTACTGAGAAATAAGATTAAATTTGATGTATTATGTGATTCTTTAATTTAAATTGATAATAGAATGCCTTAAGGAAATCAGAAGCTAGTTATAAACTAAACTGTCTGATTTTTATGATAATTTATTTTTCATACATACATCTTAAAGACTTAATTAGAAGAAAACCCATAATAATCAGTGGCATGGAGCAACTGGACTTCAAGCACTGGTTCCAAAGAAGGGATAAAGATATGTGTAAATAACACCTTCACTTTAAATATTTTAGAGGAAGTGTTTAACAGTTTATCACTGAAAATATTTTTTTCATTATCATAATCTTCAGTTGTTAAAAATACTGCCATGCATTCATGGGCAAGCATAAAATCAAACAGCATGTTTTCTCCACAGGGTGAGGAGTCTGAGTCAATTTATTTAATGAAGATGATAATTTCAGTCACTGCCAATATCCAATGCTGTTATAACATTAAATATTACTTTTTAAACAGGTGTGCCACCTTTGGGACTTACTTAAAGTTTAAAACCACAATAGGAAGACTTACAACTTATTATTTTTATTCTACACATCAAATTTGCTTTACCAAGAATTTTATGAGAACTTACATGCTATAATGTTTCCATATCGGTTTTTCGCTCTATTTTGATCTTTTTTAGCTACATCCCAAGAAGCTGACTGTCCTTCAAAGAAACTCTGAAAAAAAAAAAAAAAAATTGACAAGCAGACTGAATTTAATTCCTTTCCTTGAGTCAGTTTATCTGTTCTGAAGACCAAAACAGTAAAAGACCCTTTCTCAGACAGGAAGGGAGTCCTACAATAATAAACAAGTTCATTGCCAGGCCCTGACGCTTGTTCTCTGTGCTCCTCCTTATTTTTCTTGGATTGAACTGAGCTCAAATTACGGACAAGAAACAATTTGAGAGGGAAAAGGGCCTTAAGCATATTTCAAATCTAATATTCCTATGCTGTGATATGGAAGTAGAAAAAGCATGAAAAATCTAATTACTTTCAATGAGTATCTAAAATATATTTCATTTAGCCCTTATAACAGGAAAAAGAAAACATGCTTCTTCCATCATTATTCATTACACTGCATATTCATATCATATTTTAGGTTCTTTGAATATCATGAAACTGTCTGAGTCTCTACAATAAGGAACCATATAAAAAATGAAGTATCTTCATTTGGAATCTTAGAACAGATGAATTTAATTGGTTTATTGCCATATACATCAACTTAAAATAGGGGTGTAGATTTATTTTTGCAGAAAAACTTAAACTTTGCTTAACACAGGAAATGGGGTCTTCAAAGAATCAACAGTCTTTGAAGTGAGCTACACAGGTATACACATGAAATGAACAGAAAGAACCAGCTCTGGCAGATCATAATTCCTTGTACTATTTTGTTACCACAGCATAGTGTTTCCGGCATAGATCTAAAACGAACCTTCAAAATTCAAAGATAATTTTATTCACTCCTTAACTAAGACATAAAGGTTATTTCTAAATAAAATGTATAGTTTATAAGATTCTTCATTAAATGACATATTTTAAATGCTTTCACTTTAAATGTGCGTTTACATGGTGGTAGAGAAGCAAACACCACAGATATTTTCCAGTGAAGACTGGCAAAAGAACTTTTTTCTTTTTGCTCTATTATGTTTATTTGGTGGTTCACTTGAAATAATTTGTGGCATAAGTTCTGGTATTTAGGTTTGAGTAAGAAAGGGAAATCAAGTTGGTAGGAGAATCTCCTACATCCTTTTGATTTCATGTTTTCTGCACTTAGGGTGCTTTGTTTTTCTTCCCAGTCACCCTCAACCCCAAATCCACAAATCTAAGAATGATAAACAATACATCTGGCACACAAAGCTTGATTCTATTTCTCAGCAGAGGGTCACAGGCAGAGTCAAGGAAGTACCTGGTTCAGTCATTCAAGATAGAATCTGTAATGATACAATGGCACCAAAGGTATCTTGCTGTGGAATTTTGAGTGGGGTAATAAGTCTAACACGTATTTAAATAATAATAGTAAATAAGGAATGGAATTTGACATTTTTAAATTCTTAAAATGAATTTAGATCCAGAAATATCCATGGAAAATGCCCTTTAATTTCAATTCTGTTTACCTCCATCTACTTCAATGCATTACTAATTTTGCATTCATAAACATGGGGTTAGTGAAACTAATGACTATTCCATTTCTTATTATACAAAATGGAGGGGGAAATGTTAGATTCCAGCATATCATAGTTAGACATAATATTTAACATAATATTGAAACTTTCACCTCATATTCCTCTTTGAACCCATAGCTGTCTGATGTCTTCATGAGATTAATGTGCTGTAGTAAGTCAGCTACCCTGATGGCTGGGTGCAGCTGTCCTGTCTGGTAAGGAGATTCTGTCCCCTCACAGAGGTATCGAGGTACATCTAGAAGACGACTGGACTCTGCTGTAGCACTGTGGTTCTCATCTGGCATTTTCCATATTCCAGAAGATTAAAAAAAGACAAAGTTATCTTGTTTAATATATATCTTTGCAAAGAAGATGTTAAAACCTTAAGATTTTTCTGATAACAAAAGGGGAAAGAAATACAGTATAGGACTGAGGGTAACATTCCCATAAACACTATGCCATCGATTTCATCTCAAGGCGTAAGTTTGGAGCATTTTATGATTATATCAACAAGACAACAGATGTTGTGAGATGGAGAAAGATCACTTTCTAAAGTTGTAAATGGGAGATATTGCTGAGTTTTTACTTTTTCTTGTCCCTGTAGACCTAGCAGTATAGAATGGGATGAGAAGATCATGTTGTTAATGAGAGTGGTGATTTCACTGCAAATTACATTGAAAAAAGTTCTTCCCATCCATATCCCAACCACCTTCTAAGCAATTCATTACCTACAGGGTGGCTCTTCTTGCCCTGTGGTCCTATGTCTTCCTATCAGGAACTTCTCATCATAACACACTCTGGATTAGAAAACATGGACACTCTCCAGAAAATTCCTGGATGCCAATGTCTGTGGTATATGTTACATGGGTGTTCATACTCAATATTTATCACCTTGAATTATTAGTGTTTTGCTTTATTTTTTAATTGTATATTTGACTTTCCTGACTTTCATCTGAAGGAAACTTGGCTATGTGTCTAGGGAAAAACATGGATACTCCTCCAGTAATCTTCCCTGTCATCCAGATTGAGCTACATAGCTACTATTTTAAGGACTTTATTCTCTTACATGTTACTGAATTCATTCTATATTCTAATCATTTTTTTATTGATCTACTTTCCTCACTAAATACTGAGCACTTAGAGTGCAGACAGAAACATATTTTTATTCCTAACACCTGGGGCAAAGCAGTGACTCAGTAAATACTCCATGAATGAGTTAAAATCATTTGAATCCCTTACCACCCATAGTTAAGTGTAGAACCCACCCATTTCAATGGTGTTATTAGCTAAATATGAAAGAAACTTCTAAGTCTCTTTCTAGCACAAGGAGGAAGAAAAGAACAAGAACATTTACCTATGAAGAATAAATATTATTTTAATGACCATTTTACTAATCATTACAATGGGAAGAAGCATGCTTATATTTATCACATTTAAACTTACCACTTAAGAAAAAAAGCAAATGTTTTATAGGGTGTTACTCTGAAAAGCATTATACTGCCATACTCATTAACAAAACAGAAAGTACACTCTTAGGGGAACTTTTGTTTTTAATGATAATGCATACTGTAGAGAACGATATTTAATTAACAGTTAAACATATCTCAAGTGCTGGTACAATTGCCTGTTCTATCACCAACTCTACAAATAGGATATGGCAAAAAATGAATTGTTGTCCCCATGATAAACATTTTTTCTTCCTGGAGAAGGGGAAAAAAAAAAAAAAAGAACCCCACAATCAGATTTGTGTGCTTCTATAATTTAGCTTGATTGCATTTACTTTACTTCTCTTATTAGGCTGAAAGCAATTTTTTTTTTTTTTTTGCATTCACTTCTAAAAATACCACATTGAATCAAATAAACCCCTGGTTGTGACCTAACCACCCAGCTGAATTCATGCCTTTTACTCAGGTTTTCCCCACCCCCCTTCAAACAAACATTTGCTAGCAATCAAAATTCACGAGCATTTTCTTTTCTTTCTATATGACTAAATTTGTGATCTAGCTTTGCTAAAATATTACAATCAATAGACTGACAGAAAGAATAAATAGATATAATCTGTGTATTGCCAGTAAAATTAAATTCAGAAGCCACTGATGTGGACACTATCACAGAGTATACAGTTCAGAATGTGAGGTAAAGAAAACAGATAATGTCAGAGAAGCAAAATGCAATAACTCAAGCTGGACTATTCACAGAGTATCCAGGACTCTCTGAAGGAGCCCCAGAGCTCACACTGTACCTACTGAAGCAAGGGAATATTTACAATGCTACAAGGCTCAGTGAGAAACACAGAATACACCCATATTCCAAATATTACATGCTTATGTCCCAATATAAAAGAGACAGTGCCTTTTGTTTTGCATTAAGCTTTAATACAGCAATACAACGAGCAGTAGTCTTAAAATAATCACATATGAATTATTAATCTTAATACATTTCCACCTCATTAAGCCACCTAATAATGTGACTACTAGTGAAAATACATGTACTAATCATTATCCTTATTATACATTTAAGAATAATAACTTCAAATATTTCCTTGCTGAAAAGAATTTCTAAGAGTTTTTTGCAATACACTTACCAGTTATAGGGACTTTAACCCAATGAAGCAGTAAAACACAAAAAACAAAAATATGAATCAATACAAAAAGTTTCTGTTATTTTTAAATCAGTAAATAGATATAGCAAGCAATATTTGAAGTATTTTAAACGTTTCTTTATAAGTACAAAACCAACTTGATGCAAAATAAAAGTAAACATCATGATTCTAAGAATGATGAAAAATGCCAAAAATCATTTCTACATCTGATGATTAATGATTATTCTCAAAGAACAGATATTAAAAAAAACAGCTTGACTATCAAAATGAAATAAAACATGTATGAAATAAATTTTATATGAATAGATTTTATGACTCTATTGCATTAACTTTAGCCTTCCTTAAATATTAACACCCCTTTCATAGGGAAAATTACTAATACTACAACAATCTTTTAAACTTTATCATTTCTAAAGCTCACACATATTTTCTCATTTTTTTACAATTAATATGAAAAAGTCATGGTGGGAATTATAGTTTCACAGATGGGGAGAGAAAGGTATAACTATATTCATGAGTTCATATTGGGAGTCCTTAGGACTGAGACTTGGACCAATTCTCCGTGTTCTAAAAATAGTATTGTAATGGAATTTTAACATTTAGGCAATTGTTTTTTTCCAGTGAGTTTTTAATGCTTTGAGTTTTATGTATTAGTTTGTAACAGACAGTTGTCAATATTGTTCATGAGATGGCATTTCCACAGACATTAGGTGTCTCCCTAAGAATCATGATTCCTGGCTCTTTCCTGCAAGGCCAAGTCACCTCTTGGGACAAATTCACCAGTTCTTTTTTCTGGCATTATTGGTGTGGACATAAAAGGTAAGTGCAATTAGAGAGAACGTTGCACTTCACACTTTTCTTGAAAAAACAAAAAAAAAACAAAAAAACTTTCATCTTATAAAATTATAATTTTAGTGAGAAGAGGTACATTACTTAACTGAATTAATGGTTGCATTCCAAAATATTTCAAAAGGGTATCTGCTGAATACACATATATAAAAGTGTGTGGAAAATGTAAGCTCTAGTTTTAAATATACAAGAAATTAAAATAGAACTTGAGAACTGGGAATATTTAAGAGTAAATCAGTTATGTGAACATATAAAAAAGCTGGTTATTAATTATTGGTGTGTAAGTAGTTAAGGAATAAAGTACAAGTTGAAATGAAATAATCTGTTTTTAAATATACAGTTAATATAAAAATCAATGTAATTTTACAGTTGATAGGAATTTTTGCATTTGAAATTTTACATCAGAAAGGACTATCATTAGCAATACCAGTTATCTCAGATATTATATAAGTAATAAATCTTGGCTTATTCTAAATTCCTTGAAAGATAACACTGATATGCATATAAAATGCAAAATTCTACATCACTATAGTACATTTACTTGTGGTTATAAAATTCTAATGACAACAAAACTGAAGCAAATGTACAGCTCTCCATTGCTCACTTGGAAGTGTTTTGTTGCTATAATATTAGGAGGATTTAGAAAAATCTCTTTCAATCAGGTAGATGATTATAAAGGGATTATTCAGATTACACTGCCCCTTGAAATGTTTGTGTCTGGGTTCATTCTAACACAGATAAATAAACATTAGCCATAAATTAAGGATCACAGTCCTTTCCCCCAAATCTAATAGAACTAAGAAATAAAGAATATATTGCTTTTAAAAAGCAAATGTTATTAATTTGAAATCTGCTCAATTTGATTTTGTTGACTCTCTTTGATAAGACCATGCATGACTATATTTTTGAAATCAAGCTGCTTCCTGCACTGTAAATAATTACTGTGCAGACAAAACTTTAACTCATGCAAGGAGGGGAGATCCATGCAAAAGAGATGATAAAGAATTAGGGCCTCACCTAACACAGCAGTCGGCACAAGTGGATCATTTGGCACTGGAGGAAAACAAAATTCATGAAGGACCATATTTCCCTAATGTTGTATTTTACAAACTTTTCCCCTTTAAAATAGATTTTTTTAAAAGAAATATAATCATTAAATTTTCTTTCACTATTATATTCCAATAAACTGCAAAAAAAAAAATCCTCTTTTAGCTTGGTTTATTTCAAATGACGAAGAAAGGTGCATCTATAACTATACTTCATAATTTGGTTCAATTATAAAAGCCAGAAAGCTTCAACTGACATTATAACTATACATTTGACATATAGCAAATATAAGGTACTTAGAGAAATAATTATCTATTTATTCCAAATAATGTTTTTAGTTAATTTTAGGAAATAAATTTAATCCTTTCTCCTTTTCACAGATGGATACTTATAGTTACACAGCTGAATTCTAGCTTCCTAATAAGATAGTAGTAACCTAGGTGATAGAAAAGTTGGGGAACAAAAATGTTTTCTAATCCTTAATTGATTAAATATTAATTAAGTGATGAGAGAGATTTACTTTCAATAATAGCTTTTATGTTCTCATTATTTACACTAAAAAAGTAGTTCAGAAAGGTCCTCTGATGATAAAAATTAAGCTCCAGTATGACTCATACAATATTTCTAATTACAAATTTGGTGTGTGCATATATATATACACACACACACACATATATATACATATATATATGTATGTACCTCACAGAAAATGATGGATTGCACTTAGGGCTAATAATTACTGAAAATTTTCAGGAGGCAGATATTTCAGAAAAAAAGTTTTCTTAAAGACATAATTGCATACAACTTACATATACTTTATTTTCTCAATCTGACCACTACGCATATTTATTATCTGTATAGGAGATAATTTCTTTAATTTATTGCTTTCTACATATATGTATTTTCCAAAATGTGGAATTTCAGGCAGAATGCCCCTCTGTTTTCTAGGTCAAGGATAAACATAATTTGTGTTCCGTAAGCATCAATTTTACTTGAGGAGTTGAAGAAACAAAGTCTGATAAAATAACTTAAATTGAAATAACAATCTAAACATAGGGCTATAGAGAAGAATATAAAATTCACAGGAAATTTGAAGATAACAAACAGGTAATATTGATTGTGAGGAAATTATTCTTCATACTTAATTCACCCATTCTTCAGTAAGAACTATTTTAAAAGTCATGGTATCATATGTCAATATTAGGAATACTTTCGATGGGTGGAAGGATGGATGGATGGACAGATGGATATACAGATAAATGAATGGGCAGAGGGAATGGATGGATTTTTGTCATCTCCTGTCAATTCCCCAACTCAAGTAAACTTTCAGACCTCCAATCAGATACTTAATAGCATGTAGACTGACCTTTTCCATAACTAACATTTTATAATGAAACTTTCCAGGAAATTATAGTAAACTATTTTAATGGCATAATTTTGCCATATTAATCATTCCCAGAAAAAAAATTATGTTTCTTTTTATCTCAAAAGGTTACTTTAGTTTATATAAAAACTCAAATAACAAAATAAAATAAATTCTGAAATGAACTAAATTTTAGAAAAATCAAGTATTTTAACTTAAAACAATATATGGCTTGATCTGAATGACACATACGTAGATTATATTTTCAGATTTATCAACAAGATTAAAAACATTTTTAGTTATACCTAATCCAATACCAAAACTCAAAATGCCTATTTGCGAATTTGTAACCTTTCCATCTCTTTTCTAATTTCTTCTTTCCTTCCTCATATTCTCATTCTTTATTCAAAAGATAATGTGTAGTAGAGCTTTGAAACTTATTTTTTTTTTTAACTTTTAATGAAGAACTTACATCTTGGGCTAAAATTATGTTGGTCCATGAAGGTTATGGAAAGAGGATCTTCTGCGTGGAGTGTGCTCTGATCAGCATAACTTCGATCCATCGCATTCACCATGTGAGTCATCTCCTGCCGGGTGTTTCCCATAGCATCTTTGCGTTTTTTAGCAAGCTTGCTGCCAAAGCAAATATAAAAGAGAAACCTTAGTGTAAGGCTTGAAGGAAAGTTGACACCACCAGTAAGGAAAGTCCGAGGATAAGATTCAGAAGTGGTTTAGAAACTCTAAGGACCGGTCATAACTTTAGGAATTAAGTTTGACGTCCTAACAATATTTGCCAATTTCCATAAAACTGTATTACTTGTCATGAGAACTTTCCATTCAAGTTGTCAATCCAAACCTCTCATTATTTCTTATATTTTATTGTTAAGATAAATATATCATAAAATGTAACTATAGCTTACAAAAACCATAAAAATAATACTTTGGTAGAGTTGTTCAAGGAAAACTGTACATTAAAACTAAGGTTTTGGTTTTCGTCCTGTATGATTAATTCTTTTGAGCAACTTTTAAGTTCTTCTGGAGAATAACATAACTACATTTGCCCATTTATTTTATGAATTCCCCCCAACTAAAACAAAGAACTGTTATATTCTTTATCTGTTTTATTGCTCAGTAAAAAATGCAACATGTGTAGCATTAACACATTTAGCAATATATTTATAACATTCATTTAAACCTAATTCGAAGACTTTTATGATCAACCACAGCCAGGTAAAATGCAAATACACTGAATACAAAGGATTTAATTATATACTGTGTAAGAAAACTACTTTCAAAAAACTCTGGAAAGTGCAATGTAAAGTTATTATACCAATGATCATTATCTTGAATTATACACAAGGTCAAATACTAAAAATGCATTTTAGAACCAGATAACAAAATACCCAGAATGCCTTATAAATACAACAGGGCAAATGACTTACGGGGATTTGGAAGCTGGCAGTTAGACTTCTGAGCTACTCAAATATTGACATCTTTATCTCACATATTAAAGATATAATAAACATTGCTTTTTCATGTGTGAATGTTACACATGAAACAGGCAATCAAGAAAACTACTAAAGATCTATAAAACATGTAAATCACATTAACAAGGCAATTTATATGTTATAAATAAAGGAACTCTAAAATCCTGCAGTATCCAGATTCTGTTTTTGAGTTTACTGCAGCAGTTTATGTTACCTTGGAAATACTCTTTAGTTGTTTTAATAACACCATTACTCAGCCAGATTACTTCTCACACATATTCTTCTGATTCTCATTAGTATCTATACTAGTATATACTACAGATATTTTTAAAAGACTCATTTTTGTCCAAAGGTTTATTCTTTAAAAACATTAATCTAATGATTAGAAAGCTACTCCTGTGTAGAATATTTTTCTCTGAGAATTATAGCACTTGGTCTCTGAGGGTAGACATCTAACACACCCAGTATATGGACACACCAAGTTGATACCTAAAAAAGACAGTCACAAACTCAAATTTAGGATGTAAATGGCACTTTCAAAAGAAATAATAATAATGGTAACGATGACACTAGTAATAAAAAAATGACAAAAATATAACAAAATCATCAGCACTAAAACCACAAGGAATATCTCTATCCCACCCCCTCTACCACCACCACCATCACTTACTAGCAATATTCATTCCATTCATTAAAAAAGCTATTATTTCTGTTTTTTAGACTAGCAGGTAAAAAATCCTGAAGAAAACACAAAAATTTAAGACAGGCAATCTAAATGAGTATCTCTGTTTATGGTAAGACACTGTATGGGAGGTAGAGGCCTTAAAAACAGAGAGAATAGTTTAGGAGGCAAGTGCTTGAGGAATATTGGCATTTGATTCCAATGCTAAAGTTCCCAGTGTTTAAAGTATTCTCAAAGAGAAGTCATGAATCCAAATATTTATGTTTAATTTCTTGATTTTTTCCCAAGTGGTTGTGTGTTTTAGTTTTAAACATTGTAAGGGGCATATTAACCATCAGCATATCATAGTTTAAAGACTTAACTTTTCAAACTCATCCAAACTAGGGTACCTGTTTGTTCTTTTGTCTCTTAATATGTGGCTATCTTCCATTTGTCTCACTTTATTGGGGAGGCTTTATCTGACAGATCCCAATATAACCTTTGTCAGGTTAGGTTTCACTGCTGTGGTGGTTTTATTGCCTAAAATAACATTCATCACATATGAATGTACATTTCCTTTTGTTTTCCCCACTGAATGTTCTGCCAAAGTTAAGAACCCTCTGTGTATCCCAGCACTGAGCACAGCGTCAGGAACAGAGCAGACACTCAATAAATACTTACTGAATGGATGGGTTAGGCCTGCTTGGCACTTTTCATTTGTTAATTTAATTAATCCTCAGATCGACCCACTGAAAAAGGCATAAGGAACCTAAATATATAGATGAGTTTATTGAAGTTCGGATAAGTTAAATAACTTCTTCAAGGTAATTTATCTAATAACCAGTGAAGAATGATCTGTTTCCAAGGACTAAGCTCTTATACTATATTTGGTTGCTGGCAATTTTTTTAAACTGCCATATTACAAAATTTATTATTACATAAAGCATTTATTTACTCTCAGAGTTAAACATTAGTTGATATAAACTGTGAAGAATGATGTGGTTGCGGCAAAAATGTTCAGCCATTCTAAATATTTTGTCATTCTAAAAGTAGATGCGGTTACCCGTGGGGGACTGCAGGTGTTTAACAAAGTAGGAGGGCACCCAAAGGCATATATGGTGAAAGAATAGGGGTGCTTTGGTTAGGTGTGGTGATGTTCATCTGAAGAGGTGTGAATCTATTCCCTTGAATCATACACAGCATTGTAAACAAATGTCACCTCAATAATTAAAAAAAAATTAAGTAGCACTATTGTGCTTTGGTAGTGGGTATGGTATGATGAGGTGCATCTGAGGCAGTGTGATCCTTTGTCTCTGAATCACATATAGTGTTGTAAACCAATGTTATCTCAATTTTAAAAAATAGCAAAATGAGTAATTTAAGACATAACTCTGAAATGTTTGTTTCCCAGGCCATGGGAAAAAAAAAAAAAAACACAACCTGAAATTTGAACTGAATATAATGTAAAAATAGAAGAGACATGTTTAACCTTTGAGGCTTTACCTCAAAATGTATATTATACAGATTTCATGATTGAGGAAACATAAGAAGAATGAACTTGCTAGGTGCATGGAGGTAAAAGTTTTCATGACACTGATCTTTTACTCTCCATATTCACAAACCTTTGTTAATTGAAAAATTATGGGGAACTATAAACTTCGTTAATGTCAGTCAGCCAGGTACTATCAGTTTTGTTCTTATACCTTAGTCCTCACAACCCTGTGAGATAGGCTTTATTTCAGGCTGTTACAATCAAATAAAAATTAACATTATACCTGTTTTGATTAAGAACTGACAGTTACTATGCCAATGAATGTTAGCTTAAAGATCACATCAGTTTTCTTTTTAATTTCTACTCTATTGCTACTTTCATTAAAAAAAAAATCTCTGACTCAGATTAGTTTTACTAAGGACCTATCTATAGTTTTTTAACGGACCTATCTCTGTGGTATTATTTCAGTTATGGCAGATGATGTCACAGTCCTAAGTATTACAAGAACCCATAAACAAGAGTTTAAAATACAGAGATTTTATCTACCACCAAAAAGGTAGCTTCATTCTAATATATGAGATGCATTTATGGTGAATGGTGGAATTATTGACATTTTCATAATTAAATACTTATTGATTCCTGTATGTTTGATGCTTTCTTTTCCTGGGAGCAAATAACATCTATAATATGCACTTCAGGACAGTTATATAATTCATTTTGCAACTACCTGAATTTGACAGATGTGCAAATGACTTTCATTATCAAAGCAGCCAACAGCATAAACTTCTGCAGGTGGATATATATGGGTGGGGTATAAAGAGGAAAAGTGCTCAATCATTGTATGAAATGATACAGTTAATTACCTTTGGCTTCAGCAAACATGATTTAACAAGTATATTATGATTCATCACAAGTTAGGAGCATTGTTAGTTTACACCTGCTTGTTTTAGCAGATTTTGAGAAACCAAATGTTTATAACATTTAAGGGTTGGCAGAATTTTGTTATAGTCACTGAGACTCTAAATTTTGTTGTAAAGCTAGCTTAAATTTATCTAGCAAAATGAATACTGTGGGATATAGCCTCCAAATCTACTTAATCAGTCTTGGAACTTAAAAGTTGGACCTATTCCTTTGAATTGGATGAATACTCTTAGATCTAAGGTGATAAGCTGACAATGACCAGAGAGAATGAATAATACTCTCCATCCTTTTACAAACTAGCATCCCATACTTAACCAAAGGAAAAGTCAGAGAATTCTGGAAGAACAAAGATAGGTGACACTTATGTCATTAATTTGCTTTTCAATTATTTTTATTATCAATTTGCATTCTGTGCAGGTTGGCAGGTTTTATTTTTCTTGGTTTTATAAAATCATTGTTCTATTTAATCTATAGTAATTTTAAAAAAACCCAAATTTTTATTCTCTAAGAGGAGTTTTATTTCCTTGTCACTGCAATATTACAATCTTATTCATTTGCTTTATGCAGGAGTCTACTATTTGCCTAGATGGTCAGATCAAAGATGTTCTGAAGTTATAAACCATCCTGGATTCCTGGAAATATGGAGAGAGATGTCATTACATGCAGGACTTAGCTGATTTAAATCCTGTTAAAGTATTTTGAATGTTTGTCTAGAAATATATCACGGGATCTTTTTGTCCAGTACAACAGTATTACATAAACATAGGGATTAGTGAATTATAACTACTATCTCTAGTTTACCAGATGAAGCATAGATTTGACTTAAGTAAATAAATGATGTTTTGGGCTGTAGACCAAAGCTTGTTATGGAAAACTGTAAATAAAAATTAAAAGTAGCTGAACATACAGAAATACAATATCCCTTTTTAAAAAGATTAACAAAATAAGTTCATAGATAAACTTTAAAGTTTTAGAATCCATGAAAACATACTTTTGAAGCAGCATCAAAATTGAAACATTCTGTTTATTTTTTTTTTTGAAAAGGGATACTGCATCTTTAACAAACGTAAAGTTGGTATCACCCATTTTCTACTTACAGGTAGTAGGAGTAAGAATAGTAGCTCCTCCTGGCAAGCAAATCACAGACAGTGGAAAAAGAGAAGCAATGGTGAATGAAAAGCATGACTCTGTCACATTCAATAAAGCAGAAAAATGTGCGTTAAAAAGAAAATAAAATTTATGTTTTTTGGTTTGCACTTCAGTTTGCTCATGCATTGGTTAGGTTTATTTTGCCATGCAATTAAACAGACAGATATGCAATAAAAAAGAAAATTAAAAATACATAATTTGAAAAAACAACAAAACAACAAAACAAAACAAAACAAAAACATGCGGACTTTTTTATTGCCAAAAATTTGAAAAAAATAAATGGATTGTGTACTTTTAACATGCAGTTAAGCATATCATCCATTACCATCTAAATGTCATGACAGATGGAACAGCTGTGTATAGTACTTGTACCCTAAGTCAACTATATTTCTTTAGATGCAAAATATAAAGATCTATAGGGTTAATGTAGAATATATGCAAAATGACACCTATATTTCCATAAACAAGTCATTATATCTTAATGGTACACAGGTACATACATATATTATTTGAATATACATATGCACCTTACACTATATATATATATACGATAATCCTACAGTAGATGCATGTGACCATGATATCATGTACAAACATTTACTGTATTGAAACATAATTTCAAATTTATGTTTGGAATTATTGATGAATTCATGCTATGCATTTAAAATATATAACCAATGAAAAATGGCATACATTTGGAAATAATTCAACAGTGATTAAATAAAAAAAATGACATTGTGTTTTGAAAGATGCAATATCCCTTTTCTTATCCTAAAAACTTACTTTATATATACCTTCAGCTGTAGCCTTTTACTAAATTGAATTCCAAGCCATTTCTTTATACCATACCAAAAACATACAGAACTTTTTTCATGAGAAATATACCTACATATATATTTTTCCCAGTGAGGGACAAAGTCTTGAGAAATTTATTAATTTCCCATAAAAATGATAATCATAAGAAACTGGAATAATGTTCCCATTATTTTGCCTATAAAATTGTGTATTAAAAGGGAGGATACATTATACAGTAAACTGTTTTTGTAAACTTGATACTCTCCAAAGCTACTATAATAGTGATGCTTTTATGTATGTATAATAAACATATTTGTAATTAAATCATACACATTACATATGTGACAGAGTACATATAAGTAAAACTCATTACAAAGTTTTTAGATAAGTGAACGGTTTGTGTAATCTAATTATATGTTAAAATATACTATATTTAAATATAACATAAAGAATTGCAACTTTTCCTAGCAGTACTGATGAGAAAGAGAAACAAAAGCCTTAGCACACTTTCTATCAAAAGACAATCAATCAAAGCATCAGAATAAAAGTTCAAACATAAAGCATTTTAATAAAAATGCTCATTTATCCAACATTTTAAAATATGAACCAGAAAAAAAGTTTAATTTTAGAGAGCTGTCAGAGCACTTAACCCACCCCAAAAAATCATTCTTAGATTGTTTTGTTTTACTCTAGTAAGTTTGTATTTTTATATTTTTGTTATTTCTAAGACATAGGGCCATGGTTAATAAGACTATATTGCAAGTATGTGAAAATAAACAGCAAATAAAATCAACATGTTTAAACAAATCCTGAGTAAGGATATAATCAGAGGTGATTTTCAACCTCTCATATTGAACCTGAAGTGACTGGAATCATTTTAATTGTGAAGTCAAGTTTAGTTGATTCTAAACTGTTATCTTTCCAAATACAAAACTAGATTATATTCAGCAATTTCATTGAACTTGAATTTGAATTACTAAAATATTTAAAATCTTCTCGTCTCAAATCTGATGTATTTTCCAATCACAGAGGGAGACAACAGCAAAGAGAAAGCACTATTGGGGGAAAGCACGTATGTAGCTAATTTAACACAAAACACTATAATGCATACCTAATGTTTCTAATGCAGATGTGTCTTCTCCAACATATATATCTCCAGGAGATAATTGTAAAGAGGCAATACATTAAAATATAAACTCTGATGGAATCATTAAACATGTATAGTATGAGTCTTTTCTATATTGTTAATCATTTATTTTGAGTACAAAATAACAACTGTAATAGTATATGGTTTAATGCAATGTAGGCAAACATCATTTACTTTATCATTCAATATAAAGCATTACTTACAGGCACTTTTATACCAAAACTATTTCAGGACTATATTAAGCAAATAAAGGCTTTAAAAAGTCCTTCCAATCATACTATTACCTAAAAAACAGGATTTGAAGGAAAGGAGGAGATTGGATTATTTCTAAGACAATGTCTTGCTGGTAGACATTTTAGGGAATGGAAATAAATTCAAATTATAAAAACTGTGTACTTTTAAATGTCTTTCTGCAGGAATATACTTTAATCAGCTGCAGAGTTCAGTATAAATCCACTAAGTACTAATATCTTATCTAAGTCCAGAAGATGGCGATATTGGTTGACATAGTAAAAAAGAATAATGCTCAATTAAAAAAATGACTTTAAATTATAGTGCCAAAATATTTAGTAAGTGAAAAGTCATTATACAACTTCATGAAATAATGTTTTTAGTCCTCATACTTTATCTGTAGCCAACATTAAGAAAAGCAGAGTTAGAATGCAAAGTAATTCCAAATTGGTAAGACCTGGAAACAACCCAAAAGCCCAAAAGTAGAGGACTGGATCAAGAAGATGTGGTACATATACACGATGGAATATTATTCAGCAATCAG
>JAGFMF010011861.1:10793683-10809894 GCA_019455555.1 Galemys pyrenaicus | reverse complement strand
GCACAAGGGACTGAGGTGATGGTGCACGGGTGAAATGGTGGTGGGTACCCCCTGGGGACTACAAATGATGTCAAATATAACTAATAAAAAAAAAAAATTAAAAAAAAAAAAAAGAATGCAAAGTAATTCATAGACCATAACCCAAGTATCATAATAAATCCTTATTTGATTTTGATAAAAAGTAACACTTTAAATGAGATAAATTATTATCTTAAGTATCTTTGTATTTGAGAATTTAAACTCATACATTAATTTCAAGGTTAACTTATAAAAAGTATATGTTTATATCCAGAATTTAACTGTAAAAAACCAATTAATTTTTTTTAAAAGCATGAGAATTAGATTCAGCACTGTGGCAACACTGTTAAAATTAGTCTTCTTGTTTGATCTAATCAAAGAACTTAAGGAAATAAAAGGTTTGAAAACTAGTGACAGAAAAGTGAGAGGGACATAATAAAAATCAGGCCTTACCTCCTTTTTACAATTAATATGACAACTAGAAGGAGGAGGATGAACACCAAAATTCCAGCACTAATTCCTGCTATTTTCACCACTCTGTCTGTCTGCTTGGCTGGGTCTGGAATCACTTCTGGTTCTTCTGTTGCTGCTGCTAAATGAATCAAAAAATAAGTTACTGAAAGCAGCTAATTATCATAGATAGGAAAATTATTCTCAGTCAAAAGTTATTACAAAAGCCAACTTGTTCATTTTATTTGAATAATAATCTGAAAATATAAATGCAGTATGCTAAGTTACAGTATTAGAGATTTAGGATTGAGATATTAGAGGTCAGAAATAGCAACACATAAGAAAAAAACTGTCAAAGGAAATGGTGAGCTATTTTTCTTCCAATATCTTTAAAAGTCAGAACACAAGATTTTTAGTGATTAATTCATTGGGGTCTGATCTAGAGATTCACTTGTTTTTGGGTTCCTTCCGTAACCACTTTGGACTCAAATTGGAGAAACTGTGTTAATGGTACTTGTGTGGGACCAACTACTAATGGAGGGAGGTTATGATTTGATGTGTAGGATTTGAAAGGAATCACTGGTTTGACAGTAGACAAATATAAGAAAATAAAAACAGCTCCATCAAGTAAAATTTCACATTTTCTTAAAAAAAACAAAAAAAATCTTACAAACAACAAAACCCAGCAAATTTGGGAAACAGAGCATTGAGAAGAAAAGTATTTTTGGTAAATTTTCTATATCCTTTACTTTCTTCCTCAAAGCCACCCCTCCCTTATTTACATAATTAAAAACTTTAATTAATTTACAGCTTCTGTACTCAAGAAATTTTCCTTTTACCTCATTTACCTCAAAAATTGGCATGGAAAGGACTATCATAATATATTTATATATATATATTTTTAATGAGGCTTGGCTAGATTATAAATTGCTCAAGAACAGAATGAAATCTAACACATTTTTGTTCTTCTAAAGCAGTATTTCTTGATATTTCCAGATCACATCCCCTCCTGCTAGACAGAATTTGTGTGGCAAGAGCCCAGGGAGGTTTAGGATAAGGCACAGTTGGTAAATTGAAGCATCCATCAGTGTCAGAAGGTGGTGACTGAAGTACCAATAAATAAATCCCTAAATCTAACTTCTTATCATTCCAATCGATCATTTGTTAATTCCTTTTAAAAATTTATTCACTTTTCTTCATTTCAATCCTTTCTTCTTTGGCTTCCTCATACTCGCCTCCCCACCATCCCAACTGGGATTCCTAATTCTACAGCAGTATCTGCTCTCATTTCCCAACTTGTTACAGTGGTTGTTAACTTTCAATTTTTCTGAGAAGTGTAAAGGATGAACACAA
Source organism: Galemys pyrenaicus (assembly GCA_019455555.1). NCBI lineage: Eukaryota > Metazoa > Chordata > Mammalia > Eulipotyphla > Talpidae > Galemys > Galemys pyrenaicus. Next base: position 10,808,073 of record JAGFMF010011861.1, on the reverse strand, counting down.
TCAATATCAACATCATCCATAAAATGGAAATTTAAAGCTAAACCTATAGGAAAAATAGCTTGAAGAAAATAATGAGAGAGAACAGTTAATTTTATAAAAACAGTTTCCAATATTTTCTCAATTTATCCTGTTTAATGGGATAGCATAAAACTTCCCATGGACCAGTACTTGGTAAACATTATTCTCAAATAGGAAGGAAAACTTCAGCTTCTTTCTTTTAGTAAGCCAAAGTCTTCCTTTCTGATTTGATACTTTTCTCTAGTCAACCTTTGGGGAATTTCCAATCTTATTAACTGTGAACAGAGGTAGTTCAATGCTTACTAATCTTAAAAACTACATAGTATGGCCCAGTGCATAAAATATATGTTAAATATATTAGAAAGCTCTCCTATCCAAAGAGCAGCTTTAGAAATATGCACATATCTCAGTGTGAGTGTATGTGTATGTGTAAAACAAGGAATTATATCCCCAAGTTGGATATGATGTTTGAAAAGAACCTATTTATTATTTGTAGTTCTCAAATTGATTGATTTGACACAGTGGAAACTTCAAATAGGAAGAGAAACAGAATGTTTGATGTAGATATCTCTAGAAAAAAAACTTTATTGCACGAAACAAATCACCACTGTTGACTAATTAAAGCTTACTTTCATCAAATTTTAAGCTACACTTGGCTTTGAGAAGGAAAAGTGGTAATAATCTCATTTATTTGAGCTGTTTGTTGCTTCTTGACCTGTATTGCTATACATAAGTTGCTGTGTGTACTGTTTTTGCTGTGTCCAGTTCTGATATGATTGGTCTTAATTTTAATTCATCACCAGGTATATTTTATTTTCTTCTTTGACTTTCTCATTTACCCAATGGTAGTTCAACCTCCATGACTTTATTGACACCTGTTTTTGGGCCCAGGCTATCTGGAGAATATTCCACGTGTATTTGTACTCATTGAATGTGCACTCAGCTTTTGGAGGTGAAAGAATCATATAAAGTCTGCTAAGCCCAGGTGCTCTAGTTCCTCATAGAAGACACTTCCCTTCCTGATTTTCTGCCTGGCTGATCTGTACACTGGTTGAATATAGAAGGCTAAAGAAATTATTAAGTACTGATGTTTGTTTTTGATTGTGAGTCCTCCTTAGTGACTTTAGCAATGAGATTTATTATTGCTGTTCTTATTATTAACATTATTACTACCACTAACAGTATTTTTTATTAAATGTCTGCATAAATTGATTACTTTGGATACTTTAATTACGTGTATTTTTCTAATTTCTTAGCCGACTGGAACTAAGGATCACACATATCCTATTTAAGTTCATTCAAGCTTAGAAGATCCATTAATGGAAAGAAATATAAGCAGTTGCCCCCTAAGTGAGCATTTTCTGTTTTCTTCAAAAAGAGCAAAAGCCATTATACTGACTGCACTCTTGCACCCTGTTTATAATTTATTCACATACATAAAGCCACTGTGCTGCATCTTTTTCAAAAATACTTTCCTTTGCCATAAATCTTTACCTTTATTTACTTGCCAAAGAATATCTGAAGGATCGTCAATATTCTAAAGCCAAGAGTACTATAATTCTTTGGACAATGAGACAAAAAACTAAATACATATGTATTTAGCAAATTTGTAAGATGCATTTTTTTCACCAGAATTTAAGTAACTTCATAATTTTTGTCTTTGCTGCTATCACTTTAAAATAATTTACTAAAAACTATAAACTGAAGATTTAGGTAGAAAAATTAAAATCCTAAACATATATAAATTTAGTTAAAATTAAAATAATTCAATAATTGTAGCCACACAAAACTTTTGAAAATGAAAATGAAATCTACTAATTGTGACAGGTCAAAAGTTAGAAACTGGAATTATATTGGGCAGATTGGGATGTATCCTCACTTTTCCTTTTCATATAATGAGTTACAAAGTATTGACACTTCCTAAGTATCTCTTGTCTCTCCCTTTTCCATCTCCACTGCCACTATAGTAACTTGTCAACATCATCACTCACCCTTACTATATAGTAGCCTTTGCCTATCTTATCTCTCTGACTGTAATTTCTACCTCTTTCACATCAAATACAGCACATACAGTGCCTTGACTTCATTTATATCATGTCAGTCCACTGATTCTACTCCAGTATCTGCCCACAGCAGTTAAGATTTGGGCATGAAAGAAAGAGCCATGCTTATTTTCCTTATAATTATATTTCAAAAAAACCAAGAAAGCTCAACAGTATAAAAAGTATTGATTGAACAAATGAAAGTATGATACTAAGCCTGTCTATAGTAGATAGTACAGGCATATAGAAAACTAATTTCTTTTTAAAAACACAAGGTTATATTTAATAAGATACATTATCTTGTTTTGGATGCTGATGTAAGATGAAGTTGGTATATACATTTCTGCGTTGTCCTTAGAACTTTCAAGACTCTCTGCTAGTTATTCAGTTCTGCCTCCATCTACCATCAAGGTAACAGGGTAATCCAACATTATGGACAGTACAAGAATATGGTACCAGTAAGACCCTGCTTTAATTTTTAGTTCATTTTCTTATTTGCCATGTGAAAATGAATAAATTAACAACTTTTAGAAATTAAAATAACAGCAATATCTATATTATATAGCTTCTAGGAATATTAAGTGATATGATGGGAAAAATTTATACAAACTGTGAAACAATGAAAATAGTAGTAGTAGACATTGCTGCAATTTGTAGACATGGCCTACATGTTAAATTTTGTGTTCATCATATGAAAATTAAAAATTAGGAAGAGGGGCCTCTCTGGTGGCACAAGGGGTTAAGTCACAGCACTATGAAGCTATATATGCAGCCACTGCAGCATGAGTTCCATCCCTAGCCAGGGAGGTGACCCATATGGTGCAGCAGACCAACTGCTGTTCCCCTCAGCAATGTATTTCAGTAGATCCACCCGTTCTGCTCCCCACTCTGTCTCTGGTGAATCCTCTCAATCCCCCACACCTCAGGCCTGCACCCCAACTCTTGTATGCATAAATAAATAAATCTTAAAAAAATAGGAAGAGATGAACAGATGGTAATCTAAAAGTTTTTAAAAAACTTTTTCGCAGTCTATTTTATTAATATATAATATGAGTTTTGTAGAGTACATGTTATTAATTAAAAAGCCTGTCACTGTGGGCCTCCCTGGTGGCGCAGTGGGTTAAGCAACGCACTATGAAGCAAACCGCAACCACTGCAGCACGAGTTCGATCCCTGCCGCCGGCCAGGAGGGGGACCCACATGGTGCAGCAGACCTCTCCTGCTGTGCCCGCTGCTCCCCTCAGCAGTGTACTTCAGTTGATCTGCCTGTTCTGCTCCCCGCTCTGTCTGTGGTGAATCCTTTCACCCCCACACCTCTGGCCTGTACCCCAGTGCTTGTATGCATAAATAAATAAATCTTAAAAAAAAAAAAAAAGCCTGTCACTGTGGACATCTAAGACATACAGGCATCTTGAAGTATATATTATTTAATTCAATGATATTTTGAAGTTATTTTGCTTCATCGTGTCATATGATCTTATAAAATTTGTCAAGTCTTAAATTGTTGATGATATAAAGACAGGAACTATCAGTTTAGTATTGATGAAAAATGATAACGGCTACATATTTTTGTAATGTTAACTAGAATATAATTTATTCTTGCTTAGTAAAGATATAGATATTACTTGTAGATTACTGATGTGGAAAATAGTTTTAAAGCCTATGAAGACTTTTAACAATATGATTAATAATACATATATTGAAGACTAATCTTACGTTATGACGTAATCTCCTTGTAGTCTTAAGTTCTCTAAGTTTTCGAAAACACAGTTTAAAACCATATAAAAACACAGTTTAAAACCTAAAGAAATGATAGACAATTCTTAAAAAGCAATAAATTGGCATTAGCATCACATTTCAAGAATTACTCAGAGGTTAAAAACATAAAACAGTGTGCTTTGTGACAAGGTAATCTAGTGAATGGTAAAACTTTTTTACATATGGATTGTTCATTGCTTCCCATTTAGTTAATTCAATAAATTGGGTTTGGTAAAGCTTTACTACTCTTTCTTCTTAAATACAGTTAAGTCTTTCTGCTAAATTATCTCTGAAACCTCAATTCCATCTTTTACTGTCTTAGAGCATCCATCTTATTCTTATCTTAAATTCTTGGATTTGGTCACCTTACTTTTTTCACTACCCTTTCTGCTTCCCATGTAGACCTCCTCAGATCTATTTGCTATTTTGCCTCCAGAAGGACTTTTCTAAAATGCAAATGTGATTAATCAAATTCTTTAATGGCTTTCCATGGAAGAAGGCAAAACGTTCTTAGTATGACATATACGGCCTTTAAAAATCATGCTCTAGTCAACCTTTTCAATCTCATTTACTGACAATTCCTTTAGGGGATTATATTTCCTAATCATTTAAAACCATTTCTCCTTCCCCATTCAAATACTGGTTTCATTTCAGGATTTGGTAAATTGTAGCCCCATGGGCTATGCCCAGTGGATTCTGTCTGCAACTACTTTATGACTGTAAATAGTCAACTTTACAGAATGCCAGTGTTGCTAATTTATACACCCACAAGAAATGAATGCAAACTTCACTGAAATTTTATCTTACTATTTTGTGTTAACAGACTTTATGTTTTTAAACAATTTTGTGGTAGAAAGTGATATCTAATGTACATCTGACTACTGAGAAAATTTTCTCTGAGTTATTTATCCAAAACATTTACATCTCTTTTCTCTGAAATGCTTAGTGTATAACTTTGACACATTTTTAAATTTAATTTTCATTTTTTATAGTTTCACAGAAATATTTTACATTTAATACCAATTTTTGGTTATAGTTGTAAATTTCTTCCTTTTATTGGGTGAGTTTTTCACTTTATTTTTGGTATTTTGATCAATAGTGTTTTTAATTTTAATTAAATCAAATACATCAATCACTTATTTTATGGTTAGGACATAATTTTAAAGAAGCCTTTTCCTCACCAGAATTTATAAATGATTCCTTTTCTATATAAGTTTAAAGCAGTATATATCCTATTTATACTGGATTCATCTGGAATTGCTTCCTGAGTACAATGTAAAAAAGGAAATAATTCAGTCTCTTCTAACACTACATGAATATTTAGTGTTCTGTGGACAACTTTTGAATTGACTCAATGATTTATAAAATCACTCATCATATAAACAAATTATATAAATGCATGAATTCAACTCTAGATTCTCCACCATATTCCAAGAGACAACATATCTATTCTATGAATGATGACCTTGTTTTAATTACTATAGCTCCATACATATTATGTTGTGTATCATGTGATGAACATTTCCCCATGCCAAATCATCTTCCTGAGGACACTGGATCACCTTTATAATTTACTTTGGCTAATTTCTTGACATCTAAATGTCACCTGATAAATTAATTCTTGATTTCTGTCAAATCTGCTATTTAGTCCCCCCCAAATAGTTATTTTTTTAAAATTTGAAGAATTATACTTTTTCCCCCTAAAAGTTCCATTTTGGTACTTTGCAAATGATTCTTTGTCTAGCTACTTCTGATAGCAAGTGACTCATCTTTGTAATGTGTACTTTATTATATATTTTGTACCGAGATGTTGGTATTCTATACCTGATAAGCCCAACAACTGCTGTTCTTTCAGAATTTAGATCTGTTGTTTTTGCTAACTCATAATTAGTCACTTTCATGAATACTTTGTGACTTTCATTTGTGAATTAATTGTGTTATACTAGTCTGTGGGAATCCTGTAGGTCTAAATCAATTATGTTTTATTCTTAAGAACTTTCATCTGCTTCTGTTGGTAATATTGAGTTACCAAAGAATTCAGAACACCTATGCACCTCTTAAGAATATGCATGAAGTTGGTGGCAGGTGAATACCTGATGAGGGTATTCAAATACTACCAAGTTAAACAAATTTGAAAAAAATAATAATGGACACCAGCTCTGTACAGAGTCCAAGTCCAGGCAATTCCTTCCTTACCAGTCAGAAGATTAGTATACCAAGGGCAAAGAAGCACAGCACCCTGTTCAGGAGCTACACCCCCCCCCCACCCCCAGCCTGTTGCTCTTTACTCTCAGTTCTAGTCACCCATCTCTTTTTGAGAAAAAAGGTAGAACAGAGGCTTTTAGAGAATTCCCTGAGTCGTTGTGAACCCCAGGAAATGTCTAATTACAAGAATGTTCTACAATGGACCTCAGAGCACCCAATATGCCAGGCTTCTGAAAGTGGAAGTCAGGTCATGGGATTTTTTTTTTTTTATTTTTTATTTTTTTTTTTTTTAAAGATTTATTTATTTATGCATACAAGCACTGGGGTACAGGCCAGAGGTAGGGGGGGTGAGAGGATTCACCACAGACAGCGGGGAGCAGAACAGGTAGATCAACAGAAGTACACTGCTGAGGGGAGCAGCGGGCACAGCAGGAGAGGTCTGCTGCACCATGTGGGTCCCCTCTCTGGCCGGTAGCAGGGATCGAACTCGTGCTGCAGTGGCTGCGGTTTGCTTCATAGTGCGTTGCTTAACCCACTGCGCCACCAGGGAGGCCCCAGGTCATGGGATTTTAAAGTTTTATTTCTCAACACCATATCCTTAACTACCTCCGCATCTCTAAAATGCCAGTTAGTGATCTGCCCAGGCACATATTAAAATTGGGATGCAACTGTTATTTTTAATAAACCTGTAACATATATTAGATTGGAAGCTAACTGAGGGCAGAAATATAATATCATGTATCTTTTTGATCTCTAAATTTACATAATAAACAACAGTTAAGTTGAATGACTAAAAAGAAAAGGTATTCATCGTTTATCAGTGTGTTACCTACACAAGCACATACACGAACTGTAATACACTGCTTAAAGTTATAACACTTTTGAAATAAATACATTAATGTCAGAGTTAACTGAATTAATTTTATGAAAGTTAAAACCATGTTTTAAGGAAAATTCTATTTTGCAGGGTGTACTTGGTAAGAATGTCAACATATAAAGAAAATAACTCACAAGAGGTAAATAGCTTTTTCATTAATTTTATGAAATCTATAATCACATTTTAAGGAAAATTCTGCTCCACGGGGTGTACTTGGTACAAATGTCAACATAAGGAAAATAACTCACAAGAGGTAAATGGCTTTTTCATGTTCACCATATTAAATAGTTGACACAGTTAAAATAAAAGTCATGTTCCCTGACTCTCATTTGTTACCTTTACATGAGAGAAATTTGATTATCCACCTATATAAAAATTATTTCTTTTGACATTTTCTTCTCAAGGAGAGGCAGAAAGACCAACAAAAGTATAAACCTCAGTCATTACTGAATGAAATGAAAGAAGTAAAGTTGCAGGGGTAGAAAATAGAAATAAACTAGCAGTTAGTCATAGCTAATCATTGCTAGAAAAAAAGTAGACATGAATGGGTATATGGAGGGATGGAATGAAATTGGGAAAGTACTTAGAGTATATCATAAAAGATTTTTAAAAATTAAGGTAAGCATAAATTCATGCCTTATCTTAAATCCATGAACAAAGCATACATTTCTTTTTTTTTTAAATTAATAAGTGAAAAAAATGTGCTTGGACTATTTCTAGGCACTGAAGAATCATCATGGACCCAGACAGACGATCCTGCTCATAAGCAGTGTACATCCCTGTTGTTTAGCAAAGCACAACATACAAGCAAACAAGCATCACCTGATAGTGAGACGTTCTACAGAGATAATTAAATTAGGGATGTGAGAGAGCACAGAGTGGCATCTGTAGAGTTGAAGGCCAGGGAAGACTGAAGAAAATATGAAGGTGGTTGGTGTGGCTTGAAACTAACATGAGGAAGCATGTATTATTTGAAAGCAAAATGCCCTCAATTTCTCACCTATTTACTAGGCAATAAAGGGAATTCAGAGACTATGGAACTGTCTATTTACCATTTTTGTTTTCTTTTAAACCTCAGGTGATGAAGGAGATCAGGGAACAACAAGAATAGAATTTAAAATTAAGAAGATAAAAATAACACATATAATAGAATACCATAATTCTGGGGAATCATTAATTGGCCTACATTTATGTCAAAGGCACAGGAAGGTGAAAGTACAAATGAGGAGGAACTACACAGCCTATGGGTTATTACATGTGGGAGTTTCAAGTAAAATTGTCTATTAGGGATAAAATAGAATGAGCTGAAGAGACATAAGTTAAAACAAATGATGTTGGGTCACGTATCCACACACAGTATTTATTTCAAAGCAGTCTACAAATCAACTAAATCTGAACCTTCATGTGAAATATTTATAAATGATAAATATTAATAATCTGGAAATGTTAGGGTAAAAAAGTTTCATTAAAAAATCAGTGATTTTTATTCTCATAAACTACAGGATCAGGAAACTCTATTATTCAGGGGAAAATCCAAAATATTAAAATCCAGACACTGCATGTAATTACAAGGCAAATGCACTTGACATTTTTGTTGGCACAGAACTCAGAATGCTAGATGTAGGCCAGCCTTCCAAACATGCCACTCAAAGCATAAACAGGAGCGAAACACCACACAATTGAATGCAAAGTAATTTGAAATATTAGCGAGAAATAGATACCAAACAAAACCTTTAATGGTCCTGAAATGATAAGGATGTGATGTCATCTAAAATACACGACTGATCTACAACAATATGACCTACCTTTTAACCTGTTTCCCCTTACTGTTTAAATGAGAGGTTAATATTAGGTGTCTTCTGGAGATTGCTTTTAGTTTTGAATTCTAGTTTAATTTTCAGCAGGTCGTTTCCTACCAAAGCTTAGATAATTCATTAATCTGATATATCTCAGGAGAAAACACAACATGGTTTAAAATATATTAATAGAGGTAGCACTGCAGTTTTCACAGGTATTTATTTACTAACTTAGAGACTGCCTTAATATTATCTAGGAGTCAGATTAAAGTTCGGTTTGATTTTGAGTTTGGTTTTTCCATGATAATTTAGTATAAGGTCTAAGTTATTAATAAATGTTTTCAAAATTGAGACTAGTTTTTAATCCTAAAATATCTTTTATCTTTGAGTGAAGACAGGAACCACATTTTAAAATGGTTTTAATTGTTTAAATTATCTAAGCACTGGTTACTTCAAAATTTCTACTTTTCAAAATATCTAGCAAACACATCTAAGATACTTTAATTGACTACATTTTGTCCATGTCTAGATAACGAATCTTTTTTTTACACTCAAAGCTCTCCCTTATCTGAATCACTTTCAAACAGAAATTTCCATCTCTTCAGCAAAGCCTTCCACAGATTCATTCAGTGGTTCTATTTCTAATCTGTATTCACAGCCAAATAGAGAGAGGGTGGAGTTTTAGGAGGGCATAGGACATTCAGTTTTTGAGATATTTTCAGATATTATATTAGATTTGGGGAAGTTATATAAATATGAATCTTTAAATATGAATCTTTGAATCTCAGTGTCTTCACCCAGATAATGGGGCAAGAATATTCTCCCCTATACAGTTTAAGGAAAAAATGAAATAATTCTAAAGAAAGCTAATAATTAAAGTCTATTCCCCGTGTGCCTTCCATTTTTTCTTTTTTAGGTGCATACACCAGCATCTCTACTTTTTATTTTTTTAAAGATATATTTATTTATTCATATAAGAACTGGGGTATAGGCCAGAGGAGGTGTGGTGGGTGAGAGGATTCACCAGACACAGAGTGGGGAGCAGAACAGGTGGAGTGACTGAAATAAATTGCTGAGGGGAGCAGCAGGAGTGGCAGGAGAGGTCTGCTGCACCATGTGGGTCACCTCTGCAGTGGTTGTAGATGCTTCATAGTGTGGTGCTTAACCCCTTGCGCCACCAGGGAGGTTCCATCTCTACTTTTTGGCAACAAATAGGGATTCAGAAAATATTTGATCACCAAATTCCTCACTTATGTTACAGATTTAATCACCAACAATCCACATGCCACTGTTTGAGAAGTAGTTTGACAGTATAAATGCAAATAGGCTAATCTGAACTGATTATAAAAGCTTATGTATTTGTGGTAAATTAATACTCAAAAAAAGAATGCCTGTCAATTCAGTTCTCCCATCTTGTGAGTTTGAATTCACACTTTATGAGAGTCTCATTTATCCATCAAGTTTCTCTGTGATTGAGATTCACAGTCTCAGTCCTGACTTTCTACATTCTCTTTCAGCCCTAGACCTGGTGTTATTCTTTTCTTATGCTACACAAAGAGGGTTGATTTTATGTGTGAACAATGAGTAGGCATTTACTTAAACATTCTTCTGGACCTGTTTTCAAGTGAGATTAGCATTTGAATCAGTAGACTGAGTATAGCAGATGGCACTTCCCATTTTGGAAGAGCCTCATTCAATCCATAGAGGGCCTGACTATCACAGAAAGGCTAATGTGGGACTTTGCCTTACCTGCCTGAACTGAGACCTAGGTCTTGTGCTCTTAAATGGGGCTACAATTTATACCATTAGTTCTCCTAGTTCTCAGGCCTTCAGACTCAGATTGAAACTAACAACAGTAACTTTCCTGCATCTTCAGTTTACAGACAGCAGATGTGGGACTTTACAGTTTTTGTATTTCTCATAATAAATTATATCTATATCTCCTATTGGTTCTCTTTCTCTAGAGAATTATGACTAATACAGAATTCTTCATAATATCTTTACTTCTGGATTTGCCCCAGAATAACTGCCTATTCTAGCTTTGCTATGATCTCACATTAAAACTCTGTTAGAAGTATTCCTTTCTAAAAATGTGACAAAATCAAAGAAATAAGAAATCGCTTATCACCTAGTCTATTTTAACAGAGAATTATTTGATCTCTCCTTTTTGTGAAGAGAACACCTCTAGAGCAATCAGATAATTCAGATTTCAGTCTCAGTCCGAACATATTTTTATTTCACAAAGAGTCATTTAACCCAGTCCTGAAGTTCAAAGCTACTTACATACACATGATACTATTCAGCAATCAAAAAAGATAAACTAGAGTCACTCATAGGAACATGGATGGAGCTGGGAGGGATTATGCTCAGCAAAGTAAGTCAGAAGGCAAAAGAAAAATACCGGATGTTTCTCCCCTAGGAGGAATATAAGGGAACCAAATAAGGATGAAGAGAAAGAATAACAACAACAATAATAAAAACACAACAAAAACAAAAGACAAGGACAAATTGGGGACACTTGGTGGGGAGGGAGGAGGGAGAGGATTGAGGGCAGATAAGAGCACAAGGGATTGAGGTGATAGTGCACTGGTGAAATGGAGATGGGGAACCCATGGGGGTTATGATTGATGTCAAATATATATAAATAAAGGAAAAAATTAAAAAACAAAACAAAGCTATTTAACTATTTCAAATCATAGCAGTAACTCAACAGTTAAGTAAATAATATTTCATCCCCTATGAACATTTCATCCCCTTAATTCCTTGTAAGAACTGTGAAAACATCTGGGCAAATCACATTCTATCACATCACCATGTAAGTTGGCATTTGAAAGCCCATCTTAAACACATGATATTGCTACTTGTAATAGATGGTGGGTATTCTCAATAAAAGATTATGTTTCTCTGGCATCAGGAAATCATAATCCTATGAATCTTCTTGTTCACCAGGAACATTTTTAAGGAAAAATATTAATGGTTCCCTATTTCATGTTTGCATTTATAAGAAATGTAAATATATCATCATATATGTAAGTGTATAATATTTTCTTAGTGTGCAAACCAAAACTACAGAACTACATTTTAACTTCTGTGATAATTCCCAGAAATTATTAGCACACTTTGTAGCATTACCCTGTGTTTTGCAGTTCATTAATATGTACCAATGAAATGAATAGGAACAATAAATGAAAACTGCAGTATTTAACTTTTCAACTAAGGTCACACACAGTGCTAGTTTATATTGCAGTATACTAAGTACATCTTTAACATATGTGGATAAATCCTATAAAGCCTAGGAATTTGCTAGACCTTTTACATTAGATTATCTGAAGCTATTTGCAAATCCCCAACAAATAGTTTTGCATTCTGCATGTATGAATTTGGCTAACAATAGAGATTTGCATAAAGCAGTCTCTCCCTAAGAGGGCAAGTTTTGTTTTTCTTCATTAGTTTCTATAAATTCATATTCCAAAGTCTCTGATTCAGATAGATTGTTTTCTGCAACTTTTGCGATATCAAAGTTATTTAAGCTGAACCTCAAAGGAGACAAGGCATCCTTATAAATCTTTTGCTAAACTGTTTACCATATAGAAAAGAATGAACACATTTAAATAAAGATGAAAATCAGTGGCTTGTAGATTAAAAAGCCCTGGTTCTATCCCTGCTCAAATATGATAAAATGCTGAGTAAACAGCTAACCCTCAAAGAATAGGTCGTAAGATAACTTTCAAACACATATTCGATTTCAAGGGTCACTATAATAAATTCACTACAAATCTGGTGGTGCCTCTTATAAGAGTATCAATTGCCACATGTGACAGACCTTTTGGGCAGGTCTTTGTTTTCATGATTAGGTATTTGATATTATTGCTAACCAAATCTTTCCTCATCTGCACATATTCATAGGCACAGTAGAGACAAAGGTCCTGAAATTTGCTTGAAAATTTTACTCTTCTACTTGCATATGTAACCAAAATGGTCTTTCTTTTAAATAAGGTAAGAAAACTAATGTAGTCATAACAGTTGTTTCTCAGTTGAAGGGTTACATTCAGAAAAGGGTAAGACTCATTTATATACTCCAACCTGATTTTCATAATGACATGTGTCCATTACCTCCTCCTTTACATGTTTCAAGATCATCAGAATCTGCAGTGGGCTGTTGCTTTGCCTGCAAGTCCAATCTCCTTTTTTCCAAAATGCCTGCCTTAAATCTTAAATCCATCTTTTCCAAGAAGTTTTTACCACTTGTCTTGGTAATATATCATCCCTCCATATGTCAAATTCTCAGTCTTTTAAAAAAAGTCTCAATTATTTCTCATTTTATACTCAGTTAAATCTAGGCATATTGTCCTCACTACATTGTTAGTTCCTTAAGGGCCACTTGGTCTAACTTAGAATTGATGTTCTATGCCCTGAACCCCGCCCCCATCCATCTTTGTCTTGCCAAAGAGACTTCCATGTAGCTGAGGCTCAATAATTGTTCAATTAATGAAGCTTAGATTGGACAAAATATTTCTGACGATGCAGTTTTACTTTCCAGCTAAGTATATAAATAAAATAGTCAAATTATGAGGGAGACATATGTTTTTTAGCTCCTAGCATCAAAGATAGATAGGACACACACTATAGATCTATTTATTAAATATTAAATTCTAGAGAGATAATTTATACCTGAAATTGATATTTCCAATAACCACCCAGCATATATACAGGTGTGAACATGTGTGCCACAAATTTTTCAGCACTTTAAACCAATGGTACATCAATTTAAAAGAGAGGGCAAAAATACAGAGTAATAATCCTTTCAAAAGAGATCATGCTTTAATTTTTCAAATGATAAAATTTCCATGGGAAAAAATTATTTCTAAGTATGTATTATCCAAATACTCTGCCTTCTTTTTATTTAAGTATTTCAAAATATGAACTTGCAGATAAATGTATTATATGAAAATTAAGATGGATAGGATTTTATTTGTTAAAAACTTGAGTGTTTTAAATGACAAGTACTGGGTAATGCCGGGGATGTAGCATCTTAGAGGCAGAATCTGTTTAGTTTAGAGGGGAGAAGAGACAATAAATAAAATTCTGTAACTAACTGTGATAAGTCCTCTGATATAAAAGGAAGGGGGACATGAAAACATAACTGAACACTGTAATGTGGGGGAAAAGGAAAAAATTATACTGAAAACATCAGGCTGTGTGTCAGTGAGACGAAGATTTTGAAAGAATAGATATCACAGAGGGCTGAAACTCTGGAGAGGTCTGATATACAAGACCCAGGGTTGCAAGTCCTCATCTTACAGAATGGGAGTGCAGTCACAGGGAAATCTTGTAGGAAAAGTATGAGGCAAGAAGGCCCAGATCTAGGTCCTGAGTAGTCATTAAAAATGAAGGCAACAGGATGGGGACACATTTCAGACAAGTTCAAAGGCCCTTCTGCAATAAGCACTGAAAAACAAACTAGCATGGCAAATTATGGGAAGTGTCGCAAGTCACACTGGAAAGCTAGGTTACACCAGATAATGCAGAGTTCTGTAGGTCAGACTAAAGATTTTAAATTTCATTTTGAGAGCAGATGGAAATCATAACAATATATTTTTTTTAAAGATTTATTTATTTATGCATACAAGCACTGGGGCACAGGCCAGAGGTTTGGGGGGTGAGAGGATTCACCACAGAGAGCGGGGAGCAGAA
>JAGFMF010011861.1:10771514-10793633 GCA_019455555.1 Galemys pyrenaicus | reverse complement strand
CCCACCCTGGCCGGCAGCAGGGATCGAACTCGTGCTGCAGTGGCTGCGGTTTGCTTCATAGTGCGTTTCTTAACCCACTGCGCCACCAGGGAGGCCCCATAACAATATTTTAAACAAGTTAGATAATCACATTTGCACTTAAAGTATTTTATTTATTTATTTTTGCATAGAAGAACTGGGGTGTAGGCCAGAGGTATGGGAGTGGCGGGGTGGTAAGAGTATTCACCAGAGACAGAGTGGGAAGCAGAACAGGCTGATCTACCGAATATGCTGCCAAAGGGACAGTGGGCGAGACAGGTGAGGTCTGATGTGCCATGTGGCTCAGCTCCCTGACTCAGGGTATAGACTCTCTAACTCAGGCTATAGCAGTAACAGGGCTGAGACTTAAGACATAGGCCACCAGGGAGTTCCTAGATTTGCATTTTTTATTAGATTTAATTGTATTTGACATCATTTGTAGTCCCCAGAGAGTACCCACCACCATTTCACCTGTGCACCATCACGTCTGTCCCTTGTGCTCTTTATGCTCTCATCCCTGCCTTTGCCCTCCCCTTCTTCCCCTACCCCCCATGATCCCTTTGGTTTATCTTTGACCTTTTGATCTTGTTGAGTTTTTTGTTTGTTTGTTTTTGGTTGTAATTGCCTATTTCCTTGAGCTTTCTCTTGTTTTTTGTTTTCTTCTTTTTTATTTTTTGTTGTACTTTTTGTTCTTTTACATTCCTCCTAAAAGTGAAGCCATCTGATATTTTTCTCTTGCCTTCTGACTTGTTTTACTGAGTATATTTCCTTCTTGCTCCATCCATATTTCTATAAATGTCCCTAGTTTATCATTTTTGATTGCTGAATAGTATTCCATTGTGTATATGTACCACATCTTCTTGATCCAGTCATCTACTTTTGGGCATTTGGGTTGCTCTAAAGTTTTACCAGTTATAAAAAGTGCTGCAATAAACATGGGGGTACAAGTACTCTTTTGGATGGGTGTTTTTGTGTCCTTTGGGTAGATCCCTAGGAGTGGGATTGCCATATCTTAGGGTAGTTCCATCCCCAGTAGACTGAGGAACCTCCATATGGCCTTCCATAGTGGTTGGATTAACTTGCATTCCCAACAGCAGTGTAGTAGAGTTCTTTTTTCTCTACATCCTCGCCAACTTTATTGTTGGTTTTTTTTTGATGTGTGCCATTCTTACCGATATAAGGTGGTACCTCATTGTGGTTTTAATTTGTATTTCCCTAATTATGAGAGATGTTGAGCATTTTTTCATATGCCTGTTGGCCATTTGTATGTCCTCTTTGGTGAAGTGTCTTTTAAGTTCTTCTGCCCATTTTTATTGGGTCGTTTGCTTTGATTTTCTTGAGTCTTATGAGTTTTTTGTATATCTTTGTGATCAGTCCCTTGTCAGTTGTATAGGATGCAAAGATTTTTTTCCCAATCAGTGGGGAGTCTTTTCGTTTTGGTTAATGTTTCATTTACTATACAGAAGCTTTTTAACCTGATATAGTCCCTTCTGTTTATCTTCTCTCTCATTTTTACTGCTTTGGGGTCTGCATCTTCAAAGGCATTACTGAGCTGTATGTCTGTAGCATTTTACCTATGTTTTCTTCTATATATTTTATGGTTTCAAGTCTTACATTCAAATCCATTCTTTATCCATTTGAGCTGATTTTTGTACATGGGTAAGGTAGTGGTCTAGTTTCATTTTCTTGTATGTGACCGACTAGTTTTGCCAGCACCATTTATTGAATAAACTGTCCTTGTTCCACTGTATATTCTTTCCTCCTTTGTCAAAGATCAGGTATCCATATATGTGTGGTTTTACTTCTGGGATTTCTATATGGTTCAATTGACCCGTGTGTTTGTTTTTGTTCCAGTACCAAGCTGTTTTAATTACTATTTCTTTGTAGTAAAGTTTGAAATCTGGGAGTGTGATACCTCCAATTCCCTTCTTTTAGCCAGGAGAGTTTTGGCTAATTGAGGTTTTTTGTGTCTCCATATGAATTTCATCAATATTTGTTCAATTTCTTTGAAGAATGTCATTGAGATTTTTATCGGGATAGCACTGAATCTGTAAATTGTTTTTGGAAGGATGGCCATTTTGATAATACTGATTCTTCCTATCTACGAGCAGGGGTATCTTTCCATTTCTTTGTATCTTCTTCTATTTCTTTTAATAGTGTTTTATAATTTTCTCTATATAGATATTGTGCTTCTTTTGTTAGGTTTATTTCCAAGTATTTGATTTTTTGGCCTCAATTGTGAAAGTAATATTTTTCTTGATTTCTTCTTCTTCAGATTGGTTGTTTGTATATAGGAAGGCTACTGACTTTTGTGCATTGATCTTGTAACCTGCTACTTTACTAAACTGGTTGATTGTTTTAATTAGATTTTCCATATAGTTTTTAGTGTTTTCCAAGTATATTGGAAATATATCATCTGCAAATAGTGATAGCTTTACTTCTTCTCTCCCTATTTGGATGCCTTGTATCATATGTCTTTTTCCTGTCTTATTGTTCTGGCTAGGACTTCCAGTATTATATTGAATAGTAGGGGAGAGAGTCGGCATCCTTGTCTTTAGATTTGTATTTTTAAATGTTGTCTCTCACTAGCATATGGAGAATCAATAGGAAGAAGGCAATAGGAGATGTGGGAGAACCAGCTGCTCTGGTACAATGATGGTCCAGGTGAAAGATGAAGGTAACCTGAACTATACTAGCAGCAGTGAAAATGGGGGACAAAAGCATAGATCTAAGATGTTTTGGCAGTGGATTCAATATAGTGCTTAATGACTGGCTGAACAGGGAAAGTTAGGAAGAAGGAAGAGTTAACCATAATTATTAATTATTTGACCTACTCATGGAAAGCAGTGATGAAAATTGCAGTAAAGTATACTATCAATGGAATAGGAGCAGGTTTTATGGTGTGGGGTTTTTGAATCTGGCATGCCAGTGACATAGAGATAGAGCAGTTATATGACTGAAATAGAAAGAAATATCTAAGAGAAACATTTGCAACATGACTGGTACAGAACATGATAATTGTGATGAAAAAAATCTTGTAGAAAGAATACAAGTCAAAGAAATAGATGGTTCATAGCCAAATCTTGATACATGCTAAAGGAGAAATCAATGTTAGCAAAATATGCTAAGAAAATATGGAAGGAAAAAAAGTAAAATCCACGATAGCAGGCCATTATGAAATAAGCTTAAGGAAAGCAAAAACCTGGTTTTAGTCCTATTCTAGATTTGGAAACAACAGAATTTACTCAAAAGGTTATTTTTAAGGCAGAGAACTATAGTGCAAAAGACCATGCTAATTTGGGCATTGTCAACCTCAAATAACTAATTTTGAATTCTTTGTTAAGTCAAATATATATTATTTTAAATCTCATGCACTGAGTAATTACCAAGCATGATGCATCTAAAGTCTACAATCTACTTAGAGACAGCTAGAAACTGGCATGAAGTATTTTGGGCGCAAAATTGATAAAGCAGTTTCCACCACCAATTCACCCGTGCACCATCACCAGAGTCCCTTGTGCTCTCCCTGTCCCTGCCTTGATCCCGATCCCTCCCTCTTCCCTGCAGAATGTCTCAATTGTGTAGTTGTCTGTTTATTTTTGCTCTGTTGTGGTTTTTATTGTTGTTGTTGATATATATTTTTTTTTCTTGATCCCCTACATTTCTCCTATAAGTGAGGCCATCTGGTATTTTTTCTTTTTCCTTCTGACTTATTTCACTGATCATAATCCCGTCAAGCTCTATCCATGTGTCTGCAGATGGCATTAGTTTATCTTTTTTGATTGTTGCCTAGTATCCCATTGTGTATATATACCACATCTTCTTGATCCAGTAGTCTATTTTGGGGCATCTGCGCATTAAATAGTCCAAGTAGGACTATTTAATTTTGAAAAATATTACTAGCATTTCTTTTGCATAATATGTCTCACGCAAAGCTCTTTTGTTGTTTTTAAAATAAAACTGGGATTCAGTAGTAGATGAAGAAGTTGTTATTCCTCATTTATATCACATTCTTTGACAGTGCAATATGTAGAAATATGCCCATACTGAAACAACGGTGTTCCATTTCATTAATTCAGTTTGCATTTTTAAATTTCTTTAGTCAGTATTTTCAAGCACCTTTTGTGACAGCTGATGACTGCAAACTCAAGACTTACCCTATCCCTGATCTCATAGAGCCTGTGCTCCAGAAGGGAGACATTCAACACATAATTATAATTGTGTTTACTGCCACAAAGGAACAAGTCAATTGATTTCTTTTCCAGGCTTGACATATTTCACAGCGCCCAGAGAGCTTCTGGATTCCTGATGGACCTCACTACTTATCTTGTAATTTGCCACAATCCCTTTTCTGACCCTGTTTTGGCCATAGTTAATATGTGTTTTCACTAGCAAAGGAAGAAAATACTACCACTTAACAACTTAAGTATTTTCACCTATTCATTTCTCGGAATAATGCATTTATTTCCTTTAGAAGCAAAGTGTTCTAGCATCCTTCCTGCCCATAGAATTATTTGTTCATCTCATAAGCAAATCATTATGGCTTAGCTGTTTATTCAGTGGAAAAAAAAATATATATATACTAGGCAATAATGTAAGACAGAAAGTGTAGGCAGCACATGAGGATATATTAGACTGTACATACCTTACAAGACTTCAAGGAAACTGTGTGCTTTAAATTCAAAGTGAACTTTTAAACATTTTTTCATAAATTCCTTTGTTGAATGATTATTTAAGAGCTTTCTAAATGCCAAGTTCTTTTAACATATTCTTTCAATTAGCTTTCATACTCATTAAGTCTTGTGAGGTACTATTTGTATTTTCTTTCATGCATGAAGATTGGAATGAGATAGTATCACTGCTTTCCTAGTCTATTTCTTTGTGCTTCCTTTACTGAATGAAGTGTCATAACCCAAGTCCTACTCATCCTTATCTATCTGCAGCTTCAATGTGTGTTTTTTAAAAAAATCCTAATATGATCCTGCTACTCCTGTAGGCTTACCAAATGTCCAGACAAGTCAAAAATAGGATGTTCATTAAAATTAATACACTATTAATAACGGTGAGATGCCACTTAAAATGAACACACATAAAACTGGGGAAAGCTCATGAAATAATAGTAACTACAAATAATTACAAACCATAATCTCTGCAATTATGGAAAATATTTATGTAGTAAGCACTTGATAAAAGTGGGGAAATGCAAAAATGATACAATTAGTTTTAGGATATAGTTGCAAGGCATTTTTTAAATTTACTATATTATTTTAAAAACTTTTAAAGCAGAGAAAATGAAACACAAAAACACTATTGTGGCTACCTGCTCCTCTCAAGGTGAAGTTTAATCCTGAGTTTTACAGCCCTTCTATAAACTTGCATCTATGTATCTTTAGCCTAATTTCCCTAGTCTTCTGTGAACACCCACTAACTCTCATGTCTACATATCTTTGCATATGCTGTTCCCCATGCCAAATATGTAATCCAGCCCTTTCTTCCAGTTGATCTCAAGTGTCATTTTGCATGAAATTCTGTTTTATGCATGGTCACACTATATCATAATTATCAGCTTCTCAGTGAGAATTTTTTACTAATTACAACTCCTTGAAAGCATGAATCACATCTTACTCATTTTTATTTTCTCAATAAAATGTGGCAAAATAGGTATGTGATAAATTTATGTTAAGTAAATTGTCTTATACATTTTAAGTAGGAATATTTCTATTTCTTATGTTTTGATGGTTCCTGACTTCAGGTTAGGATGTTAAATGAATTCCACACTTTGACATTATCATAACTCTGCTTCTTGATCTTACGAACTTCCTAATTCTTCACTGAATTAAGTGTTCAGATTAAAAATAAGATTAGAATTGTGATGGGATGCTTGTGACTTTAATTATCCCTATTTCACTTTGAGCACTTGAACAACTGAAGGTCAAATTTTTTTGTCCACTTTCAAAATACTAGTGAGCATCATGTTCCAGATCTGCTATAGTCTGAGAGATAAAGATAAAAGTTGACTGTATCCATGCTCTTAAATAAATCACTGCCTTAGGTTAGTTTCCTTAAAAACATAGCCTGAGATAAAGATTCAGATTCACACTATTTCAGAGAGTAATTTCAGGCAAAAGGGAGAGAAGGTGCAAGACAGGACGGGAAAGGATCTAAGTATGAATGTGGTTTTGCTAGAGTCTTAACTTTAGCCTGATACCATGGAGAAGCTCTGGAGTATAAATTGTTATAAAATGATGAGATGAGTGGTTCTTTGTACTCCCTGCTAATTTTCATCAGTTCTGAGCTGAAAGGGAAAACAAATGCTTTTTAGTTATAAGTGATTCCGAACAGAAAGGAGGATTCATGAGCCACAAACAGTTAACATTCACAGAAACTGGAGAATGGGTTTGAAAAAAGGGATTTGGACAAGGCACCAAAAGTCACACAAAAGTATAACCTCTAAATGATAGCATAAATGATTCTTTAAAAAAAGAATTTAAAGCAGAAAGAACTGGCAAAATTTGAAGGATACACAACATAAGATTCAAACTTAATCAGCAGTGTTTCTAGCTCAACTAGCAGCTGTTCATATTTATCTAAATGCCCTGACATTATCTGTGGACGGTTCTTAAAACCTGATTCTCGCATTAGGTGTCTATGTCATGTGAAACATGGAAAGATGTTTCTTAGTTCCTGTTCTAGCTGTGCATCTTGAAATTGCTTCCTTGGATTATTTTAATCTTATCAAATCCTTCATATGTGTGACTCAAATTGAAAAAGGAAGGCTTCTTCATTTCCACGGAATAAGTTCTACATGGCTGATCAGATAGCAGCTGGATTACTCTTTTAAAAGCAACTCATTCTCTTTACAAAGCAAGTGCACATCAGGTTTGCTTTTTATTTCCCAATGTCAGAAATCAAGTTCAAGAAGAATTTCAAGCTAACATAAAAAGAATTTTCTAAAGTAAAAACTGTCATTCTTTACAGATGATTCTAAACATTCATGTAGAAACTGTTATGAATATCTGAACATTTCATGATTGAGTCATAGCACTCATTTTCTTCTCCAGCACTTACCACATACTTACTAGGTGCAAAAAGTTACAGTAAAATATGTTGCAGATGAAATGAAAAGAAAAAAAAAAAAATGAAACCAAGCTTGGAAGAGGGCTTAGATGCTATTGTACCATTGGAAACCTTTAACAGCAAAGAAAAATTTGAAAACTATTCAAGAATATATGTAAAAATACAAAACATGAATTAATGAGAAGGCATATATAGTATTTGAAGCAGAGATAAGGAATTTAAACCTTGAATGTGCTATTTGTGCCACATTCTTGAAAAGCAGTCTTCTAACTGGATTTACAGCTTAGACAACCTAGAAACTGACCAGTGATATGACTAAGCAGGGACATGTGGTTCCAAGTTGGGTGAATTTTCTTCCATGAAACAGCTATATATTTCCAGCCCTCTGAAACACTACACTTGAAAGAAAAATAAATGTGCCAAGCAATAATACAAGTTGTATGACATTAATATTATATAAGTGCTGAAGAGTAAACGCTGGAAATTCAGAAGAGGGCAGGAGGTGAAGCTGAATTTCACTGAACCATTCTCAGAAGAAACTGATGGTGGGAAACAGTTGATGAGAAAATGCCAAGTAACAAAACTTGAGTTCCACTGTTAAAAATTATCTTGTTTCTGCCTACCAGTTACCCATTATCCAAATAGATTTATTTAAGTACTTATATTTATAATTGCATATTTAATAAACAAGTTGTCTTCATTCACACATCCATACAATCACAGAACCATATAAAATATCCAGATTACTGCAAACAAATGAGCTGATGAAAAGGAAAACCAACAAGGGTTCTGAGTTTTGTGACGGCCTATAATCTTTACAGGTTTTAAATTAGGTCATCAAATATGTCTTAATATCTTAAATGTTAACTGTTATAATATTTCATGTTAACATCACACTTTACAACTACATTTTTTGACAATGAAATAATTGTATCATGCTATTTTTGTTATGGCTTTAATTTGAACAAGGATAGGAAAGTTAGAAGCAGAAGAGTGAGATTTGATGACTGACACATGAATTATGTAGAGGATCTAAGTCCTTAGTAAATATTTGTGGGTTAACTGAGTAAAGTTTGTATAAATCAAAGTTGTTTACAGTGACAAAAAGCTGTAAAGAAGCACACTTTCTAACATGTTTCATAGTTATGTGAACTATGAGAAGGATATTAGCAAGAAGAAATATTCAAGAGCACAAAGATTTTGAAACTACTTATTTGTCTATAGTGGCTAAAGAAAATTTAGGGATTTCTCATTTTCTGTTCATACTGTTGACTTCTTACTCACAAGGACATCACCTACTAGAATGATTACAATAATTCTCTGAAAAATTACTGAGTTCTTTAGTGAGTGGTTTCTGCTGATGTCATCTGGACACAGGATGGCAACATGGCAAAGATACAGTAAAAAGAAGTTCAGAATATCACTTTATGAGCTGCCATGTGAAGCGGACTCACTAAAATATGTCATGCGTATATGTGGCCTGTCTGGGTTCTATTTGGGGGACTAGACAAGGAAAAAAAAATTATGTGACTCCATACTACAGAATTCCACAGCAAAACCTTCAGAGTAACCAAAGAAGAGAAAATGTCACAAATAAGGACTGGTATTATTGAGAGTTAAGTTCCACAGTGGTAACTCTCAACAGAGTAAATAATGATTTCTGGAGAAATCTAGCATATTTATAGAAGACAAAATGTGTCTCTACATTTTGGCTCTCAATATTTAGAGTTGAGTAATATTTAGTGGGAGAACTGGACAGTCTGAATTGATAGTTGTCACATTCCCTGATTCTAAAACAAGGAGCAAACATCAGGGCATTTCTGTCTTTTACAGTGGTTGTGTCCAATAATTTAGTTGATAAAGTATATACTATTTTCAGTTAATTCATCTTGCTCTTCTTTACATTAAGGTTAGAAAATTACTGGTTACTTATTGAAATACTTTGTTTCATGAGAGTGAATACAAAATAGTTGTTACATTTGGGGACTATTGGGGATGGGGAACATCTGTTTCAAAGCTTGCCTTAAGTATGAATAAAAAGAGGCACAACTAATCAAGTACAGGAAGTCCAAGGGACATGCAGGAAAAAGTCCAACAAAACCACTGAGTTTTCTGTATTCTGTGGTGACCGCATCATGTTTCTGGGCAACAGTATCGGAGATCACTGGACACAGACAGTTGCTAAGAGCACTAAATTCATAGGTAAAAGTGATCACTGAAAAAAGATAGTTAGAGCAATGATGATTATTTTTTTTTAACTTTATATATTTTTTACATCATTGGTACTGTTTTTTTTAAAGCAATGTTTGCTTTCTTTTCTCAGGTGTAGTCCCCCAGGTGTAGAATTTCCATCACCAATTCACCCGTGCACCATCACCATAGCCCCTTGTGCTCTTCCCACCCTCTTTGGTCTTTTCCCCTCCCCCTCCCCCTGCAGAACGTCTCTGATTTATAGTTGTCTCTTTGTTGTTGTTTTGTTGTGTTTTTTTTTAAAATTATTAATTTTCCTCCTTGGTTTCTCATTTGGTTCCCCTATATTCCTGCTATAAGTGAAACCAATCAATAAGAAATAATTATTTCTTTGTTAATAAACAAAGAAGATAACTTTTATGAGTGGAAAATAGCATGAAAAGGAGTGTAGACAAATAAATATATGTTGACTGCCTAATTGTTAATAAGCGTAGCTTATTTTTATACTCTGGACACCATTTATCCTTACTACATAGTAATATAAGTCTTTAAAAGTTGCATAATCTGGGTCTTCTTGGTGGTGAAAGGGTTAAAGACAGCACTATCAAGCTGTGGCCAGCCACTGTGACCTGAGTTAAATACCTGGCCAGAGGGCTGACCCATATGGCACAGCAGACCGCTCCAATCTCACTAGCTACACCCCCTCAGCAGTGTATTTCAGTAGATCTGCCTGTTCTGTGTCCCACTGTGTCTCTGGTAAATCCTCTTACACACACCCCCAGCCCATACCTCTGGCCTACACTCCAATTCTTCTACACATAAATTAATGCATCTTTTTAAAAAATTACATCACAAAATATAAAGAATACTATTTTATTTTTAGCAATTATGATGAATAGCCCTTGACTATCTCAAGTAATTGAATTTGTCCCAGACACCTTTTTAACATGATTTTATTTGTACTTGGAATTGGTCATGTTCACAGTGTGACTACCACCCCCAACTCTTTTGTTTGAAATTATCAGGTTTTTCTATCTCCTCTCAGTAAACAGACCTGTATATTTGATCTCTGCACCTAAGTTTCTGGCACTGATAGATCCTTTCTGGGAGAAAAAGCAAATTTAAAGTCATTTAAGTCACCCTAGATAAAGACTGAGTTGATTTACATCAGAGGAAATCTGAAACTAGAGCCTCCTTTCCTCAGGTTTCTCTATTTCAGGCAGAAAAATAATTTTCTGATAGCCCTGCATGGGGAACAAGAGTTGCTGTGAATGGATCCATATAAAAGCGGTATGCAAATGTAGAAGCAAGTCATCTCATTCTGTTACTTCATGGAGGGTCCAGAGTTCTCAGAGGTCCTTGGACCATTCCCCTTCAATGTTGGAGAACATATGTATATCTCATAAAGTTTACAAAAGCATGACATTACTTTATTCACAAAAAAAATTTAGCATTAGGACTGTGTTACATATTTATTGCAATGAAGTCTTTAGTTAAAAATACAGAAATCAGTCATATCTGCAAAAATCATTTTAGCATAGTTAGGTAAATATTTAGCAGATATGGTGAATAAACATTCTTATATTTATTGGGACAACATCCCTAAATGTTGTGAAGACTGTACTGTTTATTCTTCAAAAACAAAATGTGTCAAAAATATTAGGGAGATGAACACATCACTGGTTATTAGTAGATAAATTCTAAAACTGAATTTCTTTGAAATTGAAAGACAATGCATTATTTAACAATGTGAAACATTATTTTTTCTGAATATTACTTTAGATGACTATAGGGCACAGTGAAATTTGACGTTATCCTTTCAAGATTTTTGAAACAATTATTATAAAAGTAAAGCTGAAATTTTTACTTCTCAAAATATTTCCATGTGGTTTTAACACAGATTTCCAAAATGACATATATTTTTAATCAACAAACGGGATACATAGATGTTTCACAACAATGTTTCAGACATCATTATACCGAACACTGAAAAAAACTTCTATAAAAGCATCTGCTAAAAAGTAATCATACTGAACTTAGCTAATGATGTACAGACTTTTCTTTTCTTTTTTCCCCAACTTGGTTATATAGAAGAGTCATATCTTAGAAGAAATATAACTGTTTATTTCTAGGAGAAATTTAAAATACTAATGTACTTTAAGATTGTTGTGCCTTTTATCTTGTCATTCTGCATAGTATTGCATGAATGTTCAGCTGCAGTCTAAACTGTATTTAGGAAAAAAAGTTTTTGTTTTTTTTTCCTGCTGTGAATTTAAAAATCCTATCCACATTTGTCTCTGTCCACTGACTTGTCTAATGAATCCCAACTTATTCCTACGGCTAGTCAAGCTTTATTTCAATTTGAATATTTTTTGACACATTTTTTTTTTAAAGAATAAACAGTACAGTCTTTACAACATTTAAGGGTGTTGTCCCAATCAATTTAAGAATGCATGAAGAATTAAAAAAATCAGACCTAGTGATTAATAAAAGCATATCACAAACCACAATGATTTAGAACCTACATGTCAGATATGACAGAACCACTACATACTGAACCATATTCCAAAGCTAGGCTTTCCCTAAGCATCAATCTTCAACAATAGCCTGCAATGTTTAACTTCTTTCATTCATCAACATGAAACAAAATGTACCACTTAAACTGAATAGTAACCATGTTCACAGGATCCTATCTTCATTCTTTATGGGGCAGCTTTAAAATAACAATCAGTGGTATCACTAGGTAAATTATTTTAACAATAAAACATACTAAAATGTTAAACTATATTTAGCCATCAAATAAGCAAAATCTTAAAATACTGCTATCAATTAGTGACAAGGATATGGATAAAGGGAACATTCTAATAGATTGTCTGAAATGTTAATTTGTTTAACATTTTTGAGTAAATTTGGCTGTAGTCACTGCAAATATATGCATATGATTTATAAATATTACCTTTAGGAATTTATCTTAGAACATGTAATGTTCTTAATCAAGGATCTTTATCCCATTATTATCTGTAATATTTGATAAATGATCATCATTAAAGGAGGGATTAAACATACACTCATACAATGGAATATATTTTCTAACTTAACATGTCAATATATTTTTAGTCTAAAAAAATAAACCAATCTTCAGATTACTATTTTAGAACAACAGTTTCCAAAATCTGCATAATTTTCTATCAATAGGAAGATACAGAAACACAGATACACCACTACAATCATAAATAAGACTGGAAAAGATCTCTATATTAGGCAAATATTTTAAAAGAGAAATATTTGTTTAATGCAAATTATCAAATTCTAAATTGGAGCATATGTATAATATAAATTATAATTACTCTATCAAAATCAAAAGGGAAACATCTTATTTCCGAGAAGCAATGTTGGCAGAGAATCTCAATATGGATGGTAGCTTATGATTTAAGACAGATGTGGCCAATCTCTAATTCACCAAACTTGCTCTCATAGTAACTGCATATAGGTTTCAAGCTCTGTATCCCACAACTGATTCCTGGAGTTCAACGTCTGCCTTAGCTCCTGACAGAGTAAGCACAGAACAGATCTCTTCTGAGTGAATGACCAAACTCCCAATGTTTAGCACTTTGTGGAACAGTCTAACATAACATAGATAATTAAGCAACAGATAAAGGTGTGTTTAAAAGATGACTCATGTTCACCATGATGATGTGAAAAAAACTCACACACCAATATAGTTGTCACCATTATCATTATATTTCTTGTGGAATAATGTGTTAGCAAGTCCAAAGAAAAAGCCCAAATTACATGAGGTGTAAAAATTAGGTTCATACTTATTAGAACTTTTTACTTTCTTCCTTCTTTACCTGTTATAAAATTGTTCTTATTTACTTTGGTCTTTAGCACACTGTTTGACCACTGACAAGGAAACACATCTACTTCAAACTATGTCTCCTACTGGCTGAATTTGTCAGGAAAATAAAGGCCAATTAAAGCAGTAAACGAGTTAGTATACATGCTTATCAGAGTGAGCAGTTTTACTACTACAGGGAAATCCTACCTCAAAAGTTCAATTCAAATATCAGGGAAATAACAAGGAAGAACTGGGTATAAGTATTGGGTGGCTTCCTCAAAGGCAAAGACTGATATTTGAGGAGGCACAGATGTAAAGCCAGGGGTTGTAAATAACAGCAGCTAGCAAGAAAAACATTTGTCTTTCTGAATCGAGAATATGGAAAGCACACCCGTGTACACAAAAACCTACAGGAAGAGTAGCATGTTTGAAAAAGGACAATTTGTATATTTACTTCAGGGTCACTAATGCTCAAATTGTGATGAGGATCACCTAATCACCCCACCATCATATTTATAATCATAACTTTCTGAATTTCCTAACTCATAAAGGAGAAGTGGTAATGTTTTTAATCATTATGTTCCAAGAACTCTTGAATAAAGAACAGAACAGGTAAAGCGAACAAAATTTTATATTTTGAAGCTTGGGTGAGATCCATATTAAAGTAGGAGATATCAAATCTATAAACATTTAAACATTTGGGATGATAACTATCACTTTCTCTTTGAAAATACATAAAATTATATATGTATCCAGGTATGTGCAATTTTTACATTTATTTTCACAAAACATGAGAAATTCTTACTTTGAAATGATTAGGATTTCTCCATGGCTTCTGTAACAGCTAAATAATTTATTTGAAAAAAATGATCACAAAATACTCATCTAAAAGTTTTAAATCAATAAAAAAATTTTAAAAGTGCCATTTACTATCTTTCCTCCCTATCAAACGTACATAGTGGTCACTGCTCATTCAAAAAAGATCCAATTAACTTTCTAGTCTAATGCCATTTATTAAATCAGAGAGATAATCTGTAAAGTAATCCACATTTCATTAAAAATGGAATAAAATGCATAATTTCAGACACTGAATTGATATGGGATAAAGCATACTTTGTCTACCATAGAGTAATAATCATAAACCAATGCTCTATAACACTCTGTAAATGTGCTGCAATGAGGCCAAACTGGATTTTAATCTTTTCCCCTCATAATAGGATAAATATAGAAAGGGAGGCTGAGCTTACGTTACCATAATATTGCAATAAAACTAACGTAATCCTTTTGATGTGGGAATTCACTCTAAGGACCTGTTTTTAATAGCTAAGAATAAAAATACTTAGTTTTTTCTAATTAAGTATTTGCCTTCTTTAAAATCAAAGAACTAAAGAAGCTAATCTGTCCTCCTGCTATAAACAGATAAAAATATCAATAAGTTATGTGCGTATCTCTGTTTTTAGAAATGTTGCATCTTCAATATCTCCTGAAAATTTTCCCACCTACATTTACAAATTCACTCCTTATAAATTTTGTTTCCTACTAACTACACAGGTCACAATTTAGTTATATTTTGCCATATGACAAGGATCTCTTTCTTCCAGTGTCCATTAAAATGTTTTCTCATTTTCATCTGAGTTGAGGCTGTAACATTCTCCTACCATATTTCTACTACGCTTTTGTTAAAGGTTATCCAGGCACTTTTTTTTTTAATCACTATTCTCAGAATTCAAAGTCCATGCCTATAACCTAACGGTAACATTTGTTACAGCAAAATCCACTTGCAGGTATCAACATGTGTATTGTGTACTTTTTATTCTATAGCAAGGACCCACATTTACGGATTAAAATAACACGAATGTATTATTTTGTGGTTTTAGAAGTTGGAGGTCCTATATGAATCTTATGGATCACTATTAAGGTAAATTAAGGGGTTTCAGGCTTGTGTTGTCCTTGCAGTCCCAAAGGGATAAAGGACTTTTCTATCCTTTCCAGCTACTGTCCCTTCTGATTCCCGTGACACCAAACTCCTTCCTCTTTATGCAAAGCTTACTACTCCAATCTTTGCTTTCATCCTTGCATCCCTTCTTAACCCTTCTCTTTCCTTTTCTAACTCTGGTCATCCCATCTCCTACTCATAGTAACTCTTGTGATTACACTAAGTTCATTTGGATAATTCAGAATAATTAACTTTCTTAATTAAGGGGCCTCCCTTGTGGGAAGCAAAGTGGTTAAGTCTCAGCACTATGAAGCAATTTGTAGCTACTGCAGCATGAGTTTGATCCCTGGTCAGGAAGGTCACCCACATGGCACAGCAGACCTCTCCTGCCTTGCCTGCTGCTCCCCTCAGCAGTGTGCTTCAGTCTATCTACCTATTCTGCTCCCCACTCTGTCTCTGGTGAATCCTCTTATCACCCCACCTCTGGGCTGCACCTCAGCTCTTGCATGCATAAATAAATCTAAAAAAAAAAAATTACATATTCAAAGTCATTTATGCCATGGGCCCAGGTTTAGAACAAGGACATTTTTGGTGTGGGTAGTGGTGTCATTATTCAGCCCACCTATTATAGAGCCCCAAACCAAGAATTACTTTAACTATAAGTTACTTGTCTATTTAATACAGGATGGCTTTAAAAAGAGGTATGTGGGAAAGATAACACTACCACCAAAACTTCTGCCAACTTACTCTGTTAGATAATGCTATGTCTGATCTTTTTATAAGAAAGAAATATTTTATGAGTAGTGGGGTTATTTTCTTTTCTTTAGTCACTTAAGGAAATAGTCCTAAAATTAAATTTGTTTTTCTATTGATGTTATCTGAATAGAAATTATAAAGTCCTCCCTAATAAAGTACTCTGTAATTTGGCATCCTGAATTTGATGCTATCTGTAGACACTACCAAATAAATATTGTTGATTGTTCCTTAATTATAGTACATATATGATTAATGTAATGGATTGCTGGTATTATATTTCTTTGGTTGACATGAAGATTGAATATACATTAATATCTAAATTGGTGGTTCTAGTCAAACAATATGGAGTATGTACAGGATATTGAAAAAGAACATGAATATGATTTACATTCCTACACTCTCAATAAGTCTATTCTACTTTGGAAAATCAAGTCATCCATGAATATCAGTTTTCTCATCCATAAAATGAGGTCATGATTTAGGTCAGCAATTCTAAGCTTTTAACATAAAATCATTTTGTAAAAGATATGTTAAATGGAATATATATATATTATTAACATACCTTTATAAGTTCAAATACACTTATTACCAACACAATTTCCATGATATATTACAAAGTCAACAAATGAATATGTAAGAGCTATTCAGTGGCAAATTAATACCCCTTATGAGTGGTAATTGCACTAAAGAGCCTATTTATATTATTTTTCAATATTATTATATCATATTATATTATTATTTTATATTATTATCAACATATGTGACTGCAAATGACACTCATTTTAGTAACAATTTGCAATTGAGAGGATTATAAAAGTAAATAGTCTTGAACACTCTAAGTCATTTGCAAAAGATAATACGTAGGATACAGAATTGCTAAAAATAATAAAATATAACAATAAGTAAATACATAAAGTTCATTTGTATTTTAAGACAGTGCTTAGTATTCACCACACCCAGAAATTTATGATTAGTAACCTTGGATGTTTAAAGAGTTCCTTTTATTTTAATAGAAACTTTATGTAGTATACATACTTACAATACATACCCACTTTATTGTATTATTTTCTAGTCTTTTTCTCCAGTCTTTATGCATGCCATGAATTGAAACAAAACCTTTTCAAGGTCAAAGGCTTTTAGATAATTTTCTTTTATTTACAAAAATGAAAACAGTCTCTACCCAGCTGGGGGTATATGGTAAAAATTTAACTCCTTTTAAACCTATTCTCACAAAGGGAAAAAAGGTAATAATCATTATAAGAAATAGTGAAATTAACAACTCAGGCAAAACTTTTCTTTCTAAACTTTGTCCTAAGAGTGTAATATAATTTAGATGTAAGAGAATCAAAAGCTGATTGGGATACTAGAGGGATAAATTTTCTTCATTTTAACTTTCTTTTTCTGTAGAAGATTAAAAAGAAAAATGATACTTTCAATTATATCAATAAAGTCTAGATATAATGGAAAACAAGAAAACTGATACACCTCAGGCATTGAAAAATAGAATAATTCTGGACCAAAACAATATTCATTCATCCACCCATTCCCAAAGAGATTGATTGTCATGGTATTAAATACCAGGCACCGACTTAACAAATATAAGCAGATTGTGCCCCCTATTTTCACAAGACTGACAGGTCATCCAGATAGTTCTTCATTCATCCTAAGAAATTTCTGAATGATAAACTATTTGGACAATGCTTTGCAGTTATCACAGAAACATTCCATTTATAATCTGCTCTAATTTTCTAAAGGGATATTTTAGTTTTCTAAACATGTTAAAATATAGCTATTAATTTTAAGTAATTTTCTCTATAATTAAAAATAAATTACAGTAATAAAAGACTGCTGTCAGAACACCTAGAAGCACTGGTGTTTAACAGAGGCTGGTTCTAAGTCACAAAGCATTTATTTTAGCATGCCTAAGATTATAGTTGTACCTGGCTTGTTTTCACTTAAATATACCTTCATTGCCTGCAGGCTATTATTTACTACTCTACCACTAATATACTTTTCTATAATATTCTCTTTTCTGATTCAAGAAAAATAAAACTCCATTTCAGGTTAAATTTTGAAGACTTGTACATTTTCCTAAGAGGTAGGAAGAAGGAAGCACACTTCTTGCCTTGCAGGAGAACCGTCAAGTGAGTATCAGCAAGAGGGCCGAGACTTTCAGAGGAAAGACAACAAACTCATTCTCACTGATCACAATTTTTTTGAAAGGGCTGGCAACTTCCTCAAAACTAGTTTTGTTCAAGGGACCAAGGTAAGTCTTACCTCTGCCAGGGTTTCTATTAAGGCCAAATTTAGTTTTCATTATCCAGAACAAAATGTCCTAGAAAGAATCTGAAATTTTCTTCAGAAGCTTTACCATTTCTTTCAACATACAGCTGCCAAAATATAAA
This sequence comes from Galemys pyrenaicus, assembly GCA_019455555.1. Classification (NCBI taxonomy): domain Eukaryota; kingdom Metazoa; phylum Chordata; class Mammalia; order Eulipotyphla; family Talpidae; genus Galemys; species Galemys pyrenaicus. The sequence continues at coordinate 10,775,413 of JAGFMF010011861.1, read as the reverse complement.
GCTTAACTTCACCCCCATTTGCAAACCACACTCCACTGCAATTGCAAGCTTTCTAAGAGATAAAACGGAAGAGTGTCATTGAAGAAACTATTGAGTCGTACTTAAACTCAAGTTCATCTGTGGTAAATGTGGTCAAATAGCCACTAAACACATGGGATAGCCAAGAGGAGTTTCCAGGGTTGTATTGTAAGTTCTTGACAGACGAAGAGTTCCTTTCCTTCTCATGTTTGTTATTTTTGAACGTCTGATCACTTAAAAGGCACTTTAACCATCTGTACACTCAGAGAAAAGGGCACCAAAGAAAGATTTGAAGAAGCAGTAAGACAGAATTAAGATCATGAGAATGTGCTTTTTAAAAACCTACTCTTTATCTAGTAATTACATAGCAATGTGGGAAGGAAGACTAAATAAAGCAAATATTACCAGTCTTTTATGTTTTATGTATTTTGGATAACATGTTCCATGCATACCTACTCTTTTGGGACAAATAAGTTTTACTTAAAACAGGAATGCATGTTTAAAATACATACTAGCACTGAAATGAAGATAATTTTTGAGGATTTGGGAAGGAAATAGATCATAAAAGTTTAATATACATAATGTTCAGAATAATGATCTGATTTAGATCATTCCCAGAAGAACATATAAAACTAATTTAAAGAATTACATTGTAATTTAGACATCTTTCACAATCACATGCCAACTTTAGACTTACCAAAAGAACTAATAAATTTATATTAAGTGAAAAAATGAATGCAGATATGTATGCCCTAGCTTTTGGAATTCCCTTCTTTCCACAGGTTCAAATTCACTAATTGAATTTCACCTTTCCAATTTTCTCTGGAGCACTGTGAGGCTACAGCCCACCAAAGAATCTAAATCTCGGTACCAAATATGTTTCTGATATTGTAAACTGACAAATGACAGGACCCTATTTTTAAAAACAACATTGGTAATGATTAGGTTTTATAGAATTTAACTGCATACTTGAAATCATTCTGTGAAGTAACTGAACTTTATATTTATTTTAGAAACAAAACCACTATTATTTATTATTCTTCCTATGGGGGGGGGGATCTAACATTAGATCACACCTTGCTGCAATTAGCAGATTACCCAAACATAGCCGTTCTCATAGTAGGGATATTTGTCTTTTTCAAACATAAATATCTGTAGTAAAGGAGTTCCAACAATGGCTTCTTTGTAAGTTGAGTGTTATCAGGTTCTGTGCTGGTTGCTATTCTCTTGACTTTCTCCTCTCTATACCAATTTGACTCTCAACTATCTAAACATTATCTTCACTAAACAATGTCCCAAGATAAGGAAGGGTTGAGGGTTGTTCTCACCTTCACTCTTTTCATCAATCAGGAAGGAAATGTTTTCTTAGAAGACTAGACAGAAAACAGAGTCTAATATCTCCCTGACCAAAACTGGATTACACACAACCCTGACCCAATCACCTGTGGAGGTGAATAGGAAGAGCATAGATTAGTTGGTCACCTGAGCAGCAGCAGCCACATCAGCAGTAAACATGTTACGAATGCAAACTATTAATTTAGAAACTAGAGTAGAGGCCAAGCTGTCTGTTTTAACCATCCTGCCAGGTGTTTTTGACTCAAGCTAAAGTTTGAGAACTGCTAATTTAGGGAAATATGATTCATCCTCTCATCTGAGCCCTCCCTCTCTGAGGTTCTAAGGCTATATGTTCCCTCTGCTTGAATGTACCTCCCCAACATGGTGGCTCCCTATGCCTTCATCTTACCAGAGAGTCTTTCTGGACAACTGCATACAAAATAGTCCCAGCATTCCCCATGGCCCTTATTGCTTTATTTATCACCAAAGAATGTATACATTGTCATAGAATTTGTTCGTGTCTGTTTCCCACTCTTGGAATTTAAGTTCCTTATAAGAAAATGCTTTGTTGTATTTACTCATTGCACTATCTCCAGGGCCTAGAATATTTGTTTGGTATAGAAAAGACATTGAATATTCACTAATAGATGAATGGAATAAAGAAATCCAAATGAAAATGAAAATATTCAAAGAATAGCTAATGAGTAGACAAACAAGTTTGCCAAAGCAAACTATCCTCAAATGGAGTTTTGTAATAAATCCACTCATGACTTAGAAAGTTGAGTGTTTTTCATAAAGTATAGCCATATTTCATCAACTTAAAACAACTTTTTTTGCCTTAAATGCTATCTTCAAATAAAATTTTATGTTACATATTTTTCTGTTATACCAAACTTGAAAGCTTATCAATTAAAATGCCAGATTTTTATTTTTAATGGGCAGGTTTGAACATAGAAACTTCCATAAAATCAAATTTTAAGTAACCAGATTTACTCCTAAAATCCAGAAATTCATATGAATTATAAATTAGACACAACCATGAAAGCTTCAAAATGTAAGCTACTTATATAAATACACTACAATTGGTAATTTCACATACTATTGGCTGTGTTTTTTAGTCATTTCTAGGGAATGATTCAACAATTTGATTTCTTATCAATGTAAATAAGTATGTGATTCCCTAAGTGATTTTCAAATAAGTACTTTTGAAAATCCTTGAGAAAAATTTTATTTTAAAGAATATTTGCATGAAGCAGTATGTTTAAATTTAATCATAAAAGTTATCCATCGAAATAATTTCCTTAAGAAGAAAATTAAGTTATTGTAGCATAAATTCTTCATGGTAGCATGACATGAGTTCCTTAGCTGCAAAATTACAAATAATTTATGTGTACAAATTTAGAGCATTGTTATAAATTATAGGTCAAAAGATAGCAAGCAAACTAATATCAAACTACCTTCAGAGGTAGTTACAGAGATTTACACCTAAATATGTTGAAATCCAAGTCACTGAACAAATAACTTTCCATTATTACCACAGGAACCTTTCTTAAGACTTACCCTCCTCCTTGCTTTTCAAAAATATAACTAATTTTTTTTAATGTTTATAGCAAGCGTGGCTTTGAGTATGCTATTTTATAAATGCAATGACTTTCATGCTGTCCAGTATAAATTAAACTCTTCGGCTCTATTCCAGACACATATCTTAAAAAGACTTCTCACCAAAATATGAGTCAGAGTGGCATCGCTGATCTAAATAGCAATGAAAATAATTCCCAGAACACCTCTTTTCTTGTCTTATAATATATATCCTCACCACTCTTGTTTTTTAAAGATTTATTTAATATTAATGCCTACGAGAACTGGAGTACAGGCCAGAGGTATGTGGGGGGGTTACGGTAGTGAGAGGATTCACCAGAGTCAGTGGGGGACAGAACAGGTAGATTGACTGAAATACACTGCTGAGGGGAGCAGTGGGCAAGGCAGGAGATCACCTGCCTTGTGGATCACCTCCCTGTGCCATGTGGATCACCTCCCTGGTCGGGGATCGAACTTGTGCTGCAGTGTCTGCAGATGCTTCTAGTTCAGTGCTTAACTCCTTAGGCCACCAGGGAGGCCCCCATCACTCTTCAGACATTTATCATGCTGGGTATTTATTATATGTTTTTGTTGTTGTTGTTGTTTTTAAAGTGAAACCAAGATCTATATCCTCTTTATGTTTTGGTTACCATCAGGTATGAGTTCCAAGGTATAATCTGTACATTGGAAAATTTTAAACTAATTTTCATATTAGAAAATGTTCAAAGTCATGTCATATTAGTATGTATGCTAAATGGTCCTGGCTTTCAAATTGTTTCAATTTCCTCACATAAATTTTAGTGTATGAAATAAGCATAGTTTTAAGTATACAACCTAATGAATTTTTTTTTTTTTTAGAAATATTTCTCTTTTTTTTTTTTTTTAAGATTTATTTATTTATGCATACAAGCACTGGGGTACAGGCCAGAGGTGTGGGGGGGGTGAGAGGATTCACCACAGACAGAGCG
>JAGFMF010011861.1:10744416-10771464 GCA_019455555.1 Galemys pyrenaicus | reverse complement strand
CTCTCTGGCCGGCAGCAGGGATCGAACTCGTGCTGCAGTGGTTGCGGTTTGCTTCATAGTGCGTTGCTTAACCCACTGCGCCACCAGGGAGGCCCCATACAACCTAATGAATTTTTATCTGTACATAGTACCTGTGAAATACTGAACCATTTCTTTCCCAGAATGTTCTGTTGTGCCCTACCCAGTCAATATGATTATGGCATTTTAACTATTAAGTATGCTCTGGCAGAAACCTTTTTTTCTTCCTATAGAAAAATTTTAAATAAAAATTGACCATACTTGTATTATTTTAAAATGTACCTAGGCAAATAAGTTGATTATATGTTAAGTAGTGCAAAATGGAAAAATGCTAAATATATAGAGAGGGAATTGCATCACATCTTAATAGAAACATTAACACAAGCTTACTTTCCCCAAGTAATTACTGTCATAAAATTTAGTGGTTTATTTTTTTGTGTGTGTGCAGATTCCTTTCATAATGTAATTTCTACAAATTTCTACATAACACAATTATGTACCCTTGAAATAAGGTAGAGAACAATTATAACGATGATAAAGTAGCAGTTAACGTATATATGTTATAGTTACAATATGCCAGGCATTATAATTAAGTATTTCAAATATTTAAACTATTATAACCCTCATAATTAAGGTAAGAGGTGAGTACCCAATATTTTTATTTTGGGGATAAAGTATTATATAATTTGCCCAATAGTAACTATATAATCAAAATAGCAAGGGACAAAGTCAGAATTTGAATCCTGTTTCACTTACTAAATCACACTGTCAATTCAGAAGCAGAGCAGGGCTTGATTATGAGACAAAGATGAAACTACCACAAATGGACTCTTTCTTATTAACTGTGAGTTTCTGGCAGCATATAGTCTATACCACATGGTAAGTGTGATTTCCATAATCTGAAATCTCCTGCAGCTGAGAATATTGGAGCTAAAATGACACTTAAATGTGAACGCAAACAAGTAACTAAGAAAATTAAAAATTTTAGAATCACTCATAGCCAGCTTTTCTCAGCTCTAGAAATGTAGCATGAGCATATATAAAAACTTGGATGCTAATGTGGACCATTTATGCTTCTGGTTCTACTCTAAGTCTAGAAAAGCATCAGTGATATATATACCTAAATGACTCCTGCCATTATCTTCTATAAATTTCAGCTCTAACTCTTGATCCATTATATTTTTAAATAAGTGTTTAAACATTTTAGTATCTGTATATATTTTCTTTTATTAAAGATTGCTTTATTCTAAAAATGTTTTTAAAAATAATTTAACAAGTATTTTTTTCTCTTTTCTGGCTTTTTATTACTTCTCATGAGGCAAGGGAAATCTTCCTTTATTGCCTTTACAAATCAAGAGTAAAACACAAATGCTTAATTGAGCAGATTGATGATTAGATGGATAAAAATGATGAAAAGGAAAGATGCCAGCACAAACAGAATATGGCCATTCATTTTATACCCCAAATGAATCAACTACAGCTCATGAATGTGGGTCTAATACTAATTCTGGCAGCAAACCATGAGAGTACCAGCCCTCTGTTGAAGTCCCGTGTGTGCGTGCAGACAGTTTTTTGTTGTTTCCTTTGCTAGAGCATACCAACTAACTCTTTCCCTTGTTGGCAAAATCAAATAACTCTTAAATGAAGGCGCAGAAATATAATGAATGTGGGAGAGACTATCTCCCACTCCAAGCTCTAAATATTCAAAGATGAAAATGGGTTTTACTCTTAAGCTGGAAAACCAAGGCACATATGTTAGGTCAGCTGGGAGTGCCCTGGTCATTAGCCGTCACTGATCTAAATTTGGGGCACCAGTTAGACTGAAACATACTTTTTTATTGTAAGAAAAAATTTAAAAAAGGAAAATAACTTCAATATAATGCCCATAACCTTACATAAGCCTTGAGGTGGTCAGTTTTTTTAATGCTTGTCTCCCACAGAAAATAGGGTTTTAAACACTCAACTTGGTATTTTGAGGCAATGTTGGCAGAGCTTTACCTCATATGTTGGTTGACCAGCAGCACAAGAGCTTTCAGAGACTAAATGGCAGAAATAAACCCTTTGAGGTTTTCTAAAATCTTCCTATTCTTATCACAAGATTCCTCCAGTCAAGTACGCAGGATGGAAAGTAGCACCCCATTATGTGTTAAAGACACCTAAGTGAGTCAGAGAACTTGGCTGGCAGTATAACTGGGACCTATGACAAATACTCTGTAATAGAAGTGCCACATTTAATTAGCCCTGAAGCAGGGAACAAAGCTCTTTCATTTTAGAAAGCGGGTGAATGGAATTTAAAAAAAAATAAATATAAGCAAACTTCTTACCTTTCGTAGCAATTCGTACACACTGGGTTTTTGTTTCCTGATAGAGTAAAAATGAAAGAAAACAGTCAGAGTATAGGTAATGTTTCCTGTCTCATGAACTATAACTAATATGGGGTTATAAAATAAGTATATAAAGAACAGAATGCCAATATTAACTTTTTGACTTTTAAAATATGTATTCTCAGAATGATTTTTTTTGAAGATTACAATAACAACTCTAAAACAATTTCTGAGTTTTCTAAAGATTTAGGTTTCTTTTTTCACCTTGTAATGAAACAGGTTATCCTGTTCCGGGACAAGTAGTATTCGATCTGCATTTATTGTACTTGTGAATATTCAGAAAGAAAAATGTATTTGCAAATCGAATACAAATTTGACTCAAACTTTATTCTCATCACAGAGATGCAGAACAAAGGTGAACATGACATGACCTCACACAGATCGTAGCATGACTAAAGAGCCACATCACGGTAGCTAAAAAGATCACCAAAGATATATACCACATTTGCAATATAATGCATTTGATCCCCTCCCCCACGCCCCACCCCCACAGTTTTGATTTAAATAACAGCAGTTAAATATTTCTTCGTGGGTATATTTTCCTTCTCTTAAAAGACAAATGGGGTATAGGAATTAGAAGCAGAATTGGAAAAGTACAAGGATTATTTACATTTTCTTTTCTTATCTTTCAATTTCCCTTTTCTTTTTGAATTTTGTGGATGGTACAGGAAGTGGAACACATTTCTAGACCACTCCTGAATCCTGCACAACTAAGTCCAAATCTTTGAATATACAGGGAATTGAAACAATAAAATGTTAAGAGTTGGTGTAAAGCAGAGGCTACTTGTTTTCACAATATATGTATAACTCCATTTTGAGTCTTCTATATTTTGAAAAACCAAGAGTTTACATTTTTCTCTTAAGCACTTATTATTTTCGAATTAACAAAGCATTGAGGGGGGAATTAGCAATTAAAAATGAAAAGTTTGCATTTTAATTGCTTAATTGTGACTTGAGGCCTTCATAGTAAGCTGACAGAGATTGCTTCACATTCCCATAAAGACCCAAAGGGATTTTGATTTCCTAAAAGCAATCACTGTTAATTCTATCAGGATTACCAGCCTCTGCTGGTAGGAGTCATGTCAATTTTAAAACTCTTTGCCAAGATAACTGTGAAATGTATTGTTGCTATTCTGTATTTTGATTAAACCACATGTAGATATATTTAACAATTAGAAGAGAAAATTCATATCAAAGCTCTTAAAGAGTGCCACAGAAAATCCTTTATAAGCAAGAGACAGTCATTAACACTCCTCGCATACCACAGACCAAGTAACCAAAATTAATTTGGAATCTCTCACCTCTCCACAGATGAATCCCCAAACATAGAAGCACATTTTCTAACACTATACTACTTTTTACCCAGAATGGAATAACTCTTATAGTTTCCTCTTTTTTTGAGCATTTCAGTTGGAATGATGTATATTTGGGAAGTGGGCAGCTGACTTGGCTCTAAAGATGCCCACTTAAGTAGAAATAAACTGCAAGACGAGAAAACATTTCAACCATGAATAGCCTCTGGTTTTGGAGTATATTTTAAAAGATAGCTGTGCTTTTTTATTTTTCCTTGTTCTAACTATACCTGTAAACCAAACTATACAGGTAAGCAGAAAAATAAAGCTTTAATTTAAAGGCAGTCAGTCAATACCCTAAGATCTCATGGCTCCTTCAAAAACGCAGTGTCATCCAATTAAACGATTCCAAGTGCACTATGACTACTGGAGTTGTACAACATATATTTCACATCATCTCCCAGGTACCCATGCTAGGACTCAATACCCCCAAACCCAGCAGTTTCCTATATAACTGCAAGAATATAAAAATGCCATTTTTCTCCTATTGGATTTTAACTTGTGGAAGCTATTTTCAACATATTTTTCCTACCCTTCTCTGAAAAAAAAAAAAAAATAAAGAAAAATAAAATAAGTTTTAGGAAAGAAAATCTTTCAAAGAGCACAGCATGAGGCATGAAAGGCCAGGTTATTTATCCACATATGGAAGCACTGGTAGTTTCTAACTTCCTGTTGTGTTTTCCTCTTCAATATTCATTTGGGAGCAGTGGCAGTGTTCAAAAACAACTGTGTCCAAAATGGGAAAAGGAGGGGCAACCAGGAGGATGGAAAACAGAGTTCTCTAATGGCACAGCATCCAGCCATCTCCAGGCAGCCTTCTGTTTAGGTTCTGTCAGCTATACCACAGGCACCCTATTACATAGTAATCAGAGGATTGTTACTTGTTATTTACTATTTGGCTTGAACCCCCCCCCGAAAAGTTTATAAGGGTTTATTAGCCTGCTGTGGAACATGCATTCTGTTTATCCTGCAGTAAATTTAATCTTCTAAAGTGTGCCACTACTGAGCAAAGACAGAACAATGCCTGGTATTTACTGGGGGGAGAGTCTCTGCAGCAGTACACCTACCTTCTCCAATCATTTTATTCACAATTGCTCTTGTGGGCTTTCCTGAAGAAGGTTCAAGTAGAAGCAGTTACCAGGATACGAAAATCCTGTGCAACAGAACTGAAGCCTCAGTCCTACAGTAGGCCTCAAAATGTGCATAGTGGGGGGCAACAGAAACAACACCTTCTACACACAATTCCCCCTTCTTTTTCTCTGACAAATGTTACTGAATATTATGAAATTTGACGGCAGCATTTTTTGCAGCAAATGAAAAAGTCAATCTTTGTGAAACTCACCTTCTCCACACTGCTCATGGCCTGAAAATAGATGTTGTATCCTTTGCGTGGGGCCAAAGGGGGGTTCCAAAAGCCCTGGTAGGTCCTATTGTCACCCACTGTGAATGGGGCAGGTTCTGGAAGATTCCCTGGGGGTAGTTCGGCAGCAAAATAGTAAGGGGCACCCCCACTCATGGCATTTTGATATGTAACAGGAACCTGGTAGCACTCCATGGCTCCGGCTTCCCGCTTGGTGCGGTGCGGATGCAGCTCTTCCACAACAATCTGATACGCACTTTGTGAAAAGAGAAAAAGCACACATTTAGAGAGTCTAGATACTAAGACTTTAAGAAGGAACAAGGCATTTAATGTCAACCCTCCACATTAAAATCTTTAAAGTCTGTCTTGGGCCTCCCTGGTGGCACAGTGGGTTAAGCAACGCACTATGAAGCAAACCGCAACCACTGCAGCACGAGTTCGATCCCTGCTGCCGGCCAGGGAGGGGACCCACATGGCACAGCAGACCTCTCCTGCCTCGCCCGCTGCTCCCCTCAGCAGTGTACTTCCGTTGATCTGCCTATTCTGCTCCCCGCTCTGTCTGTGGTGAATCCTCTCACCCCCCGCACCTCTGGCCTGTACCCCAATGCTTGTATGCATAAATAAATAAATCTTTAAAAAAAAATAAAAAAATAAAAAAATAAAGTCTGTCTTAACCCTCCACATATTTGTTCTCAACTATAGGACAAATAATAATAATAATAATAATAATTGCATATGGATTCTGCTTCCCCTAACCCCAACATAGTTACTAAGGAAATGAAAAAAGATAACAAAAACCATCATTGAACTCTACACATTTTTAGATGTTGGGAAAAAAAAAAAAAAGAGCTACCCTAACAAAGGTCATATTAACCAGAAACACAATAGATTAATCCCTTTGCCTGATAACTTTAAATGTTTAAAGTTAATGGTATTATGGAAGTCCTGCTCCAAGCCCCACAGAATGCCTGCCTGGGGCGGGGCTCCAAGCACCAGTTTGTGGTTGTCATGGAGTTAGAGACTGAATGTACTGACAGGATTTCCACCTCTTGACCTTGCCCTGGCATCAACACTGGCTCAGAGCTGTGCAGATCTAAAGCACAAGTGACATGCGGCAATACAGGCACAGATGGACAGAAATCTGTCCTCACCACTGAAATAGACTGTTTCCTTCTTCTAGAGTTGTTAATAATAAAATGCTACAAATTGTAGAAACAGATGGCATTTGGCCTATTAAAACTCAAACCTAAACCTTCTACTACCTATCTTAAAAGTTTTAAAACTTTTCTACAATAACTTATTTTTTTTAAGGTTTATTTATTCATACAAGAACTGGGGTACAGGCCAGAGGTGCGATAGGTAAGAGGATTCACCAGAGACATAGTGGGGAACAGAACAGGTAAACTGACAGAAAAACACTGCTGAGGGGAACAGCGGGGCAAGTGGTCTGTTGTACTATGTGGGTCAGCTCCCTGGCCCCAGGGATAGAACTCATGCTGGAGTGGCTGCTTCAGAGTGCTGTGTCTTAACCCCTTGCGCAACCAGGGAGGCCCCTACGATAATTATTATTTTATAGCAGAAAGGAAAGAAAAAATAAAGCTACCTTCAAATAGAGGTAAGGCTGCTAAACGGGTAGGAATAGTGAGGCTGGGAAGGAAGGGGGAAGGGGGCTCGTGGGTAAAGACTATGGGTGCCTGGATGGTGGGGGTGGTGTGGTAACATAGACCTGAGGAGATTTGAGTCTGCATTCCCCTGAATTGTGTACTTTGTAAACCAACATTACCTAAATAAAGTAAAAAAAAAAAAAAATCAATTGTGAGCCGTGTGCTACAACAGCATCTTTGTATTGGAAAACATATATCATAGGTTAACTAACATATTCAAATAACTTTAGTTGGTAAAATATCATACTCGATATTCATAACGCAAAATAAAATCATGATCTGCTTAACCCTAATAAAATTACTTTTATCAGTTACAGAAATTGTTATATTAATAATATGCTTTCTTTTTGCCAGTCTTTAGGCAAATTTTTATTAGGTGATGTGCAGCTAAGTGTGCTGACACTATTAATATATTTTTATATATTACTAATGTGTTAAAATGAAATGTCTTGAAATTCCTGAATAACATGAGAAAATGAATTTTGGTAGCTCATGTAAATTAAAAATAATTAAGGTGTGTAGGGCTCAAGTTTGAACCTTGAGTCTCTGAGCAAATACACTCATTATAGATAGGAAAAAAGAAGTCACTATTCAAAGGATTTATAACAAGAATAGAATATTTCTTAAGGAATTTCCATAAAAGAAAAAATGGGAGGTCAAAATAGACTACTGAATTTGTACCCAAGACAATTAAAAATTAACTCTCAGGCCATTCAAAATCTGCTATAAAATTCTAACTAAATATAAACTGTGTTATACCGACTGAAAACCTTCATAGATTAAAAGAAAGGGGTTTTACAAGTGAAAGATTATCTTTTCTTTCTAATTATTCAAGTTTCCTAATTATTCAAATACCCCATTAAAATATTTCCAAAGAAATCAGTAGGAGGTTCTCTACCTTCTTTCCTTTAGAAATAGGACACAAATTGTATGAATCTCAGAAATTGAGAGTTGGTCAAGTAATTAAGACAGAATGCTAAGTTATTTGAAATTATGTGGACATTATGTATCATTCTCTACATTTCTGCCAAGTTGGATCGCTAATCTCCTATGAATGGTATTGAGAAGATACACTCTCTGAGGGGTCCATAGAGCAGACACTTGTCAATTTTAAATTACAGGCAATATATAAGCATAGCTGTTAGAGAGAAAAAAGAAAAGGAGATAGCTGACATAGGCTATGTTAAGCAAATCTGGTCTTTATTTCCTCCCTGTTTAATATAGAGTCCATATCTGATACTATGCATTGCTATATTCTGTGGACACACACACATATATATGTGAATAAACTCACAAACATACACTTCCAAACTAGCCTAGCATCATAGTCTTTTCCTAATATGAAATAATATTTTTCCTTCCTTCTAAATCATTTAATCCTTAAAAATAAATTCCTTGTTAATTATTCCACACCTCTAGAAAAATCCAAAAAGCCTAATGGATATTCAGTCTTAACTAATTTTATTAAATTGATATAGCTTGTACATTTCTTCTAATACTTTCTCCAAATTTATCAGGTGCAAAGCAAAACCACTAACGTTAAGAGGGATGAAAGAAGAAAAGTACACTCTGTTCTCTGGGAGAAATCTCACGAACATGAGATGGAATCCTAAACTAAAAATCATAAAGTTTATTTTTAAAAGAAATTATCTTCTTTTCATTATTCTATTTGCCTAAGCAGACTTCTTTAATCATGTATTTCTATTTTTTTAATCTGTGTTTACCTTGCCACTTTATTATTTATCAATAAAAATTAAAGAACAGAAAATAGGTAATAAAAAAATCAAATTATATAAAATGGGCCTGGGTTTTTTTCATTTTTGTTGATGTTTAATTACCTTTTGGTGCTCAACTCTAGCTAGATCTATTATTATTTGAGCTTAGTACCCTAGCAATTTAAAATATTTCAAACCCACCTGAATAATTTCTTTTACCATACCCATATTTTGTATATCTCCCATTCCTTTTAGTCAATATTTTTAAAAAATTAAGATAAGTTAAAATAAATATACTGAGAACATGACATTTCACTCAATACTCAAATTATGTTAACTAAAAGTGATTTCACTAAACTATAGTCTAGTAAGATTAATCATTAGGATTTTTTCTTCTTTTTTTGGGGAAGGCCAATGATATGAATCCCATCATACAATTTCCTTTACCATCTATGACTATAAGGAAATACATAAAGAAGGTTTGCCATTAACTCACAAGTGATAATATGATACATATGGTAGATAATCCTCCTGATTTAAAGCTTAAAAATATTGGATCTGAACCCAAAGTTAGCTAAGATAGTCTCCCATGGATTTTTAAAAATCCACTAGAAAGTAGATATGGTTATATTACTTTATAAATTTAGTCATAGTTTTAGTTTGTGCTGAGTACTTAGCTGTTCTTGGTGATACCAAATTATACAATTATATGTTTGTTCATGATTTACCTATAATAGCCTTGTTAAAGCTTCAGGAGAAATTACATAGCTTTAGTTTTTAGCAATTTCTCTAATAAGCAGACATTTCAAGACCTCACAGCCACCATTGCTCATGATTTCCTACGGCGACACTTCGATGATCAACAGAGTAAAGGTTTGATTATCACTTTGTTGAATATCAAATTCCCTTCTCTGACCTCTTCGCTATCACACACAGCCAGTCCTTGCACAGCTTCTCTATTTCTGTAAATGGTACTATCAGGGTCTGAGTTAGTAAAGCACAAAATCTTGGCATTAACTTTAACAAGTTATATTTTAAACCATATTCTTTTGCCCCTAAATAGACCATTTCTTTACATTCCTAGTGCCTCTTCACTAGACAGTATTTATAACCTTATGTTCAAATTACTTTTCTAGGTTCTATTTCTCAATGAGATAATCCACCACCCTGCACCTCCCAATTCATCCAGCCAGTCAATTAATTTTTGAGTGTTCATTACATTCCATGAGCTGTTCATAGGGAATGCAAAAGAACAATTTTGAACATTTATATTTTTCTAAAACACCATTTTGCACATAAACTTTTATAATGTTCTCTAACATTCGCTTTGTCAAAACTATGTGATGTTGCCCATTGTCGAAATCTGTAATCTTTAAACTGGGGTTAGTATCTTTTGAAACTTTGACTAAATCTTCATTATTCTTCTCACTGCCTTCTGATATATATGATCCATTTCAAACTTGATGGCTATTGCTACTAACACATGTATCTCATGCATACTGTCAAAGAGTTTTCTTCTTTTTTTCTATTTTAATTTTCTACTTCTATCATGAAAACTCTGACCAATTTACTCTTCAGTAATTACTCTGTCTTAAAAACTCAAGGGGGATAATGTAAGCAGTGTGGTAAGTGGCAATTAAACATAGATGTAAACATAGATGGAAGAATTATATGAGATTTTTTTCAATTTGGCCCTTAACCTACCCATAATTTATAATGCCAGAGTCTCATTGATAGGAACCATCAGAGATAAATCTCACTAAGTCTGGGGTTGAGAAAATGTCAAAAATGACTGTCTTATAAAAATTATTGTTTTTATCACTGACATACTGTTATATTATACATATTATATGTTACATTATATATTTATGTATATGTTTATATGTATATTTCTTTCAGTTGTATATATTTTTTTAGAAATAAGCTCACTAAAAATGGGGACTATCATATTTTTAACTGCAGCACTCATTCATTCATTCATAAGCTGTATATTGAGTCTATTAAATGCAATGAACTATTTTAAGTGGTGATGTTAAAATAATGAAAATAACAGTGAAAGTGTTTACCATCATAAAAAAGTGGGGAAATTAAAATAAAATGAAAAGCAAATAAATTGAAAAACACATGCAACAGAGGATGTCAAAGAGGGAATACGTGCTCTAGTGGAAAGTAAAGAGGAAGAGGAATAGGAAATGATAGGAATGAAAAGTTCTGTTTTATACAGGGTGGTCAGAAAGACCTACATGATAAAGTATTTGTAAGAAGAAACTTGAAGAATGGGATGATTTCAGATATGTGGTGGATCTATTATCATACAGTTTCTGTGGGTCAGGAATATGGGAGTGGATTAGCTGAATAGTTCTGGCTCAGGATTTCTCAAAAGGTTAAATTCAAGCAGATAGGTAGGGCTGCAGTCCTCTAAAGGCTTAACGGGGCATAATTTCTGCTCTTCCCTTAACAAACATAAAATTAAAATAACCCCTATTTGATTGTACTTATGTACATAAAGTGGGAAAAAGGGATTATTTTGATCTTTGTTTACATTTCAATGTATTTTTATTTAGAATTCAAGAATGTTCTATGTCATGATAGTGGTTAAAAAGGTCAAGGGATGCAAAGAATTGGAAGGATATTCCCTGCATATAGATGGGAAAAACTAACACTGTTAAAATGGCCATCTTACCCAAAGCAATATACAGATGAAGTACAATTCCTATAAAGTTTCAATGACAATCTTCAAAGAAAGAGAACAAATATTACGAAAATTCATATGGAACCAGAAAAGACCCCAAATAGCCAAAGTAATCCTGACCAAGAAAGTGAAAAGAATGATGGTATTACACTTTCAGAATTTAAAGTATATTACAAAGCTATAATAAAACAGTGAAAACAGATACACAAACCAACGGAATAGAAAGCCCAGAAATACACCCACACCTACATGGACAGTTGATCTATGAAAAAGGAGCCAAGAGCACACATTGAGAGAAAGGAAAGTTTCTTCAATAAATGGTGTTTGGAAAAATAAATGACCATGTATTAAAAAAAGAGGAAAGGATACATGTCCTTTATCATGACATGTATAAATATCAAAACTACAATGATAACACCTGACAACAATGAGAATGGTCCATGTCAAAAAAACTCAAAAAACAAATCAAAACAAAACAAACAACAAAGAACAGAAACAACAAATATGGTAATGATATGGAGAAAAAGGAACCCTCATTGTTATTAGGAATATAGAAAGGTCCTGTCCCTATGGAAAAAAGTATGGAGCTTTCTCTAAATATTAAAAATAGGTCTACTATATGATAAAGCAATTCAACCCTTTGGTATCTATCCAAAGAATGCAAAAATACTAACAGGAAGGGATTTATGTTCTGCTAGGATCATTGCAACAATATCTACAATAACCAAGTCATGTAAACAACCTACGTGTTCAAAGATACATGAATGGATTAGGGTGATGGGGTGTATATGCATAACGGAATATGATTCAGCTATTAAAAAAGATAGGCTATTGCTATCCACAAATGGATGAGACTGGAGGGAATTATGCTAAGTGAAATAATCAAAAGGAGAAAGACAAATACCAGATAGTAGCACTTATATGTGGAATATAGAGAAACAAACCAAAAGTTAAGCTAAAACCAAACCAATAACAAACCATAAAAATCAGACTACAGAATTGGGGCCACAGAAATGGAGGTGAGAAATTTAAATGGGGAGGGTCAAAAGGGACAATAGGGTGGACTTTTCAGTGTTGTTATGGTTGCTGTAGTCTGGTAACATACTTCTGAGGTGTGTGATCCTATATAGATCTAAATCATATAAAATGGTGTAAATCAATGTTACTTTGATTAAAAGTAAGTAACCTAAGTAATAAATAAAAAAAATCAAGGGAAACTATTTGCTATCTTTAAATTTCTGGAATGAAATTCACTGTTCTGTAGATGGTTGGGGACATAGCTCTATTGCTTTAAGCTATATATATATATGTATATATATATATATATGAAAAATTGACCTAAGAAATAACCCCAATAGATAATGTTTGAACTTCAACTAAACTTATTTCTTTATTTTGATCTGAATTTCTGCTAAGCTCTTACTGAACTGGAACATCAACTTTCTCTTACTAATATAACTGTGAAAGAAAGGAAGGTTTGGGCTGCATTTTCAAGACTATATTCAAATTAAATAACCAAAAAAAAAATGGTGCTTGATGTTTTAAAATGCAAAATTAAATTTTAAAATGCAAAATAAACATTTTGTTAGCCTAGAATTGGAAGCTTCTGCTGACTTAAAGTAACGGAGCTTATATTTGGAATATGTTGCAGTAAAATACATATTCATTTATTATACCTTATGATAAGCTAAATGTACCACAATGGAAATCTGTGTTTTTGCAAGATTCTGCTGTTTTCATTATTTGAAAACACAGATACATTGAATCAATCTTTTAGTAAGTAGGACGATCTATATATTATAATTTATAATTATAGCTACTTAGGTTAAGACTTAATTTATTAAGAAAATACAACCTTTTAACAACTAAATTATGCACTCTAGGGAATTGATTCCAAATGTGAGTAATATTCATTTTGGGTTATAGCAATGATTGTCAAATGTTGATGTTTTAAGGCTAGATCACAAAAAGAAGATTTGAAGTTCTAGTTAAGTCAGTAATCACCCTTCTTCAGTCTTTATAATGATGATGCATTCAGAAATTAATTTTGTCAAAGAACCACACATGCCAGGATTGCATTGCATATGACTGACATTAACTTGTAGATGCAGCTTAAATGGCTAACAGAAAGACAAAGTGGTTGATGTTGTCACATTACTTGAAACAAGATTTTTTTTACTGGAATGTACATCATTTGTTCTGCAAGCATCAAGATGGCTTAAGGAGGTATTTATTAAAATCTGAATATAGGGCTTCCCTGGTAGCGCAAGGGGTTGTGTGCTGCACAGTGGGGCTTCTACCACAGCTACTGCAGTGTGAGTTCGATCCCTGGTCAGGGAGGGGACCCACATGGTGCAGCATGGTTCTGCTACCCACTCTGTCTCTGATGAATCCTCTTGCCCCCCACAACTCTGGCCTGTATCCCAGTACTTGTATGTATAATAAAATCTTTTTTAAAAAATCTGAGTATACCATAAAGTGAATATACTGATAAAGTGAAAATAGAAAATATATTAACATGATTGTTATATGTAGTATAATATATAAATTCTCTCATATGCATGTCCCTTCCAAATAGAAAGCATGTCTTTTTGAGTAAAAATAATAAAAACTTGTGTTACCACTGAACCTCCAAAACAAAATACCTTTAAATCTTAGATGACTTTTGTTTTGGTACCATTTCTAAAATAAAAACTGCCACTATTTCTCACCTGAAGGCTCTATGTCATCTTTCTCCTCACTAAGCTTTGTACATCCTACCAGTGTAATACCTCACCAGCATTTCCATGGTTTCTGGCTTAATATGTTCCAGTAACACTTCTCAATTGGCACCAGTCTGCCCTCAGTCTGGATTACCTCCATTTCATTCCCTATGTTTCTACTAGAGTGATCTTTCTAAGGAAAATAAATTGCTCATGATATTTCCACTTAAGAGTCCTTCTGTGATAACCTTCTGTACTTAAGGTTGGCATTCAAGAGCATCTACCTCTGGCTATTGTTTATTTGTCCAGCCTCAGTTGTGGTCACTCCTGACACAAATACTCATTAGCAATGACCTGAGATACTTGTAGTTCTAAAAGGCACCACACTGTGTCCTATGTCCAATTACTTCCTTGATGGTCATTTGGAAGACCCATTTTCTTTTCTCAACTTCAACAACTTCTCTCCAATCAAAGTGACCCTTGCTAAGTTAATTTCTAAGTCTCCTTCCAACTCTGTCCTACTATCACACTTTCTAACTGCTGTCATTTCACTTAACAAGCTTATTAGTATCACTCATTGATTGTGCACACTTGAGGGCATATACTAATTTATCTTATATGAATTTCTAAATACCCAATTCAGCTCTTGGCACATATTGAATGTTATTAAATTAATAAAATTATAGGACATATTGCTTGGTAATTTGGGTTTTCTCGATAAACTAAACTAAATGCACATATTCTACAAAACAAAGATGTCCCAGGTATTATGAAACAAGCTTTTAAATTGGTATTTGTTGGACAATAGAAAGACCAGAACAGAAAACAATTAGACATTACTGCTTGTGTTAGGATAAATGGATGGTGAAATGCGGTCTGGCAGACCCTAGTAATGCTATCAAACAGGGAAAAGAGAAAATCTAGTATTTTGGTCTGTGGCAGCAAAAAAGGCTGACAGATGGAACCTCTTAGGAGGTTTAGCAATGGTAAATAGGTGAAGCTTGTATTGGCAGCCAAAGAGATGGGCCTCAGATATTGTAGAATGATAGGTGTCTAGCACAAACAGAGAAGAAATTCCCATAAGCTGACAAAAATAAGAAAGTGATTGAGTAGAAAGTCAAACAGTTTTTAAGAATCTGACAGTTGTGATGAGGTAACCAGTTAGTGGTGATTTGGAGTATCAGACTATAATATAGTGCTATGAAGACCCGCTTCATCAAGTTAGATCTTCATTTTCCATGAAATTAGATAGAGCCCTAGATCAAATAATCCTCAAGATAAGGATCCAAGCATTGGTATAATATTAAAGGTAGGGATATGGTTAGAAAAAACATGGATAACTGACTGAAGGATTCAAAAATCTAATCAGAAGGAATCATCAGACTAATTTGCCTGACTAGACCCATCTGGTTCTGTCACTGGAAACCACCTATGGGTGAACCCAGAGAGCTGGAAAAGTCATAAAACTAAAGAGGGACAAGGTAGGTTTAGAATATGAATTGGAAAATAGAACCTATAAATAATATTCTTTGAAAAACTTGTGATATTCATTTATATATCATTCATTCATATATTGGTAGTATGCAACGTTTTAAATTTATTGCTTTGAACACTAATCTCCCACAGTGTAAAACTTGGAGTTTTTAGTTACTGGACTCTATTATAGGAGAGGTCAAATACCTTTCAAACAAATGCAAAAAAGTACATTTCAATGTCGAGACAGGTGTTTTTGTGATTATCAAAGAATCTTTTTATAGAACTATTATGCAGTTTAGATTATATGAATCCTCAGCATTTTGAAAATTGTGATAAGTAAGTGTAAACAGTCAATTTAAAAATGTGTTATCAGTAATATACTCACTTGAATTTACAAAGTCCTATACACCAATTATAAGCAAAGAATTTTTCAGTTTGCAGGCATTAATTATTATTCATGAAAAATCTGAGCACAGGCTTTGTATTTTGTTGTTATCACTGATTTACAATGTCTAGCATAGTTACTGGCCCTTAACACAAGGTCAGTGTTTGTGTAATAAATTTAAGTGAATGAAGATTGTGAAAGTTACATCTGTAACACAATTATTCAGTAATAATAAGACACCGTGTTTGCATCTTACATTAAGTAAAGATGAATTCACCTAAATACCTAACTCTTAAAAGATAATGCAAAGATCTGACAGCTCATTTAAATAGCAGTAGCAGAAGTGAATCCATACAAAGTAAATTTTATCACTGGGAGGAACAAGTGAATGACCCTGATTACTTGTCAATAGAAAAAGATGTTGAATGCAGGCATTTTCTTTCTCCTTTGGATCAGCAATCAGACTCACTCATCGTTCTTAAATTCATGAATAGCATTATATACTTCCTATGCATTTTCAAATAGCCAAGGCTTCCCAAGTGTTTATATTAAAAGTGTATGCAGTCATCTCTCTTTTTTTTTTTTTCTGGTTTGGTACTCCCATGATTTTTTCCCAGACAGGACTTCAAAGAGTTTCCTGCATGGAATCAGTTTCATTTAGCAAAGTTTTCTTTTAATTAGAAATATGTATTCCTTTCCAGTGACAGGACTATTTGAATGGTTAGTTTGTGGTCATTAAGTCAAGTGTATTGATTTCCCATCTAAAACAAAGTTTAATTTTACCTGTTTTAATGAACATAGGAATAACTTGAGATGACTCATTTGAGGAATACTGGCACTGGTTTCTGTACCTTGATTTATTTCCAACAGAAGTATGAAGACAAATCTACCATTTCCAAATGAACACTTGCTTAATTACATTTGGAACATTTATTTAGTTGAAATGTGAAGGAATTAAAATTATTGGAATAATCTGATCCAATACCTGAAAACATCATGGCTCATAATTATCTGTCAGATAAGGGTAAATGGCAGACTTTAATATTGAAAGATAGAGGAAATAGCAAATAGAATCAATACTTATGGAATTCCCAAAAATCAACAATTTAGGAATTCAAAGGTCACATAGGCTGCATTCATCATAAATGTTTTCATTTTATTTCCTTGAAGTTTTCTATTTTTCAATCACTCATGAAATTATTCATGAGAGGTTTAATGCATTGGGCAGGAGTTAATTTCTCATTCTATTTCTCACAAATACTTTCAAAGCTCATATGCCATAAACCCAACAGATAAGGTGAAATGAAATGATAAAAAACAGGGTCAACACTCTTAAATCGAATAGCACAAAGAGATTCAGGTTCAATTCAGAACAGTTCAGTTCAAAATGGTTCAGTTCATAGAAAAAAAAAAAAAAACCCTCAGAATTTACCCTTAACTACAAGGATATATTCAGTCTTTGTTCAAATGAAAAAAAAAAAAAAAACAAAAAACAAAAACAAAAATAAAATATTTTTACAGTAATCACCAAATGAACATCTCTTAGAAATAAACCATACTATTCAATGCTAAGTAACTCGGAGAAAATGCCTTTTATCTTTTATTTTCCCCTCTTCTTACCTGATAGGTGCACCTTTGGCCTGTGCTGGTCTCAACAATACAGTTATTGTGGTGGCAGTTTCATTGAGAGAGGCATCAACTCCTTCATAGTCAGGTAAAGTTGGAGCTGAGAAGTGATAATGAAGGAAAAAGATTTCAGTCGATTAATAGGAATATATTATATTTGAGGATGAAAAAATGGCTCTAAGGAAAAGATCAACTTACTGCTTCTACTTAATTATCTAAAATGCACAGTATTTTATAGAAGTACATGTTATGCAGTATTAAACCTGGAATCCAAAAGCAACAGAAGACCATTTACCAAGATTTATTACTAAAATCTAATTACTAAAATAATCTAGCAACTTGTGACTCCAAACATTTTATGAAAATAGTTTAGTTTTTACTTTTCTAAGATGTTACAATCAGCAATGATGTGATGGAAGACAGGGGGTAAAAGCTATATTTTGGGATGCTAGTTCTGAAATTCAACATGGAGATGTAGAGAGAAGCATTGGGTTGAAATAAATTGCTGCATGGTGAGGGAGTGTCATTTAGGACCATATGGTTGTGGATAAGACCAGTATTAATGTCTGGATAGTTTCCACCACTGTGATCACAACAGAACAAGAATCAGAATGGTGACTTCAGTTTTGATATACTATAAAAGAGTGCATCAGTTGCAAGACTATAAAAAGAAGATATTGTAAGTTTTCAAAATACTTGATAATCTTTGCTGTAGAACCTTATTTTGAAATGGGTGAAAAACAAATCACAAGTGACTTTAAATTATTTCCATGTAGAAAGTTGTTTAAAGACGCATATAACCAGTTGAAACTGCATTACTAGAAAAACAGAGAACAAATGGCATCTAATGAAATTTTTGAAATATTCATGCATTCATTGAACAATAACTGAATATATATTATGTGTCAAATTTATGAGAAGTATCATATCTATAAAGGCCAAAAAAGAATGGATGCTGGCATTTATAGCATTAAAAGTAAGGATTCACTTTTTTCAATAGTAAGTTTCTTACAAATAAACAAAAATCATAGCAAAGTGTTTGGTGACCAGAAGAGGTATCAAGAGATTATGGTTTCAGTAACATCTATTTTTCACTAAAATATGTTTTAAAAGTTTGTCTATATTTTATAGATACCTCTCCCGAAGGAACTCATTCTTTTACATCACTACTGCTAATTCTGGAGGGTAGGAAACTTGTTTTACTACAATGTAATATCCCAAGTCATATTTTAGTACAGCTATTTGTCCCATAAACTAGCAATTATAAAACACTGCTATTTCCTAACATATGGATTTTTAATATTTGAAAATTTCATTAGAATATTAAGATAAATCAAATGTTATGCAAAAGAACTATAGTTCATATTGAAATAGCTCATTTGTTTTATGATGTGAATTTATGAAGTTATATATTACATGAAAACCATTTCCAAATAATTCTTTTTAAAGATTCATTTTATTTACTTATGCATTCAAGAGCTGGGAGGAAGGTCAGAGGTGCTGGGGGTTGAGAGCATTCACCAGAGACAGAGTGAGAGCATAACATGTGGATGGACTGAAATACACTGAGGAGATGAGTAATGGGCAAGACAGAAGAGGTCTGCTGCATCATGTGGGTCAGCACCATGGCTGGGATTGAACTTGTGCTGCAGTGGCTGCTGAGAGCTTCAGCGTGCTGAGACTTAACCTCTTAAGCCACCAGGGAGGCCCTTCAATAAAAATTTTAACTTAAAATTTAGCTTCCTTTGGATATAAATGTTACAAACTCAGAATATTGTAGAAAATGTTTAATTATGGATTATATTGTTTTATGCAATGTAGAATTGTACTAAAAATGAATATAAGGGAATAAAAAAAGCTCAGAAATTCACAATTACTATTTTTATATAGTAAGTCGGTGATCCTTAGTCAGCATTTATTTTTTTTTAATTTAACAATTTAGTTACATATAGAAGATACAACTATTCTAGTACACTTTAACAAGTACAGGGCTTAATTCTGGCAAAAATTTAATAATAAAGTTTAACTGATGGCTTGAGTAAAGAAGGCATTACATCTGGAAAAAACCTTGTGAAGTACATTATGGAATTGTGACATAACAGAAAATTTGACTGTATTTATCAAACCAAAACTCTGTAAGAAACCCCTATACAGATATTTGCATTTTTTGGTGAGATTTCCAAGGAAAAAAATTTCATATTTCTTTAAAATTATTAGAATGTCAGTCAAAATGAACAGAGACAAGTTATGTGGTACTAAATTATTAGAGTACTACCAATATTTTGATAAAATACAATTTTATTACAAATCTGATATCATTATAACTGCCAAATCGTCAAAAGGATAATGAATTTATTAACATATATAATGAACTTTGAAAGACTGCTAACGATATATACATTTTAAAAAGACCACTGTAAATTAAGATGACCTTTTAAGATTATGTTTAAATTTGGATTTATGATCAATAGTAATCTGTATTCAGGTACTCCTTGAAAGAAACTTCAATCACGAACAGAATCAGTAAGTGGGATGGACGGCAGTGTATATGTGAAACTCTAGGACATGCTGTAATAAGCCAACCCTGCTTGCACTTTGTTCATTTGCATACCTGAGATATTGGTGGTCACATTGATAGCTGTTGCTGGTCCAAAGCCTTTGACTGTGCTGGCCCTTATGAAAAACTGATAGGTAGTTCCAGGATGGAGATGCATAAAGACATGGTGTGTACTGTTCCATAAATTTGATACAGTCTGAGGAGGTCCAGCCACTGGAACTGCAGGATCAAATGATCTTATGCTGCTGTAGCTGACCTATATTAAAAAATTTATTTCCTATTATATACTAATAAAAATCATAATTAGTTAGTAAATAAACCCCTTTTAAATAGATTAGTGTTAGAAATAGATTTCAAGGGCATCTCTGGTGAATGAAGCATATTTTTCTTTTCTTCTTTGATATGATTGTTTCATCATCATTCTGTATTATCTATATATGTACACAGAGATGTATGAATGCCTGTGTGCATGTTCATATGCATGTATGTAGTATATCTATCTGGCTACACATTATTTAGAGATTTATCTGCCATTTTCTTTCATCAAAAGGTAAATTAAATATTTAAATGTGAATACACACACATATAAATTTTTATTATCATAAATCTTAATGCAGAAGGGAAGTGTTCAACAATATATATGATAATTAACACCATTCAATATTTTGTCTTTTTACACAAAAATTTCATGTTAGTATTCAAGTATGCTAAGGTCACACATTATAAACTGAACTAGTTATTTCTGTTCCCATGATGCACTCCATAGTCAATAGAAATTTAAGTATTTTATGTTCTAATCAACACTGACTACACAACAACAAATGTACACACTTGCACAATAAAAATGATCATTCTGTTTCCTCTCTATAACTTCTCACACTTAAAAATAAGAATGATTTGTATTTAAAGTTGAGATGAAGTTTTGGTATAGTTACAATAATAACTTTTTCCTTTCTTTGATATTAAATCCTATTCTGAAACAACTAACATTCAATAGCCAATAGTTTCCCCTAAATAAGTAAAACATGTGCTTCATAACTTTATAAAAAAAATGTTATATTATCACCATTGGTAAATCTGTCTGACTTTTTCCTTGAACTTTTTCTTCAACCCACATTTCAATTAACTTCCTCATTCTTCCAGTACCTCATATTGAGTAATGATTCCATTTGGATCCAAAGGTTCTTTCCAATTCAAGAAGATCTTATTTTCAAACGATGTTCCTTGAAGAGAATTGACTGGTACAGGGCCAGGCACTACAAAGATATAAATTTAGGGTTACAACAATCCTGACATCAGAATCAGAAAAAGTTAAATCATACAAAACTAGATACATCAAACTAGAAACAAAATGTGTTTTTAAAAGCTAATATATTATATGGCCAACTTTCTGACTTCAGTAAGTAGAAATTTATAGTAAGTTCACTAAAATTGATTAAGATATAGATGCCAGACTGGAAAGCATAAAATAAACAGAGGAAATCATAGACAAATTCTCTGTGACACTGGCTTCAGTAATGTGACCCAAGACTCTACTCTGATGGCAAAGAAAACAAAAGCAAAGTTAAACAAATGGGACTACAATAACTAAAAACCTCTTTTACAGCAAAAGAAACTATCATTAAAACAAAAAGATACCCTTCTGAATAGAAGAAAATATTTGCATATCATACATCTGATAACAGGTTGATAGTCAGGATTTACAAAGAACTCATACAACTCAAAAAGATGCTTCTCCAAAGAAGACATATTGGTGGCAAACAGACATATGAAAAAATGTTTATCATCACTTATCATCATCAAAATGCCACCCAAAACCACAATGAGATACCACCTCTTTCCAATGAGAATGATCCTTATTTAAAAAACCAGAAACAACAAACGTTGCTAAGGGTGTGGAGAAAAAGGAATCGTCATACACTGTTAATGGGAATGTAGACCAGTCCAGTCCTTAGGAAAAATGGTATGGAGTTTCCTCAAAATAGTTAAAATAGATCTATTATATGATCCAGCAATTCCTGTACTAGGTATTTATATAAATAGAACAAATTCATTGATTTGAAAGGATTTATGCCAAGTTGTAGAAAAAAATCTAAATGCCCAACAATTCATGGCTTAAACAGATGTGGTATATATACACACTTGAATGCTACTTAGTTTTTAAAAAAAACATGAACTCTTGTTATTGGTATTTGGTCAACATAGGGTGGAATAGGAAGGAATTATGGTGAGTGAAGTAATTCAGGAGAGACAAAACCAGATGACTTTACTCATACAATGAATATAGAGAAAGAAAACAATTGGAACTGATGGAACTGACAAAATTAAACGGACACAAACTTTTATAAATATGACTGCAGAATGGAGGCTACTAGAAGGGGAGGGAAGATGGTAGGAACAAAGGAGAATGGGGTTCCATGACCCACAGTAAAGGACTATAGGTGCTTAGGTGGTGAGTTTAGTGTGGTAACATATATCTGAAGAGATGTGATCTGTTCCCTTAAATCATAAAATACTATAAACCAATATTACCTCAATAAAAATAAATCAATAAAGTTGGTCTATAAACGTCTAATGCAAGAAATGTGCAACTGCAAAGTTATTTTTTATTCAAAAGAATATTTTATCACCTTAGAGACTTGACTAAATTGTGAAGTCTAGTTTTCTCTGTTGTATACCTCCAATAACATGAAGATCTCATTTGTAATTTGTTTCAAGAATAGAGCTGTATTTCTCTGAAATAATTTTTTGATGATTATAAGCCCCAAAAGTCTTTATAAACAAAATTCATAAAATAATGAATGATGAAAATAATTAATACTCATTAGACTTAAAATCCAAATCACATACTACTGAATTGGAATGCCCCATTAATAGTCATTGTGGCTTTTATAGCTATACATATTAAATTCATATAATTTAAAAAAGACAGCACTGATCATTACAAATGAAAAGCTGTTTAAGATAAATAGGTTCAAATACCATTGCTTCAGTCTTTAAAATGAAATTCACTTGTTCAAAGCCATGAATCAAACCATTTTGTAACATCAGACTCATTTAGAACTCAACAATCAGTATAACAGTTCTGAAGTGTCCCCAAATATGACAAGATATGAGAAACCTTCACTCTATTCCTTATTTGCAAATGTCATATAGCTGACACTACCCAGTGGCAGCTGTTTATTCATGTAAATATCCAATTTCTTGTCCTGGCAATATTTAAAAATATGCCTCATCCATCCTACTTTGCCTAAAAATGTGTTTTCTTTTGAAAGAGTTGACCTCAATATTTGGGCAAGTATGGTTTTTAATTAATATTTTTTCTTAATCTAACGTTTCAGTGAACTTCACACATGACATTATCTAGAAATGTAGTTTCAGAGTATACAGCAATTTTGTGAGGATTGAAATAAATTAAAAATCACTGGATCAAAGGAAATGCAATGTGTCATGGCTTGCAGCATCCAGAAATTCTGAATGATATGTCAAAAGAGTAAGATTTATTTCAAATACAAGGAGATGATGAATGATGTTATGACCTCTGAGACAGACAACATAATTTGATACATTAATAATAAATTCATAAAGGATAGAAACGCACAGTAAACAGGAAAGATGCCAGCACACTAAACTTCAGAAGAAATGTTCAGCTAAGAGCTCTGAGAGAAATTACCAAAATCATTTCTTCCACTGCATCTGCACCCAAGCACAGGTCCATAATGTGGGCATGTGCTCTGTGTAATCTGTGGTATCTATTAGGGCTTCCATGGTTATTTGTTTTGCAAAGTAGTACCTGTTATTTCCATTCTACTCAAATGACATAAGTATAATATGACTGAGGAAAAAATACTCTTCACCTTTCTGTACAACTCACAGATGGTAACTATTATGAGGAGAAGGAGGCAAAATCCTAATTAGTGCGTAAATGCTTATCTGATCATATAATAATTGACCAACAAATATTAAACAATGCCATGCATATATTTCAAATTGCTCACATAGAGGAACAGTTTACAATATGTCCATACTTTGCACTGGAAAAGAAGTAGAAATATCGTGGTCTCCCTAGAATTAACATATTTCTCTGCTCCTCTTGCATATGTTTGGTTTTGTCAGTAGGATTCACTTCAAGTACCTATAGGCTAATTTTATTAGAGGGAAAAGTTTTTGGGGAAACTGTGGACAAGACAATTTGTTACCACTGATTTTTCACAAGGCTAGTATGAGATGAGAGAAAAAAGTATAATAGCTAAATGAGAACACACATACGCACAGTAGGTGGAGCTAGGGATATAGACACATTGTACTCAGTAACTTTCTGCATTTTGAATGGAGACAGATATTGTCTGTCTATATACAGATAACATCTACAGGTAGAGTTTTAAGATTTTTATAAACATAGCACTAAATTACTAAGACCAAAGAATAGCAGTCTTCACTTTGTGGGAATGTCAGTTCACATTTCTGCATGAACAACTTTTAATAAAGACAGAATGCTGACTTTTATTCCCCTACTTGTGATTTATTTGAGAGCTGTTTCACTAAATATTTTTACATATAAGAAGGTTCCTTAACATATAACTCTCAAAAAGAAAATGAGCGGAAAATGAAAGGTGGGTGTGGCAAGATTACATTAAATACACATTACAGCCTTTAAAATATAATGAATGTACACTTAAAAATAGCTTTGTGTTAGCAAAAAATATCCCCAAACTAGGCTTTTCTGCTGAGCTAATGTCATAATATTGATTTTTATGAATGCTGGGATAAAAATGAATACAAAATCTCATACAGAAATTCTACCCATGCATTTAAAAAATGTATGCAATAAATTAAATATACAGTCTACCTGAGGGTTCTGGTGGGAAATCATTTTAGCTTTGCTCTTATGATTTATTAATGTCTCCAGAATTCTTTCACAGAATTATATTTTTTTTATTAGATGGGTGATAATTTATTCTTTTTCTATGTATATAGGACAGGAATAATTTAGTAAGACTGACTTAATTAGATCATCATAATCCATAGATCTTCTCAACAATAGATTATGATTTAGGTATTCTGTGCCTCTCTCAGGAGCACTGAGACACAGCAAGTATTCTACATAGAAACTAAAGCTTACAGTGCAGATTTGAAGACTGTTACATGCAAATGCTTCAATCACTTGTATATAAAAGGAGAAAAGACCCTCATGTTATGATCATGTTATGAAATAATAATATGTAATCAATAGAATTACAATCAATAAAAATCTTTAAAGCAGAGATTTATATGAAACAGAAATAGGATATCTCAAAATTAGAATGTAGAATTAACATTATTTGCTTTTAAGAAACTATTTCGGAGTAAAATAAATAACACAGCGACATGTTTTATCAATGTAAGGCATCAATCAAAATTTCTTAGCAATCCATTTCCTGATTATTAATCTAGCCATATGTATACTTACAAACACATTAAAATATATGTATATGAAAAAAAGATTATAAATGTCTGATTTCATACTTTAGTTCATGGTAAGGAAAGGCAAGCAAAATAACCATGCCAAAGAATGTTATCAAAATGAATTATATAGCTAGGGAGTCATTAGTTTAAAAAGCATAAAACTCAAGTAACTGAGTTGAGTCTAAGATTACAAATGGAAGAAATCATATTCTTTTAAATTTTAACTGTATGAAATAAAATGTGAATTATTTTTTTCTAAAACATGGGTAAAAATATCTAGTGTAATATAAACATTATAATACCTATACCACTTTATAGAATGAGCAATAAGTTTCTCAGAGCTTTTGAATCTTTATTTAAACTTCCCATTCTATCACTTACATATGAAATAGCTAAGCTAAACATTCTTTCTTGCATAAGTGTGTGAGATGAGATGTGTGGTTTGTGTGCATAAGGGGGAATAATAAGTGTATATATGTGTGTGTGTTTATTACAATAGAATTTGTTTGCATACTGTTAATGCTATGGTTAGGTATAAGTTAAAATATACAGCTAAGATATCAAACGTGACATAAATACACTTATCATCCAGAAATTTGTGGCTTATTCTTTGAAATTTCAGAATTGTGACAGTAACTTAATGAATTATTTAGGATAATTTTGTTTCCTTCAAAATCTGAGTTAAATGAGGTTAAGGGGTTATTATTTGCTTTATTACAATGAAAACAAGAGGAAAAAATGAGGCTTATTTCTACATTCAGAATGAGAGAACTTGGAGTGAGGAGGAGAATCCCCAAGAATTATGATATAATATATGATAGGCATCAAAATAAACATTTGACCGTAAAGTTCAGAATTTGAGTAAATTTGGGAGCACTTCAGGTATGAAATACATTCTATTTTCTGAAACCTAAACAAAAAGCATACTTATTGGATGATAAGGTAAGAAAGAGAATTTTAGAAAGATTTAGAACCTTATAGATTACCTAATTCAAAGTTTTCATACCAAGATAAGAAAATGGAGACTGAGAAAAGGATTTGCCAAGATCAGAATTATCAGTATCTGGACATAAAGCTCATAATACTTGACCTGCAACCCAACTTTGCCTCATTTCCCTATGAAGAACATTTCTCCCTACATGCTTTCATTCATAAAGGGAAATTATGAAAATAAAATGTCTTACATTAAAAAATGTATAGCTATTATTTAAAGTTTATAACACATTTTTTGTAAAGGATTCAATATATTTTTTGCTGTATTTATGTCCTGCTGCATAACTTTTTATATTCATATACTATAGTATGTGCACATTTAATATTAATATAGATGCTTGTTCCTATTAGTTAATAATTCAGAAGTATCAGTAAATACTGGGAAAGTTATAGTCCAAACAATTGGATGGCAGTAAAAAGGATAAAAGATGATAATTCGCTGATAACTGGTAATGGCCTTTAGTTAACTATCTGAATGTTGACCTTATTTTACACATAGACTTATATAAGTCATCTGAAAATGAATGAAAGATTCAAAGGGTTGTTTCAAATGTTAAGGTATGAAATTATTACTGGTCTTCAAATATTGATGAAATTCATATGGAGACACAAAAAACCCCGATTAGCCAAAGCTTTACTTAAGAAAAAGGAGAATGGAGGTATTACACTCCCAGACTTC
>JAGFMF010011861.1:10631481-10743585 GCA_019455555.1 Galemys pyrenaicus | reverse complement strand
GAAAGAACAACAACAACAATAAAGAATAAGCTCAAGGAATTGAGCAATTATAACCAAAAGTAAACAACAACAACAAAAACTTAATAAGACCAAAAAGCCAGGATAAACCAAAGGGACCATGGGGGGGGGGTAAGGGGGGAGGGCAAAGACAGGGAAGAGGCCAGAGAGTGCACAAGGGACTGAGGTGATGGTGCACGGGTGAAATGGTGGTGGGTTCTCCCTGGGGAATACAAATGATGTCAAATATAACTAATAAAAAAAAAAAAAAACACTGGTCTTTAAAAATACTGGTCTTTAAAAAACTGGTCTTTAAAAATACCAAAAAAAGAATATTTAAGCACATTTAAACACCAGTAGGTCATATATAAGTACACACACACACACACATACGTAATAGATATATTGTTGAATATATCTATTATATATTACTTATCTAGCATTTGGTTGCTTATCTGAAGAATATTAAGATTTTTTTATTTTGGTTAAAAGCACACTCTTTATACAAAGGTAATCTTTTTGAGGGAACTTAGTAACTGCGGAATCAAATTCAGTGTCAAGTAATCTAGAAAAAATTTAAGCAACCACATTCATTCTTACTATACAATTTCCCCTATTAAAATAAGGAAGTATGAACATACCATCTTCATCAGTTTGAATAATTGTCTCTTCACTCTCCTTCCTGCCTTCAGGATTGGTTAGAATCATTTTAAGGCTGACGTTTGTATAAGGTGGCAGATGGTTCACAACATGCTGAGGAGCTTTGGGGTCCATGTCCAAACAGTCTGCCTTGCTCTCATTGTGACCACGGAAATAATGGTAGCAGATAGTGACATTAAAAGTGTGGCAACGAGTAATGTTGTAACCCAAGGATTCCCAATCCACAGCAATGTGCCTTGCTTGTATCTCAGCAATCTTTAAAGTCTTTGGGGTTCTCATAGGTTCTGAAAAATAAAACAAAGATGCAGATAGCTGTCAGTTTACCATGACTATTAATGGAAAAATAAAACATTGTGCATAACATAGCAAACCTAAGAAAATCTGGGAGTCATCCTGAATTCTGTTTGTATTTATATATTCAGAAGTTTATTATTGAAGGTTTCAGTCAGGGACTGATTTACCAATAGGAAAAGAAATGAAGTGGATATTTACCAACAGTTCATAGTACTCAGGAACCGGCGGCAAAATAACCTGAGAACTTAACCACAATACTTTTCCACTTGTCACTGCTCATTTTCCCATCTTTCCTTTTGTCCTCATTGAGAAAATG
The DNA here is from genome assembly GCA_019455555.1 of Galemys pyrenaicus. Classification (NCBI taxonomy): domain Eukaryota; kingdom Metazoa; phylum Chordata; class Mammalia; order Eulipotyphla; family Talpidae; genus Galemys; species Galemys pyrenaicus. The sequence goes on along the minus strand of JAGFMF010011861.1, from coordinate 10,742,318 downwards.
AACTAGCTAATACATCATAATGGATAAGAGCCTACATGTTCTGCTCTATGATTTGTCATGTCACCAAGTTGTGCTTATACTAATTAGTCTAACTGTAACACTAAACTACCATTTACAAAATATGACGCAGATATTAATTAACATTTATTATTTAAGTAATGGTGTTGCTCAGTAGAGCAAAAAAGAATGTGAGAAAAATTATAGGAACATGTGTACATCCACATTGTCATCTGTCCTTCCTGATCTCCATTTTTTTCTCCTAGGAAGGTTTGACAATCCATCCACTGTCACCCAAACCAAACAGGGAGGTGACTGTTCACTCAGCTGGAAAATGCTGGCAGAACTAAACACTCTGAAGATTGGAGTCCATCCATCACTGCTTTCTAAGTATATCCTTTCCTTATGCAAGACTAACTTTAATCATCTAACTTAATCAAAATAATTACACTTTATGAAAGTCATGGCCATGGTGATGTCCACATGGCAAACAACCAATACACAGTATAATTTGAATACATTTATTTGAGGAAGAACTTAAATTCAAGGCCAAGATCAAGGTCTTGCTTGTGTCTCTCTGAAATCACTAAAGGGAGTGAATATTCTGGGGTGAGATGGAATTTAGTAGGAGAAAGAAGAAGAAAAATAAATAATTCAAAAAAGACCAATTTGGGTGCTTTTATAAATTTCCATTTCTGAGATTAAATCTCTGTTCCTGTAAAAATAATCATCATGGTACACAGATGGCAAGCCCAAATTGGGATTCTAGTTCAATGTATTTAATGTGTGAGCTGAAATACACTCTGGTGGCCATTTAAATCAAAACTTCAAAACCGCAAAAATGATACACATACATGCAAATTAATCTGTGGTAGAATCGAATGCTTAAGTTTTAAATGCTGCCTGCCAGTCTTCTGACTGTTCTAAGTATCTTGGCCCCCTATTTTCCCACTTGTGCCTTGTATGTTTTACCTTAAGCACAATAAGTAGGCTGGAAGAACATTAAGTATTTCTAATCATTTTTGAAATTCTTTATAAGTCTAGATCTATGCTAACATTTTCCCTGCCAGGCACAAGAGTGAAGAAATGACACTTTCATGTTGGTTAGAAAGCACAGTTTTCGGCACAATTGCCCACCAGCTGGCTAAGCAGTAACAGGAAAGATCATTCTGAAATTCCCTGATTATGATTGTGCTGCCTGATAGGTAACAGTCAAATACAACTGAGTGGCCTTGTTCAGCTTAGATCATACTTCATTCTGAAAATACCTAGAATGAGAAAGTGAGATTTTTTTCAAGAAAAATAGCTTAAATATATGAATGAAAATCACCCATTCAGCAAAAAATAAAAGACAACAAAGGTTACTAATCTATTTAGTATATTTAGGGCTATTAATAATAGTTTCATATATATCTCCCTTTGGATCTGACATTTTCCTCTTTATGACTTTCTCTATTTCCATGTGATCATTCTATCTCAGTCCCCTTTTCATTTTATTTCACTATTTAACTTATACTTACCTTGAATTCTACTACAACTTTGAAAGCATAACTAGATAGCTGACATATTAGATTATTTACATACTATAACAGAGTAACTCTATATTCTCGATTCTTTTATTTTTAAGAGATAGCAAAAGATATTTATTGAGTAGTATGTAAATCACTTTGAATGATATTTATTTTGGTGTATTTAAATGCTGTTTACTTCAACATTCACATAAATTATATTAAAATTCTCATTGAAAATCAGAAAAGGTAGTTATAGAAATCTTTTATATATGTGTCAATCAATATAATTTCAATACCTAATACTTATTAATTGGCATAAAAATTAAAATAATTGTGGAAATAGTTTTCTAAGAGGCAAGGAATCATTTGACAAAGGCAATATGGAATTTACAACTTATTTTTTCCCAATAAATTCTACAAACTTAACTGTTATTACTAAAAGAGTGCCTTAAAATGTAATTTTATTGTTTTTAGTGCAATATTCAGAAACACACAGTAAATATATATGTACATCTCAAGCCAAAACTTAATTATGATATCTGTATTAACTCAAAGACACTGTGCAATTACTTCTAATTGGCATATGCCTTGATATTTTTTAGTTTTAATTGAGGTAGAACCTTCTTTGGTATACAATATAGACCAGCACACATATATATATAGTGATACATGTATATTTATGCACATATAAACGTGCATACATAGGCACTCTCCTATGCAATGCCTCTGAATTCTTTGTGACATGGAATTACAAATTAATACAGGTGAATTTATTTACTTACAAATAAATGCACATACATTTTTATAGTAGAGTATAAACAGAAATTTGAAACTGCTCTACTATCATGAAATTTATTCTAAGAAAATTCTATCAAAAACAATATTACATAAATTCCTCATCTCGACCCATTATCCTTGTGCTTCATCAAAAATTGCATTGTATTCATGAGCTATGAACAATTAAAAGATTCAAATTTCTATACTGAAATAATTACTTCGATTGTCATAGACTGGGAGTAGAAACGTATTGCTTAGGAACCCAGTATTTTATATACAAGATGGACAAAAGTGCTGTTTGTAGGCCAAAATAATGCAAATAAATGACCTATCATGATGTGTGACACACAGAAGCATGACAGTGAGCAGTATGCCTAACAAACACCATAGTAACAGCAGCTATGACAAAATAATGGAGACCACATTTAACAATGCATTATATGTCAAGTATTTTGGAACTTATTAAATGTTCTTTTCTCTCCAATTTTGTTTCTATTTTCAAACATCTGTTTCATACATATGATTTTATTAAAATAGTTCTCTCTATTCTTCACTTTGCTATTCTGATATAAAGAAGTTTTGGAAGAAATAAGGAATAAAAAATGCTGTGGGACAAAGTTTTAGGAGAAACTTGGAAAAAAAAACTATAGCAAGGGAATAAAATTCATGAAGTAAAGGATCATATGAAAATATTTTGAACAAATCATCCATCTATTATGGATCTAATAGATTATGAAGGCATAAATTTATTAATCTAAATATAGACTGCTTAGAATATAAAGTATATAAAGGCATTATGGAAGATGCTAATGTGTTTCACTTTTCTTATAAATAAAGATGGTAGTTAAGAAAAAGATAATACAAAATTAGAGGAAACAAATATGCAGAACACAGTTGTAAACAATAAATAATATATAATCCCACTTGATTGCTGTATAAGTTATCTATAGCTTATGAAGAAAAAATTGGCTGAGAAAAGATTAGGAAAACACTGGATGTCATGGTAAAAGACTGAACTAAATCTAATGGACTATGTAATATCATTGAACAGAAAATTAATCAAATGACTGCTTTAAACAGTTCTGTTGGGTGTGCAGATACTGGAGTTAGAGCAATCCAAAGTCTGCAAAATAATAAGGAAGGTAGGGGCTAAAAAGGAGTGTGACTTCACTAGGAAAAGGATATAGCTTCAGGTTGGAAAATTGGTAAGTCAAGAAAATCTAAAAATTAAGATAGTAAAGAAAAAAAATCACGAAGTAAACCTCTGTAGCTCATTCTGTTTTTCAAAAAGCTGTAAACTGTATGTTCAGTATGCACACTCACTAATCTAACACTTACCCTTAAGTCATCAGTCAGACTAGGCTAAATTTATGACATAAAACGGAGAACACAGGTAGAGGATTAAAGTTTCATGCCAAAAGGGATATACTTAGAGAACAGGGTGGTAAGGGGATTACAAAGAGAACATAAGTACTGGAACATAAGCAAAATCTCATCCTTTTCATTCCACTCTAGGAGAGAAACTCAACTCTTACTAAGCACCCTTTACACAGATATTCAACTAAGCAGGCATATGTGATTATTCCTGGACCTTCCAGTCATTCCATTCATTCCTTTCCAATTAATCTTAGGACAACTTCTACTGTTTTTTTTAAAAAATATGTGATGAGAAAAGTATTATTAGCTGGTCTTTATATTTGCTGCCAAATGTAGATTAACTAAGTTTACTCATTTCTGACATGATATTTTTTCCTTTTATTTGTTCATTTATTTCCTAGTTTTTACAGTTAAAAAAAAGGGGGGCTAACCTGCCATAAAAAGAAATGGCAGAAAATTTAAATATCAAATCTATAAATAGTACAATACAATTAGCAGGTAAATAAAGAAGCAGTATGTCAATGATCTTGAATTTTCAATAGATCAAACATGGGCTTTATGTCTATAATTGTGTGTCAAAAGATGAAATAAAGAATGACACAATGATCTTTGAATGTTAAGAAAAATAAAGGCAACAAGAACAGATGAAACCTGTTGACTTTGAGTCTCCTCTCAACAGCATGATGATTTAATAAGTGGTACCAGATAACTGACAAAAGAAAATTCAATTTTTGGTACTTGCTAAACAACACGTGACATGACAGGTCAATATCCATGTCCTTTTGTAGTGATAATCTCTAGTTATTCTGAAAGAGTTGTGAAAACAAAAGCTTTCGCAGTTATAAGAGAATTGAGGGCAGGGATCATATTTCCCTAGAATCAGTTTTTAATGATAAAACTTATTATCCAGCTGCCAATCAGAGAAAAATAGAAGATTTCCCAAAGCTCATGCCAAGTGAAAAAGCAAGATCTTGTCAAAGATGTACACAAAGTAAGAACACTGAAGCATGACAGGAGCTCTGTGCTCCTGGCTGCCTTTTCATCAGAAATCCTCGAAGCTGACTGCAAAGCAAAATTTCCGTTCCATTTATCAAAACAAATACTAGGCAACTGAATTTCCTGATTTCCAGGGGAAACATTTGTTAGTGTAAAATATAAAATAATTTAGGCTAAATTTATGAATAAAAGTGAATTTAAAAATTTGAAAAGGCAAGAGAATATTGCTGTTACACTGTGGGAGAAAAATATTTAAGGTCTTTCTTTAGTAGATGGCCTTTAATTTTCCCTTTTGATGCTTTGTATTCTTATTTTATTTCATATGGCAGAGGTTTTAGATTGCACATCTTTTCAATTTCATAGCATCATTAGTCTTGCCAAAAAGATTTCATCTCTGTCCCCATGGGTCAAATTGAGTTAATGATAAGTTGGTGACATGACTTGATTAGTACTGTAACATGAAGCAGCCTCAGGTATAGGCATAATCACAAGTCAACTGGCATCTCTTTTGACTTTCTGGCTCTGTTGCTGAAATGACTTGCTTGGGCTCAGGGGATAGAGTGTGACAGGGGGTGAATGGCTTACTCAGCTCTCCTGCAGGGTCACAGTAATATTTACCAAGTACCATCAGAACAACACCAAGCACACCATTAAATTAAACCAAAACATGTAATTTTCACTGCTCTGAAGAAAGTTACCCAAGTTTATCAGGATAATTTTAATGAACCTAGTATTTACATTCCTTACAAATAATGTCCAGGAAATAATGTGATCTTCAAAGAAAAATACCAAGGTGATAGGTAAAGCAAGACAAAGATAATAATTTTTCTCCCAACAGGTATATCCAACTAAATGTACCATGAAACCTTGTTCAAAACACACCAGTTGAAAATTTATGGGCCTTTTGTTGTTTAACACTTACATTTTTATGTAATAATATTAAACTATGGTAAGAAACATGTAATTAAAAACAATTAATCAATTTTAATCCATTCCTGACATTACATAGCCCACGTGTTCTTTTTTTATTTATATATATTTGACATCAATTGTAATCCCCATGTATTCCCCATCACCATATCACTAGTGCACCATCACCTCAGTGCTCCCGTCTCCCCTCAACCCTCCCTCACCCCCTTCCCACCAAGTGTTCCGAATTTGTCCTAGTCTTTTCATTTTTGGTTTTTGTGTCTTTATTGTTGTTATTATTATTATATTCTCTATAGACAATTACCTGTTAGCATCATTAATTAAACACAGAAAGTTTGACTGATATAACCCTTAAAAATGGTAATATGGAAAACTCTACCTCATATCATACACCATAAAAAACAAGGTGACTTTTAGAGGGGTTCTACATAAAGCAATAACCAAGTTCAAGAGAGATTTTCAGTATTTTTTATGTGCTAAAAGAAGATAAATTATACTACTCAGGTTATCCTCCTAAAGTTAAGAAGTAAGTACATATAACCAGCACTGTATTTTACCCATGGAATGTGCTTGAAAAGCTTTATTTTATATACAGTAAACAAATAATTTAATATATTTTAAGTTTGACCTAATGAAAATGGAACTAAAGAATCCACCTTTGTGTAATGAAGATGGCTCCGAATCTTCAACTCCCCTTGTTATCATATTGCTATGTGAATGCAATGTCTCACAACAAAATAGTGTTTTTCCTTATTCTTCTCTTTCGGGCTTGCCTTGTGACCTGCTTTGGTCAACAAAATGAGACAAAAGTGAAGTCCTCAGTTGGTATCTCAAAATATGCTGTGAGGATCATCTTGTTCTTACACATTCACCATGGAATGGGGCAGCATTGAGTAATCCAAGTTTTACCAGCAAAGGTGAGTGTATGTCAGTCAGTAGTTAGCCCACCAGAAGATTCATGACATAGCCAAGATCATCAGATGGTGCTAGCTAACATTCCGGAAATATGAATATGTTTGCCTTGTTCCATGATTAGATTTGTGATTAAGTCCACATTATTAATATAATTCCTATTCCTAATCTCTCTCTTCATTTAGTAAATTGCATTAATATTTGTGTGAAGATTATGTCAGTGGTCTCTCTCTTCATGGAACAATATTTTAAAATTTTTATTTCTCTATGAATGGATTGTGCTAACCCACTATATGCATATGTACCTTTTTTTTTAATAGGAAACAATTATTAGGTACTTGATATGTACCAGGTACCGTAGTAGTATGGAATGAGCTTTAAAAAAATGAATTTGAATGAATTTGATTTTATCTTTCTTTCCTTTATAGTCTTTGAAGGTGCATTCATTTCTTCACTGTAGTATCACTGATACTAATATATTAAATACTGGATTAATAATTTTATGAATGAAAAAACAAGTCAATTTTTTTCTAAATGACAACTGATAATAGTTTTCACAATCCTACTCCATCAGTGTCACATAGCATTTATTAAAAGTTTACATCAATATGACTTTGTAAATTCATATAAAAGAGAATATGTAATACAGTCTAAATTTCTCTACTTGAGTGGTTAAGTCTAACAAAACAAAACCATATCTATTTTTGTCCTAACCTCTTTAACACTAATTAAGTGCAGAAATAACATGTTTTCCTCAACTGTATATCTTCCTTACAAATATCTTACATCTGTCCTTGAATGAGTCACTCACTCAATTTAACCTAAGGAATTTTTATAAGGTGCATTGTATCAGTTAATAAAATGTTAAGCGGGCTCATTTTAAGTGAGTCTATCTTATGACACGGAATGCTCCATTTCCTGTAAAATAAGCCACAACAAATGCATTACAATGTTAGTCCAACTATGTATGGCTCATTTTACTTATTACAAAGATTAAGATTTAATATATCAATTTAGGTCTTTGTTTCATTCCTTCTGGAAGAATTCTAAGTAGATGAATTTGATTTTAAGCAAATTCCTGGGGAAAGAAGAGACATTTTCTAAATTATAATAGAAAAAATGTTAAAGCACACAAATATCAAAAGTGATAATGGTTCCTGACTAATCTAACTTCATTTGATTTTATTAAATGCAAGTGGTGGGTAACATGTTTGCTTCAGGAGAGTAGAAAGATAGGTAAGAATTACAGGGTTGATGATTATTTGTCCATTTCCTTTTTTGAAGTCACCATTTATTCTATGCTTTCATGCATGATTAATAGCTTGCAGATCCTTCACATGTAATCAATAGCTGTGAAGTTTTATATTAGGTTTAGAGATTAGACAGCCTTGATTATAAATTTTATTGATTTGTACAGCTTAGCTGCAGAAATCCCTGTACATTTTTCAGAGATTAAATTAAAAGGAGATATATGGCCTACACATTCTAGAAATGCCAGTGTGATTATAAGGTGTGACCTCTTCATACTCATTTCTCTAGATGAATAAAACCTATCTAGTACACTAAAACATGAATCAGCATGTCAACAAGCATCAAGCTGAGATAGTAAACACAGTGAAAATGTGACAAAAAGAATTACAAAACAGCAAGTAAACCTGCCTAAGACTATAATTAATACAGGAGACTTGCAAGGATTAATTGCTTCAGCTTATTTGTAAATTAGGAAATTGACAGAGACAAGAATAATGAACTCCTTAACTTCTACCTAGAAAATCTGAGCTTATATTAAACTGGAGATTCATGATCTTCTTTAAGATAAAGTTATGAGGACATTTTTTTTAATTACTAGAAAAATAAGTGCAATCATTTTGAAAGTCATGAATAAGCTAGTCAATATAAAATTTATAACCAAATTTGCTCTGATACTATCACCTTAAATACTTTTAAAGAATTGTGGTCCTCTTTACATACACTATTTTAATGCCTTAATTTTTCCAGAAAAGAAATTAATATTCAACCTAAATTTTGGGGAGCCAATATTTTTAAATTCAAAATCTTCCTTTTTCCTTTTTATGTTCTATTATAACATTCTGAGTATCATTCATCTTAATTCTTTTTTGAAATATCTCTCATTATTATAATTGAGTATGTCCCTGATGTTCATAATTCCTATGTGATGACACATAGGCAGAAATAATTAAAAGGAAATTTATTTTGGCATGCATTCTGAAAATTTCACTTAATTACCATTAAAAAAGTATTCTACAATAAGGTTTAGTGAATGGGCTGCCTTGAGCAGGTCTAAAGGGTTAGACAAATGTCCCAGTGTGTTTTATATTGGCCTTGAAGAAATTCCCTTAAACTGTATAAATAACAAATAACCCATTTACATTACAAAACTTATGCAAAGTAATAAAGACTTTCTATTAAAATCTAATACTTTTAAGTGATTATATAAACATAAAACATAACACACATAAATGACAATTTAGGAAACTGCTTTATTTTGATCCTACAAATGAATCCCAGGAATACTACATTTTGAAGTACTTTATATATAAGTTCCAAATTTTCAGATATTCATATATGAACAGTAAACAAAGTGGAAAGTGTGTAAATGTGTTGGGGAACTTAACCAAGTAAGTGAAATAACTCTATTATTTTATTTGTACTGTTATAAGTTACTTCAGCAATCACATTCTTTCTATATGTAAATCTGTGTTACCCGGCCTCCCTGGTGGCACAAGGGGTTAAGTTTCAGCACTATCAAGCTATTTGCAGTCGCTGTAGCATGAATTGGATACCCAGCCTGGGAGCTGACTCATATGGCACAGCAGACCTCTCCAGTCTCACCCGCTGTTCTTCTCAGCAGTGTATTTCAGTAGATCTGAATGTTCTGCTCCCCACTCTGTCTCTGGTGAGTCCCCTCACCCCCAAACCCCCAAACCTCAACTTGACTGTGAAAAGGGCATCTCATAATATTTCCAAAACTGAGCTAGTGTTCTTGCACAACTGTTCCTCCAGGTTTATGTCCACTTCAGTAAGAATAACTCCATGACCAATTATCCAGGCCAAAATCACTGGTGTCAATGTTTAACTTGGACCCTTATTTTTAAAGACCTTCTTTGATCTCACCCTTCACATCCATTCTCTCTGCAAAACAAGTTTAAGAATCTGACCATTTGTCACTATTTACATCTCTTCTATTTCTTCAGTCTTAACCAGTATTACCTGGGGCTGCAATTAGTAAAAGTATATTTAAACTGGAATATACATGCTTTATCTTTTTGCCCCTTTTTCTCATAGTTGTCAGAAGGATCCTGAAAGTCTCCAGTGACTACTTGCCAAAGCCTTAGTGAGGGTGAAAGTTATCATAGAGTGTTTGTACATTCTTCATACTCTACTACATGCCACTCCACTTGCCCCTCCCTGCCACGTGCTTTCAGCCAGTTCTCATTTCTCACTACTCTTAGTCCCACTTACTCCACTCATACATACCAGGCACATTCCTGTCTTAGGCAGGGCACATTTGTACTTGCTTTTCTCTCTTCCTGGAATGTTCTTCTTCCAGAGATCTACTTGTCTTATCCCTTCAGCTATGGGGCTTTATTCAAATGTCACCTTCTCAGTGAAACTTTCCTCAATCATCTTATTCAACTTTCATTGCCCATCTACTACTTTATTTTTCTCCATAGCAGTTAGTGTCACCTAATATCATTCATGTTTCACTTATTTAACTTTATTACTTTCTGTCTGCTCATATTAAAATGAAACACTATTCAATAAATAATTGGGTTGATATATGAATAAATAAATGAGAATGAATAGATTAATAGGTGTTTGTAGCTTCTGTAGTCCGTTAATTCCTGACTATAATAAATCAGCTATACATTTTTGTTGTTTACTTTCAAAACAGAAAATTCATCATTAAAATCCTATGCTTAAATTTAGTTATAAAATGAAGTTTGAACTATTGACCACATATATTTCACAAAATATTGTCCACATGTTTTAATTCTTAAGAAACAATATGAATCTTTGCAAAGCATATATTTTAAAGGGCTTACTATTCAAGATTGAATAAAAATTCAAAAATCATACAATTCAAACAAAACCAAATAATCCAATAAAAAAGCAGGCATAAGGTCTGAATACACATTTCTCCAGAAGACACACAGATGACCAACAGACCCATAAAAAATACTCATTATTTCAGGAAAATGTAAATCAAAACAATGAGGTATCACTTCAGACTTGTGGGAATGACCAATATCATATTAATTGTTGATGAGGGTGTTAAGGAAAAGAAACTTTCATATACATTTGGTGGAAATCTAAACTGTTCCAGCCTCTATGGAAAGACAGCATGGAGACTGCTCAAAATACTAAAAAGTAGAACAATCATGTGATCCAGCAAATTCACTCAAAGGCATCAACCCAAAGAAAATAAGAACACTATCTTGAAGAGAAATACGCGCTCCTGTATTTATTTTTATTTTTTTTAAAGATTTATTTATTTATGCATACAAGCACTGGGGTACAGGCCAGAGGTGTGGGGGTGGTGAGAGAATCCACCAGACAGAGCAGGATGCAGAACAGGCAGATTGACAGAAACACATTGCTGAGGGCAGCAGCGGGCGAGGCAGGAGAGGTCTGCTATGCCATGTGGGTCCCCTTCCTGGCCGGCGGCAGGGATTGAACTCGTGCTGCAGTGGCTGCGGTTTGCTTCATAGTGCGTTCCTTAACCCACTGCACCACCAGGGCGGGCCCCATGTATTTATTTCAGTTCTATTCACATTAGCTAACAAGGAAACAACTCACTGCCCAATGACAGATGATAGGGTGAAGGAGATATAGTGTGTGGAATAACACACAAATTATGCTCAGCTATACATTTAGTTATAAAATACATGAAATCTTGTTATCTACAACTGGAACTGGGGGAGCTAATGTTAAGTGAAATAAGTCAGAATGAGAAAGACAAATACAGGGTGATTTCATTCATGTGTAAATGTAAAGAAATAAAACAAAGGAACAGGCAAAACCAAGCCAGTACAACTCTTTGAAATCCACTACAGAACTGATGGTGCTTGAGGGAGAGAGAATCAGAATATCTGGAGGGCCCAGTGGACTGTGGTAGAAGTTTACTGGTCTTCGGTGGTGGTTATGCTGTGGTAAAATATATTTGAAGAGGTGTGAGCCAGTATGTAAAATATATATGGTGTTGTAAACTAAAGTTACTTCAATAAAAAAATGAATAAAAATGAAAAGGAAATGGGTGAAACATTCTACCTGAAAAACAAAGTCAAATTGCTCTGAGAAATCAAGTGATAGGAAAAGTATACTGTAGACGCTTGAAAAACAGAATATTGAAATATACTGAATACTGGAAATTTGAAGCATGTTTAAAGATTTATCTATCCTAAATATTAGGTTAGTGTAATGGTATTAATTTTGAAATGCCTTTTACTGTTTTTTGATCTTTGAAGTATTTTTCTTATTTTTTTCAACTAGAGAGCAAGTTTCTCCAGGGCAAGGAACATATTTACGACTTCACTTATTTCTTATTCACTGCTAAGCACAGAGTAAGAAAGTGATGAATATATTAAATTTAAGCAATTTTACCCTAAAGGAGTTTTTATGAAATCTAAGGGCTTTGAACATAAAATATCAAAATAAACCTCATCAAGACAGAGAAAAAGAAAATCCTTGAAGTACATGGATGGTATTTTCAAAGCATAGAAAATTAGACTTTGGGTAGCTTAGTTTATTTGATATTCCAACTTAAAAATTAGATATTCTATATAAATTGAGTTTAATTTATAAACAATTGATTTTGTTTTAGGTTACACTGTAGAACAGATGGTGTCATTAAATGCACATTAAATTCTTTTTTCATTCATGTGGAGATGTAAAGAATTAGTTTTTAATTAGAACCTGCATTAGTACTGTTTACCATGAATTTACTGTCAATCATGTTCTTTGATTCTAGGGGTCAGGTATCTTTGGGCACTACTTTAATTTATATTACTTGTTCATTATGGTGCCTAGAACAAGCTTTGAAGTTTATTACTAGCATCTATGTATTTCTCTCATATATCTTAAATAGGAATATAACCACAGTAAGAGAGCAGAGACCTTACATTTTCTAAAATTCTTTAAATGTATCTGACATAGGTTAAGGGAAATGGGCTATGAAATTAATTGGGTTTCTAGTTACTTAAGTTCAAATTACTTAATATCATAAGCTTTATTCCCAAATCCATGAATTGGGGGAGGGTGGCTAGAACTACCTCCTAGAATTGTAGTAAGGAGAAAAGACATTACATGCAAAATACTTAGAAAAACATATGGCACATTTTATGGATAAAAAGACTCAAATTCACTGTAGTTATCTATTAGAGGTCCAGTAGCATTATCACTTATACAAATACAATCCTGAAAAAGTTGGAAGGAACATTTTTTTTCAAATTCAGTTATATGCTATCTGTGGCAGTTTAATCATCTTCTATTCCACATGGTCGAAGTAAAAGAAAATTAATTTATAATTATCAAAATGTCAAGTCAAATAATTTTTGGATAAAAAGCATGGTTTCTATATTATTCTACTCATTTTCAGGTTCTTGAAAAATCTGTGGTAGCATGCTAAGGGAAACATCTAACTTGAAATAAAAACAGCACTAGGACCTAACAGAAAACTCAAATAACACACAATACTGTTGAACATAAAGTTTTTCCACTAAAATCCCTGGAGTCCACCCACTCATTTTCATATGTGAATGCAAACAACTTTTCTATACAGGTTTTCAATATATCATTATATATAACTGCTGAAAATGTCAAAAATTATTATTTTGAATGTAAAGCTATAGGGAGAGCTGTTTTAAAATGTTTGTTATTTATCTTCTATATGAATGACTGCTCAAGGACATTTCTAGCAACCAAATGTCAGGATAAAACTACAGCAATTAATGACATTCTAAAGTACTCTAATGTTTTCTTGGATTATTTTAAAGTCTTATGCCAATGTAAAAAAAAATTGCTAAACATAAACAACCTTAGTATCTAATAAAAGTTGCTTGCTAGAAATTCTTCAATAGTTTATTTTTTTAATTCCTAATAAATCAATCATCTAATGCAGTCTTAAAAATCAAATTAAAAATTCAAATAATTTTAACCAACAATTAAGATTATTGATACTTCACTGGCATGTTTTTATTTGTTTTTAAAAAAATTATACCATAAGAAAAGTATCTTAAGAATATTATGAGGCTCTCTGCCCCTCCAATGCTAGACACTCCTCTATTTTCATACAGAGGACTCCGGCAGACATGGTGAAGGTCAGCGTGAACAGATTTAGCAGGAGGTCGGAATGGATGCCTGGTCACCAGGCCTGTTTCACTCCAGCAAAGTGGGTATTATTACCATCAATGACCCCTTCAGGGATCTTAACTGCATGGTCTACATGTGCCAATGATACCTACCCTCTACCTTCGATGCTGGGCCTGGCACTGCTCTCAATCACCACTTTGTCAAGCTCATTTCCTGGGAAGACAGTGAATTTGGCTAGAGCAGCAGGTTTTGCAGGGCCACAGCCTTCAAAGAGTAAGAACCCCCAGATCACCAGACCCAGCTAGAGCACAAGATGAAGAGCGGTAGGTGCACACAGCTGCTGGTGAGTCCTCCCATCCACACTGAAATCCTCTTGAACTGTCACAGTTCTATCCCAGACCCTCTAGAGAAGGGGAAGGAAGTATTTAGGAAGTCCTGCCTTGTCATGTACCATCAATAAAATACCCTGTACCCAACCAAAGAATAAAAAAATCATTAATTTTAATATTCAGCAATTGAAGTATGGTAGTTCTAGATCATTCCTTTATTCTTCTATATATTTTGAGGCTGTTATGGTTAAGAATAGGTTTGGAAATTTAATAGTTAATTTCACAGACTAAATTACAAATTGATTCTCAACAATGAACACTTAAAAACTTATGTAATTATATAATGCAATGTTTCTTCCTTAAGAAAATTAATTAACAAAAAGAGAGTGCAGGTTTCTACATATTTTCAAGTAAAGTATAACCATTTCTCAGGCTCATCGAGGAATGAAGTATATTGGAAATTAATATAGTTTGAATCACTTTATTAAAACACTCAGTTTGATTACTGTATTTATTATTTGATTACTAGAACCACTTAGAACTGTACATTGAAAACATTAACTACATCATCGTTCTATTTTTGATGATATTTTCCTGGTTAAATTAATAATCTTTAATTTGAACACTGTTAAGCTTTCAAGAAGATTATGTATTTTGTAAAAAAAGAACTATGTCACACGACTTTGCATCCATCACGGATCCAAGAACAATATGACTAAAAGATGCTTACTTAAGATTAACTTATTGAATGACAAAGTAAAGAAATTTATTAATTTTCATTAAATGAACAAAATAAATCTGTTTCTTTTGAAAATAGCCATCTCATTTTAAAAATTGATATTCCTTGATTAAGCAGAAGCATGTATTAACTTCTTTAGCCCAAACAAGCACCAAGCAAAAAAGTCACGTGGAAATAAATAGTATTTAGTCAATGTCTTTAAATATTAGTTTTGTTCCAGTAAAAAACAATATGTTTAAATAAAAGAATTGTCAGTATTTTATTAAAAGCTGAAACAAAGCAGTGCTAATAGTACACCAATTTGCTTATTTAAGTCAGGCACATAGTACTTCATCACATTTCTTTTAAAATGTTAAATAGTTATGACAATAGGGAAATGAGAATGTTCAAGCTTCTCCAAGGGAAAGCCAGTTTCCCTCATTGTGAGTATATCACTGGGTGAAAGCTCACATCTAGGGGCATAATTGAGATGGCACCTCCTGCTGGGCAAGATAACAGCCTCCTTCAGGAGCACATGCTAAGGACTTTGCTTCAAGAAGCCTCTAATTTGCCTTTGGCACAAGTATATTTCTTTTCATTTGTCAGCCATTTCATCATTCCAATTTCCTTTCAACTTTATACGAATCTGAAAGTGATTATTCAGCTACTACATCATGTCACCAGGACATGTTGAACTTATTAAATCCCTAAATAGCAAGAACACACACCAGTCAAAATTAGTGTCTCCTATGTACATTCTAAGTATTCCTAAGTATTAAAATTATTATCTGCAATGGAAAAAAATTCCATTATATCATTTAGTGTTCACAGCAACTCAAAAAGACAAGTTTATATATATATGAGACATCAATTGTATATATATTTGTATTTGACATCAATTGTATATATCTATTTTATACACACACACGACATCAGTTGTAGTCCCCATGAATTCCCAACACAATTTCACCAGTGCACCATCACCTCAGTTCCTTGTGCTCTTTCTAAGGCAGGTACTTTATTCCCCACAATTTTAAAAAAGATGAAACTAAGACTAAGAGGAACTCGAGTCATTGACTGATGTCTTCAGTAATTGTGGAAAACTCAAAAAGACTATTAGCTTTCTAATAATGTCCAGAATTTCTATTAAGAAATCTGGCAGGTCCTTCTTGGTGGTCTAGGGGTTAAGTCTCAGCACTATCACCTCATCTGCTGAGATTTAATCCCCAGCAAGGGAGCTAAAACACATATGGTGCAGCACCCCTCTCCTGTTTTACCTGCTGCTCCCCTCAGCAGTGTATTTCAGTAGATCTGTGCTCTCCACTCTGTCTCTGGGGACTCCTCTCTGGTCCCACCCCTGTTCTTCTACACAAAAATAAAAAAAAATCTTAAAAAAAAGAAATGTGGCAAACATGAGTAATAATATATATCAAGTACACCACATAAAAAGATTAAATTTTACTAGAACATTTTTAATCTGTAAAATACCTAATAAGTGCCATGAGTTGTATTTAATTTACACTGCTACTATTTTAAATACATCAGAGTAGCTAGATGCAAATCAACTGCCAGATGAGCTTTCTAAATGAGCTCCATCCTCCTCATTTTTGCCCTTTTTCACATATTTCAGAAGTTTGCAATATAAGATTAATTGTGATTTTCAAAGTAACCCACTTAAATTCTTAATGACTGTCACATTATTAATGGGGCACACCTGCTATAAGGACTTTGCTAGTTCAGTTTCTCATCTGACTTATTTTCAAGCTGTGTGTGCTACTATTTACACATGATAAATATGTGTTTTAATTGCTGGTTGGCAACAATTAAACTATATCAATGCCTCAAATTTGGTTCATCGAGCTTAAAAAATGTGAGCAATTCTTAACATGAATAGGAGTCAAATGGCCAAACAGAATGTGAATCTCCTTGTGCTGGGACAAGACATGACTGAAAGGGGGACAAAAACAAACAAAAACACGTTAAGCACAACTTGAGGGCCAAAATCATGAATTTTCTTAACCATTCCATCTGTATGCCTCTTGGGGTGGCAGCATTGGGAGCCACACAGGAGGGTGGAAAGACAACTCAAAAAAATGTCCAGAGAGAGACCTAGAATGGCCTGCACTTCTGGAGATGCAGTGACTATTTCCCAAACCAGTCTCACATCTATTGGGCTGCAGATTCAGGGAAAGTGGGCAAAAAAGTGGAGGAGTGTGTGGGGGAATATGCATGGTGGGGAGGTGAACTGGGAAGCATAAATAGTATGTGGTGGGGTTGAGGGATGGGGATGAACAGATGTCTATCAAAAGCTAGGGGGGAGTGATCAGTGGCTGTTGCTGGGGTAGTCCCTTGATGTTGCTGATCAAAACAGCCTATTTACACTTAAATTTTTGTTATGGTGGTGTATCTGGTTATACTAATCTGGCCAAAATATTTGCCTGCTGTTTTTAGCAGATATCCTCATACCAAGACTTTTGCCCTGGTGAGAGTCCCCTTGCTTGACTACATTTTAGACTGACCAGCAGGAACTCTATGCACCAAGACAATACCTTGAGAACAAGGGGGGCTGGGAATCCACACATCTGGTTAACTCCTAAACATCATCCAGTATCATGTAGCAGAGAGGTTCTGTAACCCCACCTCTTATTGTGGCTTAGTGAAATGGCTATATCATGCTTTATGAGACTGATTTCATAGACATCACAAACATAAGTTATCACTTTATATATTTATTGCTAGTACTGATATGTAAACACCTATAATTTCTAGCAAAATACCTTGCACACGGTAAGTAGGTGTATCAAAAAATCACTTATGACTGAATAAAAGCTTAATATTGCCTGTGAAGATGAAGGAGAGGGTATGGTAAATACTTCATAGTGGTACAAATTTATTCTTCTAATCACTATACTTATTAACCATGTTGGTCATGAATAATAAATGATTTTTTCTTAATTCTTTTTAAAATGAGTTGACATTCCATTATAAAGTTATATAAACATTATTAAAAATCAACATCTGTATACACTACACAATATGTTCACATTATATTACTAAAGGTCTGTTTCTAACCTTCACAATATAATTGACACCATTTACCAGATTTACTCATACCCCTTGCTGTTTCCCTCTGTAATTACTAATTGCTCTTGCAGTCCCAGAGTCTACTTTTATTTATGAAGATTGGCACTGAACCTGTATCTTACTTTAGGTACATGACCCATATGGTACCACAGACTGTTCCTGTCCTGCCAGTGGCTCCCCTTGGCAGTGTAACTCGTAGGTCTGCCTGTTCTGCTCCTCACTCTTTCTCTCAAGAATCCTTTCACCCCCTGCACCTCTGGCCTGTACCCCAGTTCTTGAATGCACAATAAATCTTTAAAAATGAAATTCTGCATACCCAACATATAATGGGAATATTACAACCTATCTTATAACAACTCAAGATTCATTTCTTATGACCTGGAATAATATATATGAAAGGTATTTGAAAAAATATATTTAAATGCATTTTAGTATTATTTGTGAGCTTAAAATTTAAAAATTGGAATTTCACATATACTTGAGTTGAACAAATCTTAGCATGATACAATAAATAGAAGATAAATTAATTTGGTAAGCAACACTTGCCTTCTTTTTAATTTCTATCCTTATACTTACTAGTCAGAAACTTAAAATTGTGGTTTTCATTGCAAAAACAAAAACATTATACTAAACAGTCACAAGGAGATCCCTTCTCTCCATTCTTATCCTTCAGTCTTATAAATATTTCTCCTCAAACCTATGACAGACTACTATTAATACATTTACAGGTCACTGCTTGTCTTGATGACATGTTGTTCTTCACAAGATTTCTTCTATTTTTGTTACAAACTTAGGGAATCTATTATGTTCTGAAATATATCTCTTGTACACAATGCCCTACTCTGTCTTCTTCAGTCTGCAGTATCTATTACTGAATTAACTAGGGTATAGAAATACTTAAATTTATAAGCACTACCTACCCACAACCACTAAGAAATTTTATAAGAATCCTATCTTTCCTTCAATTAGTATGTAATTAACTAAGGTTGTCTATAATTAGTAAGTAAAATATAGTGGTGATATTTGTTTAAAATATCAAGTTGATTTGTTCTTTAATTATGATCATGTTATTAATATACAAAAATATATTGATAATTATTGATATAGGGAAGAGAAACAGAGCCTCTTCCACCATAATGCATCAAATAGATAAAACATGGAACAATCAAAAAGGAATAATTGTAAGTGGCAAAATGATGTGCCACAACCAAAGGAACAAATCCAAAGACTGATTTATTAATAACTAATCTGTACCCTAGTACCTGTATACACAAATAAATAAATCTGGAAAAAAAAATCTTTCCAACTCTGTGAAGGATAGACACAAACCTATAACTAAGCTAACAAGTAACGAAAAGAACTGAATTTTTGGAGTTGGATCCTTGGATTCAAATCTGTATGCCGAATTCACTGTGTGATCATAAGCAGTACATGACCTTTCAAAGCTTTGTTCACTTATCTGTAAAATGCCAGTAGAGAAAGACTTGTTTTAGCAACAATAAAAGAGATAAAGTTACTATTAAAACCTATCTTCAAAAGTTAGGTTTATAAATATAATCAATAGAAAGCAAACTGTTTTGATGAATAACTATATCTGAATTTCAGAATTAAGGATGACAGCATTCATGATTTCCCAAAGTTGCTCCAGGAAGATACAGTTCAATAAAATGCAGTTTGAAAATGAGTTTTTTGTACTATGTTGTATGTGACAGTAACTTGGGGGTAATTAGCAATATATATTCAAAAACAATTGAGCAAAATAAATTGATTAGGTAATACTGCTGAAAGGAATGTGAAATTTCTACCTGAGTCGACTTTCAAGCTTTAGAAAGAGAATTTGCAAATAAATAAATTTGACTGTATTGGTGATAAAGAAGTTATTTCCCAAAGATGACAATCTATAATCTGCTATATTTACTTGCTACAAATGTTTGTATTTTAAAGTCTTCAGTCTAAATTATTTTTATGAATAACTATCTACAGATCTTTGACAGAAAAAATGTGGTCTACGTTAGGGGGTATGAACATTCATTTTGTGTTAAAGATTCTTATATTTTCAAAACTGTTAGCTGTGTGATAGGGTAAATATGATTCAAAAGAAAAAAGGACACAGACTTCAGAAGATAGCTGCCTTAGTGTGGAAAACAAAAGAAATTAATGCATCACCCAAAGGTTTTTTTATTTCATCATATGCAGACAAGAAAGATGTTAGTAAATAATAGCACCATTTATTCATCTGTCCATTAGTTTTTCAGTAAAGGAGTTTAAGACTGCATTTACATTAAATTAAATTTCATTCCCCATGGACATGCACTGTGGCACAAATATGGCACAAACACTCTGAAACTAGTGTTAGCTATAAAGGCCCAATTCTGGAAAAATCAATGCATAAGACATGAACAAAATAGGAAGATCTGCTCCAATTACAATTTTGGCGTATGCATATTTTTTCAAAAATATATTTTTCACTAATACATAGACCTCTTTTGATGAGTACATAATACAATATTTAGAAAAGAGAGAAAGCTGAATTTTATATCACTTTTTCTCTTATATGAATAATTAAATCTGCAAAGTTTTCCTTCACAGATTTTCATTACATGCAAATATACAACAGCCAGAAATTAGGAAATAACTTTTGATTTTTGCTTATAATGATCTTATATTAATTTAAACAAAATGATGTGGTTTTTTTCCCCCCTTTTAGCTCTGTTATCTTTCCCTGTTTTCACTAACATAAATAAAATGATGACATTGGCAAAACTCCCACTTGTCTTCTAAACCATGAATAGATTTAATACCATCAGTACTAAAATTGATCCTGAGGGCAGCCCCCATTAACCTCTTTTCACTTGAGAAATCAGCCATTTATTTGTGGGCTTGTCTTTTATGCACTCTCTAGCTTTAAATCTGAGAAGGAAATTTTCCTCTTAATCCTCAGTCATCAGTTTTTCTGAGCTTTGTCTTGCAAGAAACTTTATAAGTTCTAAAACACAGTAGCATTCCCTTCCCTACACATAATTTTTGTCAGTCCACTGCATTTATTGCATTTCTCTCAGGTAAGGGCTTATTTAATCTTAAACTAAAGTCAGAAACTTTATTTAAATATTCTAATAGTACAAACCAGTAGCTTTGAAAAAGCCAGGCAAACAAATTAAAATGACATGAGTAAATTTAAATTTCACCCATCTGCTAGACTAATGCATAATCCATTAATTAAATGAAATCTACAATGTTAGTAAACATACTGATAAGGGTTTCTTTTCTGTAATAAAACTATATTTAAAATTACTAACATGAAAATATAACTAAACATGATAGACAGGCAGTGGATTTGTTACGAAACTTATTCTTTTGGATTATTAATTTTTAAAATTTTCATATATCAAAATGACATCCCATTTTAGTGGGATTATCATGTAAGGATCAGTTTTATTCTCCAAATAAAGAATGCAAAGTTTCTTAAAATATAAAAGGTTTCCACAATGAGATACCATACTCATTTTCATGAGAATGGAACATACTAAAAGGACCCAGAAACAATAATTGTTGGGGAGGGTGTGGAGGAGAAAAAGGACCATTATAAACTGTTTGGTGAAAATGTAAGCTAGTCCTGCCTCTATGGAAGACAGTATAGAGGTTTTTCAAAATTTTAAATATCATCTACCATATAGTCCAGCAATTCCACAACTCCTGTTCTATCTGAAGAACAAAAACAAATTTGAAAGGTTTTATGGACACTTAGAGTTCACTGTAGCACTATTCACTAGCTGAGATATGGAAACAATTTAAATACCTTAAGACAGATAATTAGATAATTAAAATATGTCATATATACACATCAATCAGAAATACTACTGAGTTATGAAAAAAGGTAAAATCTTGCCATTTCTAGCAACATGGATGGGAATGGGTATGATTATACTAAGCAAAGTAGTGGGAAGGACAAAGACAAATACCATATGATTTCACTAACATGTGGAATATAAAGACAAAAACAAAGAAAAAAGAGAAACAAAACAAACTTTTGGAATTCAACAACCAAAATGATGAAAGGAGCTCAAAGACTATGGTGGTAGATGGAGTGCTTTGGTGGTGTGTGTGGAGTGGAAACATACATTTAAGGACGGGTCAACCTATATGCCTAAATCACATAAAGTGTTGTAAACCAATGTTATATCAAGTTTTTAGAATTATATTTTACATGTATATGTAAACTATATATGTAATATATATATATGATTTTCAATATTTTCTTGCTGAAAAACATGGTTTTCAATACTTTTCTTGCTGGAAAACATTTTCCAAACTTTGTTATATTGAAAAACTCAGAATATTAATAGTGCTTTGAAAATATTTTCTCAAAGGATTTATTTCTAATAGTGCTGCTGACTTTAGCAGTTATATCCTGGAATAAACTAAAGCTGTCTATGGGAAAATGAATAGCTAAAAGAGCAAATTTACTCAAGGACCAAATTAAGTTTATCCCAAAAGAGAATGATGATATTTTATATTATTTTTCACTCATGATTTTTTCTTGTTTCCATATTAATTCCACAATACCATAATGGGCTTAAGTATAATGGAAAATCAATAACTACAAAGCTTATGAGAATAACTTCTAATGCATTTAGGCTTGATCCTCTCTACTTTCAACTGAACTAATAGACATATTTTAAAAATTAATTAATGAAAGCATGTATCATGTAATAACTGTGGATCAGGCACTTATTTAAGTGCTTTAAATATCATTCCCTTTAATTTTAACAGCAACAATAAAAGATTGCTCTATTATTATCCCTAAGTTAGAAATAAAGTGAAATGTTTTGACCAAGGTCACAGTGTTCCAGGGAGAAGTATGATCCTTCCATACTACTATCTAATAAAAGCTTAAAAGATACTAACTGAAATGTTTACCTAATTTACTAGAAGCTTGTCAGTTTTATAGTATTTTATTCTCCTTACAAACTTAGATTTAATCCTATCACTAAGGAAAACTACTATATTATTTTGCATACAATTCTTCTTCTAGTCTCCTTTTACGCAAATCTATTCTCATGGATGTGGTTAACAGTTATGTCATATTATTGATAATAATCCCCCTCTTAATATTAAGAAAAACTTACAAATACTATTTGAAAGATTTTTCTAATTGGAATTACAACTTTTTTCTTTTTTTTTAAACAGTGTATCAAAAGTAAAACAGTATCAATGGGTGTAAATCTGTATCTCAATTATTTATTGAACACATTAATTCCACTAAAAGACAATAGATACATACTACCATATGGATAGAATTATATCCTTTTAATCCTAAGGTTAGTATTACAGGACTTAATAACTTAGAAACCAAGAATTGTGATGGTTGCATCTTATTTATTTAACACCTGTAGAAAAGGTCATTTATTGAATATTCACCTCCATCAAGAAAAGTATAATATTCTTAACTGCAAAAAAACAGAAAAAAAAAAAAAAAAAAAGAACAGGGAGAAATTTGAAGCATCAAGTTTTCTTATACAACAGTAGACAAAACCTGTTCAATTTTTTAAAAGAAATTATTTCAACATATATTTGAGTTCAACTGTCATCATATGGAAAATAAGGACTACAGTGCAATAAGTAATTCCTCTCAAACCAATCTGCCTCTGTATGTTAGGTGGGCAGCTAAACAATTTTAAAGTATATCACCAAAATATATAGAGTAGTAAGTAAAATAATTAAAAGAAAATATATTATTTTTTAATTTTTAGAGAAAAAATCCATTTTTTCCTTCTACAGCACTGGAAAAGAAGAAACATAATAAAATATACCTTTATGAACTAGGTCTTTATAAATCAACCAAAATATTTAATATTAACTATTTCCAGCAATAAGCATGCTATCTGAGGAGAATTATATTTGTGTTCAATTGTAACAAGGTGGTTGCTAGAGAAAAGGGAGGTTCCAGGTTCCTTGCTTCACCTGAGTGGGCAGGGTAACTGGAGAGGAGACAGGAGAACAAAGGAAGCAGGATGGAGGCATATGTTGCAGAGAGACATGTGAAAAAGCTGCACTGGAATGGCTGGAACAGAGGTTGGTGAGAGACATGTGGGAGGTTAACAATGGCAGCTTTTATCATGATTTTGATTTTGCTCTTTTCCTTCCAGATTTATCAGCTATTTCTGACCCTTTTCCATGTACCCCCATAGGGGTTGCCTTAGATTTGTGGCAGACTTTTGGGTCTCAGTGGTCCTGCTATGGGGCAATCCTATTTGGCTGGATGGACATTTACCCATGAGGAGATGAGTTCCTTTGGTTGCTTAAATTGAAATTTTATTTTTCCCCTTTTCTGTATTGCACACTGATTGTAGTTCCTTTCTGTTAAAAGTGTTACACACTAGAGTATATTTTGTCTTGATGTGGGAAATGGCAAACCTATTTAGAACAGGCAGGTTGGGGGTTCTGTAGTGTCCCTTGCCCTGCCCTGTAACACAAAGATTTTACAAAATAGCTATGAAGCTATTCTTTGCAAAGTAATAATAACAAAAAAATGTAAAAGCATAACTTGCAGAAAAAAATAAAGAAAGAAGCAATAAGTTATGGTGCTGAGTAGTACTCAGCAAATTCCGAGATTCAGAGTAGAAGACAGAACCAAAGTGAGAAAATCACCCAATTTTAATCAGAAAATTGCATTCCCAGTGGGAAGTGATATCCATTTAACATTCCTTTGAGCTGTATCAGCAACTGATAAAAATGTTAGATTCAAGTATCAAATATTCTTCATAAAGCAAAAATAAATCAAAATGCTTGAGTGACCTAATTTGTATATTTGTTTTCAAATAATTCTCATCAAAATGATGAAAACATTTCAAATAAGAACATTACAGTAGTATTTTTCTCTTCAATCTAGTTAAATACTCTTAAAGCTATAAAGAAATACATAACAACCTGCCTACACAGAAACTTTTCTTTTGAAAATAATATTATAATGCTATTTTGCATGTGAAACTCAAGTAATTTTATAAAACTCAGTGGAATATTCATAACAGCTGCTTCTTTTTCCCTAAATGATTGGCTTTTTGGACTTTGTACCATCCAAATGTTGAGTGAATTTTAAATGTCTTTTAATGCTCGGGGTTGTTTTTTTTTTCCCACCCCAGCAATAAACATTAAGATTATACCACACCTGTTCTCCTGCTTAAGTTTCACTTTTTCGGAACTTAGCACTAGACTCCAAGAACTCAATTTAACTTCCTGATTCACGTCTAAAAAAATGAGCCAATAGAATTCTTACTAATTTGTTGCCATCAGTCATTTAATTGTGCTTCCCTAGTGTTCAGAGATGTCTCATTCTATGATAGAAGGGCAGTTAACACCTGTAAGGTAATTATATCTACCAAATGCTGTTGGCCAGGAAGATGAATATATAATTGTTCCTGCCATCTGTTAATTGTTCTATTTGAATCACTTATTTCATCACATACATTTACTTGGCATCTACATAATTTTACTAATCTGTAGAAATGCTGCATTTGCTTGTAGCAAAGTTTATTAAGACTTTACATTAAGATGGAGTTTTTAAGTGTGTGGGGGGAGACAAATCCAATGGATGAAAAAAAACAAAACAAAACAAAAACATGTCTATATGGAGGCTGGAGGTGGGGGAAGAGAGTGGAAGAAATCTAGTGAGAGGCAGAAACCCAAATAAGAAAATCAAGCATTTTCAAGGGAAAATGAAATTTAACATCAAAGGTAAGAATAGATAACTGAGATATAATACTACCTGCAATCCTATAAATTAAAAAAAAAAAAAAAGGACAGCTATCTCTCAAAAGGAAAGAACAGCAAAAGGGACTGACAGATCTTACAATAAAGAGCAGAAAAAACATTCAATGCCCCCATGACACTATGCCTTAAAGTGGAATCTTCAGTTTCCACTGAGGGATTTAAAACTTCTACAAATGCTTCATATGAATTTTATCTACATTATATTAACTGTAATATGTTATTAAAACATATCTGAATTTTATTAGCTGTGTGACTTTAGGCAAGTTTCTTCACTTCTCACTACATACATATCATTTCTACAGAAAGATAACTGAAGAATAAAGCTTAAAAGAGATAATCTTAAAAGAGATATCAATGCCCACCTCTAGTTATTACAATTATTTTACAGGCAACTCTAACACATGCTCACTTTTAATGCAGATTAATTCATTTCTTTTAAACAGATTTCTTTTGTAATTTTTGGCAGATGTTTGAACACGTTACGGAGATGTGCTAGTCTAAGTAGGCCCCCACACAGCTATTAATACCTGTAACTTCAGGACAAAAGTTTACATGGAAGAAGGGTCTTTGAAAAATAAATAAAGGACCTCAAAATGAGATCTTGGATTAGGGAGAGCCCCAAATTCAGTAAGTGCCCTTACAAGACATGGGAAAGGAGAAAGCAGAGACACACAAGGACAAGGCCCTGTGAAATTGAGGCAGGCTGGACTGATGCATCCGCATTCCAAAAAGCTCCAACCAATGCCAGAGATCACAATAAGCCAGGACACAGTCTCCCTTAGAACACTCAGAGATGAACATTCCCTGCTGACAACCTGATCTCAGAGTTTTAATCTCCACAACTGTGAGAGAAAATTTCTGCTTTTCATGTGTGTGAATCCTTTTAATTGTATTTTTTTATTGAAAAAAAGTTTGACTTATTGAATAATATGCCCAGTGAGTGAAAAAAATGCAACCATTATACTTATTCCTGGGCTAACTTATTTAATAGGTGTTAGCCCTTTTAACACAATTTAATGAAATTGTACTAGGATTAGGTGTTAATCCAGTTAGGAATGTGAGGTCTAACAAGGTCCCCTGCCTTTCCCCAGGACACACAGTGAAGACTCTTCAGATAGTGTAATGGAGTAATGGGAGGAACCATCTTAGCAGCTTCTATAAAAGTGAGGGTTGAACTAGGTTCAGCAATGGTATTATGTTGCACTGCTGGCATATGCTGTTTGATAAGTAGTCTCTTTCTAAACACTGTGAGATAATGGCCTACAACTTGTATATTCTATTTATGGACCATCTTTAAATTACCATACAGTGAATTCTAGAATATTTGTTAAAAACCAAAAGTTCACTATTGGTCATAAGGCAAGTGTTAGTGGACTATCAGAAATGAGACTAACAATTACTTTTTAACTTTTTTTGCTAAGTGGATAAAATCTCAATGTGGGCACAATATCTCAACCGGCTTATGACTTAAGTATTTTCGTGCGGTTGAACAAAATTTACTGTCTCATGCAGGGTCAAAATGTTTCATGCAAGGAAAGTAAGTGTCTGATGAAAAGGCAACTTGTAGTTTAGATTTAATATGCAAATAAGTTAAAAAATGACTTTGCAAACTCATTTAATATCTGACAGAGCAAAACATTGATATACTTGATTTTATTTCTAAATGATATCTTAGGATATTGTGGTTTAATTCACACAAATTGAACTCATCATGAGCAGCTGCTGAATTCTATTAAAGTTTCAGTACTAAAACAACAACTTTCAACTTTTCTTCTTTCAAGCTTTTGAATCAGTTTGGTAAAGAGATTATCCTGGGGTTGTAATTGCAAAATAAGAAAGATGAGAGCTTAGGTCACAAAGATGACATGAAGTAGCACTTTAATATACTACAACAGGTATTCTTTCTATCACAGATGTGACTACTGCTCATCTTAAAAAGTAAGGTTAAAGTAACTTACTGATTTCATCAGGAAATATTTCATTAATTGTAGTCAGGAGATCCTGATTTTGTATGAATCTTCTTCCTTGCTTTAAGTTGACTTGTCACTTTACCTACATCTATTTTCTTCTTTAAATTCTTAGTATTTTGTACTTAATGTTAAGTCTCCTTCAAATGACTCAGAGTAAGCCATTTCACCATTGATATTCAAGATATAATCACACCACTACTATTCATGTGTGGTACATGTTTTCAATAAAAATTGTCCATAGGAAATATTAAAATGTCGTCTTATCCCACTGGAATTTATTCTTTAGTGTAATACTATTAGTTTTTTATTCACTGAATCTTCATTTAGGCTTGACCATTAGGAATTAAGTATGTGCCTATTTTAAGTTGATGCTTTTAATGGGCTTCTCTTTTATTTTCTTGTTACATAATGTAAGAGGTAGTTTCACAGTACCTTAAACAGAGAAATTGCTCAATAAATGTTTGCTAAATTGAACTAAAGGGAATAAGAAATGCCATCACTTTTCAGAAATATAGAAGTCAAGGCAAAAGAAAGGTGATCTATTACTGCTAACAAAATAGTGTATGAACATAAATGTAAAAAACATAATGGCATATTCAATCCATTTACAAGTTGAACATCATTATTTGCAGAACAATCACAAATAATAGTATTTAGAAAAAAAATAATGCATTTTATTAGGCATGTTTCTACTCCTATTTTGTATACACTTTATTGTCATTTCACGACAAGATATGTCATCATGTCAGTTGAGGACATTAATCTTGCTTAGACTCAAAGGAAAAAAAATCCATCCAACTAAAGCAATGATGCATTTCTCTCTATCTTTTATGTTTAAAGGCTTTCAGAGTGTCATCAGATAATGTCACATTCAGACAATCATCTTGCCAGTTTTGAATGTACAACTCTGCTCCTATGGCTGGGTAAGAAGATTTAAGAACACAGTAAAAGTTATCATGTGGTATATTTTTTTCTGAATCATAAAATTCTTTTAGATGACAATAATGCAGGAGTTAAATAACTGTTTAGGTCAAAAGATTACAGTATCTTAATGCAGAATAAAATTTGTTCTGATTATGCTGGTCATTGTCTTCCCATCTCATTTGAAAATTCAAATTTTTCACATAATCGGAGTGGCAAAATATTTCTGCATTTCTTTCTAAGAATGTGTTCACAACAATAAATCTTGAAGTATACAGAATGACCTACTTTTCTTCAAATTAAGAACACATAATCCACTTTATTGCCAGGACATATATGAATGTCATAATCTATACCTAGTGCCTATTGTGTGAATAACGCCATCAAACACTGTATTACAAGTTGAAAACCTAAGAGCCTGGCTCACCTTTTCACCATATTCCTCTTTCAAGAAGTCATATCAATTTCTTCTTCTGTGTCTTTTGAATTGATCAATTCTCTTATCTATACATTAACTTAATACAGTGAAATAATAAAAATAGGTATTATAGAGTTAAAGGGTTTTAAGAAATGTTGGGATAAAAACTTCAAATTAGGTTATTTAACATAAAAATTACTGAGTGTTGAACATGTTAATTGTTATTATACTTTTCACATCACACTTTGAAAATTTGTCAATTATATTAAATATTTGGTAACTGTTTCCACCAGGGGTGAACTATAATATTTTCAGCATACACAAAGATGACTGTCATATGGAAAGTAAATGACAATAGGGAGCTTTCATTTCTAATTCAGATAACTAAGATTTTGGAAAATACAAACATTAACAAATAATGAGACTATTGATATGAAACACAGTTAACTTAATAATGTAATTATATTTTAAGGCACTTGTTTTGAACACTATAAGGTCTTAGGGTCAGCTCTTCCACTCCAGAATTATGTAATGTGTTATTGCTCTCTGCCTTATGATTTCCATCCATTTCACATCCTCATGGGACTGTAAATGCTTTCTTTCTTCTCTTTCCAACACCCTGTGCACTGTTGTTTTTTTTTCCCCTCCCTTCCATTTTAAGAGGAAGAGAATTGAGGAAAGTATGGTACACTCAAAAAAGAAAAATCAATTCCCTAAGAAGCAGTAAAAAACATAAGTGAAATAATATACTATAGATTGTTCAGGGACAGAGCTTGAATCATTCAGTTCATGCCGTGGCTTTCTTTCAGTCACTAGAAGATAAAGCAGCAATTGTGGCTTTGGCAATCTTCCAAATTTCAGCTATGTGTTGCTTGAAAAACCACCTTTTTGGTGACAAATATGGGTCATCATGTGAGGTCTGAGCAAAGGGTGCATGACCTAATAAAAACATAGGGGGAGCCAAGTCAGGTAAGAGCCCACCCTAGGAATGCTCTAGTCTGCATCTGCCTATAGGGGAAAATCAGCTGTGCATTTGGACACAGGTAACCTATTAACTACTGTTCAATAGTAAAATTAGCTCTTTTCTGTTCCCAGGCCTCCCATCATCTCTGTATACAAAAGCTATCCAATTCTCACTGCCGTTTTGGCTGAGAATTTTCCAGTGACCCTCCAGCCAGAAGTTAAATTAGGACACCTGCAGAATAAAATGTTCTCCTTCACAACAAATGGAGGTATATGATAGCATTTTTTTTCTTTTAATGAGGCTAAGTTTTAAAAGAGATATTCCCTAAGCATCATCTACCAGTTTATAAGAAACCATGATTAACTCTTCAAGAACTATTTTGTACTTACTAAATAGTATTGAATTAGAATAACTAAAGCTGTGATAAAGTGACTTAAAGTTTTAACTGAGCAATTTGTGTTTTTATTTAAGTTCTTATCTCTTTTCTAAAGAAAAAATACTATCTGGTTAATAATTTGTAAATCCAATATTTAAACAGTACTGCTGATGTACTTAAGTTATGCCATCAAAAGCCAATTCCATTTTTCAAGCAAATCATTATAAATGCACTGTATCAAATTCTGCATCTATAATAGAAACAAGAAGTGAAATAAAATGCACGCTAAAAATATTGTATAAGAACAAAAGTTAAGTATAGAAACAGTTACAGATATGCATTTTAAACACAAGAACTAAGGTCATCATTATAGCGATTTCTTCTGATTGTTTGCTCAACCAAAGCCCACACTATCAATTTTACTACTATGGAACATTTATCATTGAATTCTCCTAAATCACACAACTGACACCTCCACTATGTAGACAAAATATTGGCAGCATTCATTAAACTTATGATACACTTTGATTTCATTTACTATGTGAACATCACACTCATTCTATCCCCTACAAAATTTTCCTAAAACACACTATTTGAATCATGCCTACTGCAAGTCTAATTGATAAAAGAGCAAACATTCATAGTCATTCTTCATATTATTTCATAAATTTCATATAAGTTGAAGAATGGCCATGATTTTCCCATCAGCCACATTTAAACCCCTGGGTGTCAACATTTTCCCTTTAAGTACGAGAGCAGCTATCCACAAAGAGATACTCAAAAGCTACTGAGCCTGTCAGATATCTCATATTATCATATCAGTTACAAAACGAAGTGGAAGTGATAGACATCTAACAAGGTATGATTAGGCAAAAATTTAATCTTAAGAGAGAAACATACAGGAAATTTTACATGGGGAAGTGATTAAAAGAGACAATTGAAGCAAAATTTGAAATATGAACTCTTAGTGTTTGGGTGAATGATTTACAAACTAGTTTGATTTCCCTAGCATTATATAATAAGTTTCCTATGGACAATACAAATAGAATGATGTTAGTTACAAGAAATAATTCTGACAATATATTTCTAATATATCTTTCAATACACAATTTAAAATGTGTATTATTCTGATGTACAATGTAAGCATCAGAAATGCAATTTTTTTAATACATGACACATACAGATGATGAATTTAACTTGAAAATATGAAATATAAGAAACTTGGCATTTCTCATACAGACATTTAAGATTTTACTTTTAAAATCCTTATAAAATGATCACATATTACTTTGCCCATAATTGATAACAAAAATATATATCTGAACTAACATTTCTTAACTTATTAAGGAAAATTAAAAAAATAAGAATTTATATTTTGATAAAACACAGTTAATGTAAAAATTCAAGTTGGATATGTTAATATGATATTAAATATGAAAGGCATGAGCAAGCATAAAACACAATACTTTCTTAACTATCTATATGGAATAATGGCTAAAGGAAAAAAAATCAAAGTAGCAATCTATTAATGCTCAGATCTCAAATACATCCTAGCTTTATCTAGTATAAATCAGTAGAAGACATAAAATTATAAACATTTTAAGATTTAAACAATTCTCTTGAAAGTAATTTACAAAACAGTTGGACCAACATGACTTCTGATTTTTTTTTTCAATTTCAGTGTTTTTTTGTTTTTTTTTTTAAGATTCACTTATGCATACAAGAGGTGGGGTGCAGGCCAGAGTCTAGGGTGGTGAGAGGATTCAACAGAGACAGAGTGGGGAGCAGAACAGGCAGACTGAAACACACTGCTGAGGGGAGCAGCATGTGAGGCAGGAGAGGTCTGCCACACCATGTGGGTCCCCTCCCTGGCTGGCGGCAAGGATCCCCTCCCTGGCCGGCGGCAAGGATTGCTGCAATGCTTGAGGTTTGCTTCATACTGCGTTGCTAAACCCCCTGAGCAACCAGGGAGGCCCTCACTTTCATTGGTTCTAATAATAAAATTATCACAGCACACATGGACAAGGATATGTCCCTCTGATTAGCAGCAGAGAAAATTATATTTCTGAAGATGCATGTATTTCCATTTCCACACCAAATGCAACTAATGTGATGTCAACCAAAACATACACATGGATTTATAGCTTCTATCTTAGGCTTGTAGAACCTTAGAAAATATTCCTGAATTCTAATTGCTTCTAGGCAAACTTTCATCTCTGAGTCCTTACATTAGGAAAAAGTATATATTACTATATATATATATAAAAATAATGAGGATATATATCCTTCTATTAGGAGAAGAGAAGCATACAAATATTTTCTGAGGCTTTTTAAAAAAATAATAATGTCAACACTATGTTCTGCCTCTGCATTGTATTCTATACTTTATTTAAATTCCAAAAGACTTTATAGTCTCCTCTTGACTGCTTGCTTCTTAATAGACATGTAGATCTTGGAGTTTCCCAGAACAGCTTTTTAATGTTGTTGAGATTCACTCTAGGATGTGAACCTGAATGCTGTGAAGCCAACTTACCCTGCTGCACTCTCTACATTTTCAAAGTGGAAGCTCCTGTTAGAGTTGCACTGAGATTGCACTATTCAAAACCTTCTTGGCTCTTTGCTTCTGATATTCCTGATTTCTAAGTCTCTAGTGTAGTTACTTTCAAATACTATTGTTTTGTCACAATCAAAAATTATGTCTATGATATGCACTCTAGGCTTTTTGTATGCCTCTAATGCCCTTCTGCATATAATACTCCACTTGTAGGACTGATATTCTGTAGGGTTCAAAATATGACCTTTGCTTCCCTATCTAGTTCAGTTACTTTCTTGAATGAATTTTAGAAGCAATGGGTTGGTATTTGAAGGTGAGGATTATTTGGGAAAACAAAACTTCTACCTGTATTAGAGCAATTGTCAGCCTTTCACATTAAACGAACCCTTTATTTTAAGCCACGTTGAATGTAGATTTTCATAACTTATTTCAATGTATTCATAGTTAGCTCTATTTCTAGAAGCACAGTACAGGTGGCCCACCAATTGCATTTTAAAATCTAGTTCTAATAATAGAGCTATGGATATATGTGGTAAAGAGAGTAGGACAAAATGATAATACTAAAATCTTGGTGGTAAGTATAAAGGTATTCAATATAAAATTACTTCAATCACTATAAATTTTAAGTTTTATTAAACTAAATATAGAATTGAAGAGAATTCTTCCAAAATGTTGAAGTTTAAAAATGTTGGCAGTATGTTAACCGTTGGGCTATTTCCTTATTATGTATTATATTCTTCTTCTGGATCTTCATAATCAATTTATTTGGAAATTTAGATGTTATACCCAAAATTGCTAGCCAAACACAATTTAAAATAGAAGTTTCAATATATATAAACAGTAATAGTTACTTGTAGAGTTCAAACATTATCCAGGATATGCTTTTTGAAGCAAAGGGAGGCTCACAATCTAATTAAGAACTGAAACAATTAATACTAAATGTTCCCACATGCTAAAATAATATAGTAATGCAAAATTTAGAATCTCATAAGTTTTCAAGTAGTGAATGCAAAGATTATAAATCTCATAATCATTTCAAAGAACACTAAGTATTAATCAGGAAATGTGAATGATGATCATCTCACAAAACTCATGTCTCCCATTCAGATTTATTCTTGCTCACTCAAAATTTACTTGCCACATATACATTAAGCAACGGATATTTGATTTCTAAACCACATAGTTTCATTAAAAATAAGGGCTATTGTTATCAAGGATCTATGCCAAGATAGATCCAGATATCTATATATCTATATATATATACCAGATATCTATATATCTATACATACCAGATATATATAGATATCTGGATCTGTGCCAAGTTACAGGAGCTAATATATACTCAGTCACCAAATAAAAAAAGGAAATCATTTACCTGTCCTTCTTGTTTAGATATTAAGAAACATAAAAGATGTTGATATGTTACTGTGAACTATAAATACAAGACTGTACAAAATGACTTTATCTAATCTTATAGTGACTGTTTTCAGTCAACCCCCAGCGAATATAATGCAGTTGTATAAACTATATAATTAAGTTACATGTCTCACTCTTTCTTTTTTGACTCTTTTCTGCCTTTCAGCAGTGAAGAACAGATGTGCAATCTAGTTCAGATTCCTGAACAATGAACAAGGATGGGGAAACCTCATGGAATCTCATTTATTTGTTTGACATTTCCATAATTTCTTTTCTTTACTTTTTATTAATTGTATTTTTATTGACATAACATTGATATACAATACCATATATGATACAGAAGTATAGATTCCTATCTATTCAGGTATATATTAACACACCATACCTACCACCTAAGCATCTATAGTCCATTGCCCACCCCACCATCCCTTTCTGCTAACCTCAGTTCTGTAGATAGATTACTAGAGTTATTTTTCTTGGTTTTATCGAATATCTTAGAGATTACTGTTCAAATGATTTACCTAAATCTTCTTAACTTCCCCTTGCTTTCAACAACTTGACACTGAAAAAAAAAATACTAGTTTTGAGTATTCTTTCCTCCTTTCCTTACATTAACTTAAATAATCCTCATCTTTCCCTTTGTGAATGTTTGATTTACTAATCAATTTCATTTTTATATTGAATTGATTTCTCCACACACATCATTCAGAGCACCACATAACTAGATATTATGTCTTTGGCAATAGAAATCCTGAGCCTTTCAGATTCCATGTGTAGTTTTCAGAGAGGCAGCATAATGGAAGACAAAGTAAGGGTCTTGTCCTAGGGAAATTTAATGGACATATTCTATAATCACTTGAGTGCCTTCTCTGCAGAAAGCACTCCTCATCACAGCAGTGATGTGGGAAATACAAAAGAAATGGAAGGCGTCTGTCTCCCCATGCAATTTCAATCAAATAGGGTGGGGGGGTTGACAAGTAAGTAACACACA
This sequence comes from Galemys pyrenaicus, assembly GCA_019455555.1. NCBI lineage: Eukaryota > Metazoa > Chordata > Mammalia > Eulipotyphla > Talpidae > Galemys > Galemys pyrenaicus. Next base: position 10,706,978 of record JAGFMF010011861.1, on the reverse strand, counting down.
CAGGGGTATCCATCACTGAAAGTTCAGAGAAAAGGGAGAATAACATGAGTTAAAGAAACCTGGAGAAAGCAGACTGAGCAAATGGTGTGGTTGGGGACAGTGAGCAATGTAGAGAATATATTTAGCAGGAGTTTGGTTCAGGTCAGAGAAAATAGAAGGTAAAATTAGACAGAATTGTCACATTGTGGGGAATCTTAAAACATGAGGTGAAGAATTTGAATTTCCTGCAAATAGGGTAAAGCCTTAGTAGGTTTTGAGCACCAGAATCAAATATGTTAAAAGTGGTATAAGAAAAAGACAAATCTGATGTTATACAGAATACATTTTAAAAGAAAGTCTGTAAAAGCACAAGCTATATTGGGAGCAGCTACACTGGTGTGAGGTGACCTAAAGAACTTTACAGTTAACTTAGACATTTTAAGAATAATATGAATATAATGACACAAAAAAGATGTCACTGACATATAAAATGTGGAATTTCATAAAACAATAGTTAAAAGGTTATTTTATTTTTCTTATTTTTGCTTTCAAAGATTCCTTGTTGATATCATCACAGTTAGGAAAATGTATTTTTGTACTAACAAAGAAATATGAAATGTTGAGGAAGGTCTTTTGAATAATTATGGTTGGTTCCTTTTTTTTAAATCATAAAATTAATGCAGTGAATATATGTTCCTCTTCCTTTCTTTTCTCTTCCCTTCTCTTCTGTTCTTCTTCCTCTTCTGTGTGTCTCTCTTACTTTCTAACACTAACCCTTCATATACAAACATTTTAAATGAAGGTTACTTTTCATGGACTGTCTCAACTAGTCAGGATTTCAGAATTGGCATTCAGTATCTCTGGATAAAGTACAGGGTACTGAAGAATTAATGAATGCAGATTTTATTACAGTTCATGAAATTCAATTCATGCCAGGTATCAGTAACTTAGTTGTAACTCCATACTTTAGGGCACAGTAATTTTGCTTTGATTTCTCTCACAACAACTTCTAATCCAAATAAACTGGCATTGAATAATTAAAAATAAACTTGAGAAAACAGAAATCAAGACAAACAAATGCTGTGAACAATCGAATACTATCATCCCAGTGTCCACTTTTCTGGAGATAAGGAAGACAATTTTTTGAAATCTGACTATACTCTTGTCCTCCACCTCGATGCTGTGAACAATCAAATACTATCATCCGAGTGTCCACTTTTCTGGAGATAAGGAAGACAATTTTTTGAAATCTGACTATACTCTTGCCCTCCACCTCGATGCATATTTCTTCCTGACTCTTAAACACAGACATGTAAAAATCACTGCATACCTGCCAATCTAGATATAAATGTGCAACATTTGTGAGAGTGATATATTGTTTACAGTAACTGGAAGAGTCTAAACCAAGGACTTATTTAAATTCAGATAAAATAAGATTATTCAAGACCTACAACAATGAGATAATTTATACAAGTGGCCTTTGAAATTGGTAAAAGAAACATAACAAATATACTTTACAGTAGTCTAATATTGCACATTAAATATCAAGAGCTTCCTGTGACATCTCTAATTATCAATTCCATTCTCAACCTGAATTACAGTTATGTTGTCCCCTGAATATAACTTCTGCAACAAGACTAACTGACCACTTGAATCAAATGCATGTAAATTTTGACGAGTTGTGAGAAAAATTAATTTTCAAGAAGGATCAGATTGATTATTTGACCTAGTACATATACTCCCAGAATTGTTATAACTAGAATTTAGGATGTCTGTGTTTTTACATTTTCAGGAAAAATGACCAGCTAAGTGAAGCCAGTAGATAAAAACAGTCTTTCAGGTTGTATTTTACCCTTAGGTTTTGCAACTGAAAATTCTTTAAAATTCACACAAACTTAGTTTTCATTTTAGTAAAACAATCTTATATTGGCAGATATTCCTTCAATGGGGGGATTACCTATCCAGAGAGGACAACATTTTTACCAGACATCAGACTATTCATAAGTAATTGTCATAAAAGGAAACTATTACTATGAATTAAAGGCTGTCTCTCTTCTTTTTTTCTTCTAGTAATTCTATTATTGCACTTTTACACTAATGCTTTCTAATCAGTATTAAATACAAGTTAATTTATTGACTGTCTAGAAATGTTAAGCACACAGAGATTAATACTTCGTGACATTAAACTCCTGAGAAAAATCTTTGTTGTTTAATTTTGTTCAGTATCTTCTCAATATTAATTAAAATCATTGTACCATAAATAAAACTTTGAAAATATATAATTCAGCTTTTACTGTTTGTTACAAAAATACAGGTTTCAGAACAGATTTTTGATTAATATTGTCATATCTCCAAACATAAAGTTATATCCTTTTACATATATTGGGGAGATAGAAATTATAAATGAACATCAAACAGGTCTTATTTCTTCAATTACTATGAAAGTTATAAAGAAAAGATTATGTAAGTTCTTCTAAAAGAAATAATTGTCAGGAGATGATTTAATAGTATTTTTAGTCATCAAAATATGCCTTAGAAAGAAAAGTACAAGCATAAACAAAACAAAACACCTGACTAAAATCGTGTGGAGCTTTGGGGTATGGAGTCCTTGAACAGCTAAAGCAAGATGAGAATGATACAGGTCTGAGTATAAACCTGAAATACAGCCTTTTAACTGTCTCTTAAATAACTTTTTCATGTGTCAAAGCAACCATTTTAAATGGTTAGAGATGTGTTAAATCAGTTTGTCTACTACAGAAGCATTTTATATTTACTTGTTTCGAATAGAGAATTACTTCTTCTCAGACTGGCCTTGGGTCTCTGATGCTGTCCTTTTCTATGTATTGAGATGGGTTTTAATAATCTCTTTAATCCTCACTTCAAATGGAAGACAGAAAAAAAAATAAATCACTTCCAATTTCACCTTCAATTTTAGATTGTTTTTTAAGTAGATGTTATAATATATTGCCTCACCTAAACTAAGGTATTTTTCTTCTTTCTAAGCAACAGATCCTTGCTGATAATAACCTGTTCTTTTCTCTTACAATTTAAGAGCTCAAAAAATATATTAACACATATGTACATATATTTATACTTCATTTATGTGTGTATATACTTAATGTGTGTATATACTTAGTATATGTGTGTACAGATATAAAGATGACCTCAACATAATGCATTCATTGTAAGTGACAACCCATAAACTTGTTATTTCTCAGTTATCATCCTAGAACCTGAGACTTGGTGTAGCTCAGAACATGGGTCCAACATGGAAAACAAATTCATTCATTTTTACTTTAAAATTCAAATTGAGAAGTCTGCAGAGTAGCAGATAAGCTAACAGAGTAAAAAGTCTACCCCAGACCTTAGGACCTTCCACAAATGGTTTATGTGTGAAGTAAAGCAAATAAATCCCATCTAAGGTGAACAAATCCTTCCCAACTCTCACCCAGGCAAGTCAAACATTGCTAGAAGACTGAAAGTTATCAACATAACATTCCATTGGAAATTATGAGTATAAGTACTGCAAAATGTGTGTGGCTTATTCACTTATTGCTTTCACAGAATTGTGTCTACCAAATTCAGTATAATTCTAAAAGATGGTATATAATATAGAGGAAAATCTTGAAGTATTTTGTTTTTTGGAGAAGTAAACAAAAAAAAACTTAGAATGTGTCTATAAAAAGAAAAACCATCCAATATGTTTTCAACAAAAATAAAGTTTAAATTTAATAAGAGGTGAATATAGTTCTATTCACACTATATACTCTCATCTATATATCCTAATATCATACATATGGATATATTGTTCACAAAAAGGAAAGTGTTGATACCACCAATTCTTACAGTAGGTAAGCTACGTACCATTTTGGAGAAACTTTAATTTTTATTAATGTAACTTTGGTTTACATCACTATATAAGATTCTTAAATAGATAGGATCCCAGAAGTCCTCCATAATAGTTCACTGGACGCCTGACTGCCTTTCCTCTCCAATCTTCCCTTCCCCTCTGGCAGCCTCATTTCTACAATCTGATTTCTAGGATTTGTTCTGGTTTGGACCACTATGATTCTTTGTTTGGTTTATCTATATTCCACATGAGTGAAACCATCTAGTATTTGTCATTCTTCCCGTGCCTTATTTCACTGAGAATAACCCCCTCCAATTCCAACAATGTCTGAAATGGCAAGAGTTCATCTCTTTTTATAGCTAAATAGTATTCTATTGTGTGTGTGTGTGTGTGTGTGTGTATGTACACATACCATGTCTTCCGAATTAGTGCATCTGTAGTAGGCTACATCTAAACAACAAACGGAGACAATTTGCTCAATAATGGTTCTCGTTCATGGCTTAGTGATTCAATGATTCAAATACTGTAGTCCAAAATGCACTTCAAAACTCATCCATGTTAAAGAAACCAGATATATCCAGGACTGTTTCTCCAAAGGAGATTGGTTATAAAATTTATTACACTACTCCATGTCTCGCCGATAATACAAATCCCCCTATTTACTGTAAATGCCTCCTCTGCATCTCCCAGAATAGAGAGCTAAAGGAAACAGCCAGAGACTGACACAGGGCTCTAAGTTAGTAGGCCAGTTTTTCACCATTGAGGATAATATTGGCTGTGGGTTTGTCATATATAGCTTTTATCATGTTGACATATGATCCTTCTATCTATGGGTTTCGAGAGTCTTCATCATGGATGAACGTTGAACTTTGCCAAATGCCTTCTCTGCATCAATAGATATGCAGCACTATTTATAATTGGTAAGATCTGGAAACAACCCAAATGCCCAAAAATAAATGTCTGGATCAAGAAAATGTGGTACATATACACAAAGGAATACTATTCACCAATTAAAAAAGATAAACTAGAGACATTTGTAGAAACATGGATGGAGCTGAAGGAATTATACTCAGTGAAATAAGTCAAAAGGCAAGAGAAAAATATTGGATGGTTTCACTAGTAGGAGGAATATAAAGAAACAAACAAAAAACAGGCTCAAGGAAAAGAACAACAATCAAAAAAAATACAACAAAACAAAGACAATTCAAAGGCATCATGAGGGTGGTGGGAGGGATCGAGATGAGGGCAGAAAGAGCACAAGAGACTGGGGTGACAGCGCACTGGGGAAATGGTGGTGGCAACTCCATAGGGACTATAATTTATATCAAATATGTATAAATAATTTAATTAAAAATGATCTAACAATTTTAATAGCAATTTTTCTTTTACCAAAAACCTTTTAGCAGTACTAGAACGTTCACCAATTTGTATCTATGGAATTTTCAAGGTCAGTCCTTAAATTAGCCAATCTCTTTACATCTTTATTATTTGAATCATTTAAGTTTTACCTACAAGAGGACACACACACACACACACACACACAATTCACATTTCAAATACAGTACTCAAAATACAGAACTGACTAGAGGTCAAGAAGAGTGAAAAATCTGTTCTATTTGGAGAACATGAAAATGACCAAACTTTTTAGCTAACATCAAATACATATAATTCTTTCAGATTATATTTTCATCATAAGTTTCTTTTACATTAGATGTTTATTCTATTCCCTTATAACAGAGATGTCTTATAGTTACATATTAAAAAATCCTTATTTAAAAAATTAGTTGTTATTATTTTAAAAATCTTGTTGAAAGTAACTCATTTTCAACAAATTTGTATAATATTCTTTAATTTATGTTCCCAGTACTCCAAGCTTATACTTTCAGAAACAGCAACCATCTTGGAAACGCTGGTTCCTTAATTCTATTTAGTTTGATGTGTACTCCCCCCCTCATAAAACTGACCAGTTCAGGTATGGTTCTATAGCCCTCTGATTGAAGGGTGGTCCAGACAACTCAGGGCCATCCAGTGTATCTTGGTAGCAACCTTTCAGAGAAAGAACAAAGCTACTGACATTGAACTTTGACTACAAAGGGCACGAGGGAACTTTCTGGGGTAATGGAAAGGCTCTATTTTTTCATTATGGCAATGATATGTAATAGCTAAAAAGAACATATTCTACTCTCAATAAAACTTATTTAAAAGTGTAAAATACTGGGGCCTCCCTGGCAGCACAAGAGGTTAAATTGCAGCACCTTGATACTATCAGCAGCCATTGTATTGCAGCATGAGTTCTATGCCTGGCCAGGGAGCTAATCCACATGGCACAACAGACCTCTCCTGTTTCACCTGCTCTCCCCTCAGCAGTGTATTTCAGTCAATGCTTGTTCTGCTCACCACTCTGTCTCTGGTGAATCCTCCCACTCTCCCACATCCCTGGCCTATACCCCAGCTCTTGTATGCATAAATAAATAAACCTTTAAAAAATATAAAATTCCGGGCCTTCCCTGGTGGCGCAGTGGGTTAAGCAACGCACTATGAAGCAAACCGCAACCACTGAGGCACGAGTTTGATTCCTGCTGCCGGCCTGGGAGGGGACCCACATGGTGCGGCAGACCTCTCCTGCCTCACCGGCTGCTGCCCTCGGCAGTGTGTTTCAGTCCATCTGCCTGTTCTGTTCCTGGCTCTGTCTCTGGTGAATCCTCTCACCGACCTTGACTCTGGCCTGTACCCCAGCTCTTGTGCATAAAAATAAATCTTTAAAAAAATAAATAAATAAAAATAAAAAATAAAAAATTTCAATGTTCTGCTTTACCCATTTTTTTGGTGTTTAATCATATTGTTTATACATATATGCAAGCACACACAACATCCTGATTCAATAAATTTTATTCTGCATTCTCGTCTGCAAGTATAAGCAACCAGGAAAAGGTACTAAAATTAATACTTTAATATAGTTTTGTGAAGCAGCATATATTACTCAACAATTTCATATTTCATATGCATAATCTATAAGCATCATATAATTACCTCAGTAATGAACATGTTTTAATACCAATGAATACCTTAAAAAAAATAGGCACTTAAGAACTGAAGTGCGAACATTTCTCCTATTCCCATCTAATTAGCTAATTCTTCTACTTCAGTTTGCTCTCCTGCTATCTTTCTAGGTATTATTTTGTATAAAAACAACATCGCTTCCATTTTTAATTGTCTACTTAAGTAGTAAATCTATTGTTCTTTCCATATGAAATATACATACTGTATAAAGCACAAAATTTACACAATACTTCTGAAAATAGATATGGGAAACATTTATGAGCAAAGATGACAACAATTAGATAAGCTTAAATATCCCAGTAAGGTAATAACTTACTTAAGGCTAACTAGTTACATTTTTCTATAGTTTTATATTTAAAACTGTGAGATAGCAGGGGCATTTTATGGTTTCAGAAAAACCACATATTCTGCTGGCACTAAACAGAAAACCCATTAATTCTTCTATTAATCAGATGTTTCTTAAACAGAAAATTGATTCGGTAAATAAATCTCAATAGTTTTTGATATTCATATAGAGAAATCGTCCCGTCAGTTGCATTTCAGGTTAGTGACTGGTAGTCAGTGCTACTATGTTGAAACAATTCCTTGACACAAGAAGAAGAATGTGGCTCAACTAGAGCTCATGGGAAAACAATGTATGGCAAAAGACAAAAACAAAGAAAAAAAAAAACAAACAAAAACAATAAAATCTGAGAAGAAAACATTCTACATTACAAAATATCCCATGAACCAAATTCATTCATTACAGTTTACTGTCATCTCTCTTCTCTCTATTCATTATAAAGCCAACACTTTTTTACTTGTTTAAATTTCCTCCTATTTCACTGTTTTTTCAATGTAAGATACCTTTCTTGTTGTGGAGAAAGTAGAGGGTAATTTGTACAATACACACATGGTGGGAAAAGCCAACAAAAACACACAGAAATTTGAATTGACTGCCAGCTTGAGCCTAGAAATGGCTACCAAAGTAAAGGAGCAGAATCAGTATTGTTTGAACCATGACATGAGTCTAGTTTTTCATGACATATTTTAAGCAGAATAATAATAAAATTTTTAAAGTGATTAGTGTTGATAGGACTATCATGGAAGAAGAAATAGGGATTTCCCACATAGTGCCAAAAGATGAATGAGAATATGTTGTCCATAGCAGGTAGATGCTGTATAAAACACAAAAAGGGATGCTTTGTGAAGTAGAAAATTTCTTATTATTGGACTTTAATGATATTCATTCAAATATTTTATTAGCTTATATTATGTAACTGACATGCAAAGCAGTATGGAATTACAGATAGCTATAATAAAAAGTTCTTCCTCAAAAGTTTTCCAGCAAATAAGCCTTACTTTAATAATTGTAGGAAACAATCTTCCATTGGCCAGGAAATTATACAGTGTTTTTCTACAATACAGTCCAAATCAAATGGTTAATTCTTACAATTAATACGCTATTATTAATTTCCTGAAAAATTTGATATTCCTTAAAAGGTTATAAATATATTAATGTTAATTATCTGTACCACTGTACCAATCAAGAAGCATGCATTGCACTTCCATTTCTTCTTTTTGCAAACTTTTCAAAATATTTTCCAGTTACCAAAAAAAAAAAAAAATTGGATCTGCTTCAAAATTATTTCCAGTTACATTTATTTACTTTGTAAGAACTATAACCAGTATTAGGAAAACATATTTGCAAGTTAATTAAATTTAGGGAAATGAAACCTCGGTTACTCTAAGGTTATACAATATCATTCTAGAAAGAACAAAATCTAAGTTATGGAAAATGACAGAATTTAATTACCTGTTTCTATTATTCAAGTGGTATTCACCTATCATATCTTATATAAATAACTGAATTTTAATCAAAGGGAATCACAAATAGAATCAGTCTGCTTGATATTTGGCTGTGACTAAATATGAAACAACCTTCTGAAGCCCTAGACTAACTAAGTTATAACAACACTGTTAATAATAAAAATAATAGAAGAAATGTGAAATGTACCTTAATACAATTTTAGATTTTCTGACATCTATCATATTTTAGTTCTTTAAGAGTTATACTGTAATAGCAATTGAGGGTTGGGTTAAATAGTTATGAAATAAAATAGAGTTCAATCTCATCTACTATTTACTGTGTAACACTTGAAAGAGCTATTATTTCATTTATTTTAAATGAAGTTAATAATGCATAGATCCTACATAGCTGTAAGAATTAATACAGATAAGACATACAAAATATTTGGTATAGTACTCAAAATAGTACTCAAAACTCAGGAAAGTCTCAATAAACAGTGGATGAACTTCAATAAACAGAAGTTTTACATGATGTTGCTTGTATAACATTCTATTTTAAGACACTGGGATTGATTTGAATCACTCTCATCACTCTTTCCACCTTTCTTGTGTCTGCCCAATCTAATTCAGCTCTGGATTTGTATGTATATAAAATCTAGCTAAGAGAAGAAATAATCATTCTGAATGTCATTAAAATTGAGATCACTTTCAGCTAATTACAAATGCTCAGTATATGGAAAGAACTCTGAGAAACATGCCAGGATTTCCTAAGAATTAAGGGATTTTCCTCAATAACATTTCCACTAAGTGGTGAGAGACAAAATGCTTGGTCATGGGGTAGAAGCAGGATGTAGATATTAAAACATTAATTAGCATTAACTTAGGTTCAAGAGAATGTCAAGAAGTTCAGTGGACTCTACTATACTTATTGCTATAATCAACATAACAACAAGTCAAATGTTAAAACCCTTAGTAGATGGAGAAAGGATGAGGTAAAAGCTCTACAAGTACTGCTTATGCTAACTACTACTTTTCCATATCACATAAAATTATTTCTGATTTTACTTCTTTAACTTACACAAATACATATAAGTCAATAGGTCAAGAGTTAGATTAAATGCCACCCCCAAATGAAAAACTGGATGTAAGAGAAGATCTAAATAATTTTACCACTGTTTGTGAAGCAAATAGAAATAACAAAATTATTTTATGTCCTATTTTCAAGATTCATTGGACTCAGAAAGGGACTACATTTTGCTCTCATAATTTGGTATTTCCTTGCCGGCCTTGCTCATTTTTCCAGAGGCATCCCAAATGCCACTCCTTCTGTTCAACCTTCCCTGCTTCACTGCAACTTTTAAACAGTTGATTGCTATCAGTGCTTTGAAAATACACTCTCTTATCAGATTTCATAAACATCATTTATTCCATTCCTCCTTAATCTCACTTTTCTATTGAGGAATCACGTTTATAAATACATAAATATGGAAGTAAGTAGAAAGCTATAAAAGAGATTCAAGATCAAATTGGTGTTATCTGTATGAAGTAGAAGAAAAGAGCAAACTTTCCTTTATTTACTTATCATTACAATACCATCAACCTCACAGATTTGTATTAATAATTAGACATGAAGCATCCAAGTAATATTAGCACAGTATTTAGCAAAGAATATTGTTTTTAAATGTCAGTTATTATTATGACTATTGTCAATAACTCGATATGGAACAATAATTCAATATGACAAGTATTTTGGTAGAAAAAAACAAAATATTACAAGGATAAAAGGTAAAAAAGTAATTTTGATTGAAATGTCAGATGTATCAAGTCTGTCATTTAGGAACTAATTCCCTAATATTTTTGTTAAATTGACTTCAAGTATGAAATCTGTTGAAAACAAAACTTGGAGTTAAAGGACAGTTTAAATTTTGAAAAGCTAAATAGGAAGAGATTCTCTCACACACACACACACATTTTCTGGATTTCAGCTTTAGTTCTGTCCATTTGTAATACAGTCTAAACTAAAATCAAGAAATTACTACATCATTGCTCTATGTTTTGTTTTATGTGCACTTATAGGAATGAAAAATAAGCAAAGTTTTAAGAGAAGAGAGCGAACAGGTTAGTATATTCTTTAGCTAACACTCATTCACCCTAATTAGTAGCTCTTGTCACTCTTTAGTCTGTCATTTTGTTAAAATGGCTATGAGAAGAAAATATAAATTGTACTCCCAGAGAGAGACCCACAAATACCTAGTGAGAACCCACAAAGAGATCAACACAAACCTAATGAGACCATCTTCAGAAAGTAGTAGGAAAGACAATTAACCACACATGAAATCACAGGTGAGATATTTCTTCAGAAACCTACATGCTGTAGAAAGGGTAGTATCTAAGAGGAATGACTTAGGTTTGCCTAATTGAAGGCTATTACAACCTTCTAAAAGAAGTTAATGGTGTAGTCAAAGATGATGAGTGAGTGAGTAAATACTATAAAGACAGAAAGTATAGTAAAAAAGAGGCAATTCTTTTGAACCCTTTATAAGTGAAGGGAATAAAAGTATAAAGCACAGAAAGGAAAAAATGGAGTTAAAATAAAAGGTTTGTTTCTTTAATAAAAACATTTAAGACTCGATTCTCTGAGAGAATTGATGCAATGGATGAAGAGAAATTATTTGAAGGGTATGACAAATTATTTGAAGGAAAGAGTCTCTGGAAAAAATGAGCAGTTACTATTAAGCAGATTTCAGAAGGGATTATTATACATGAAATGGACATAGGATGTACTTGCCATTGGGTCAGAAGGAAGTTAAGTATATTTGAGTAATGTTTTGTTGAGGAGAAAGTAACCATGGAGATGAGCTGCCATGACTAATTTTTCTCACTAAAATCAAAGGTAAGATTTTTAACTGAGGATTAGGAAAGAGGTTAGGGATTTGAAAGAAAGGGATATTATTAGGATTACCAGGTGCTCTCAAAAACAAGGAGTTCAATGGATTAAAAGTGCTGATGGTAAGACAGGGCTTGAACTAAAGTCCATCAGCACTTCTCTGAATGAAGTCCTGATCACATCATACTATGAAAGAGGATAATGGGTTTTTTCAAGGATGCGATCTGGCAGGAGGACTGACACCAGGAGGAAGGAGCCTCGCTAGATGGAGCACAGTGGTGAAGCAGTCACATATAGAAGCTGACTGGGGGAGGAGAGGGAGTGGGAAGAGTCTGGTAAATTGGAGTTTATAATGAGACTAACCAAAAAATCAGAATCATAATCATAGAGAAAGTGTACACTTGCTGAGTATATTCTAAGGGATTATCCAATCACCTAAGATGATGTCACAGTTCAAAGCATGAGGGAAAGTGTGACCTATGTGGCAAAATGTAAGTGAAAAGGAAAAAGATTGCCAAGAATTGGTAGGTCACAATAAAAATTATTTGTGACTCACAAAGGGGAAGATAGGAGAGAAAGTTGACAGGGAAGACACAAAAGTGACAAGAGTTATCAAGACCCATAGGTTATTCACATGGGAAGCACTTAGACCTGGCAGGTGAGCATTCAAAACACTTCTGAAGAAATGAACACATCATACTGATAAGCTTATTTAGAATAAAGTAATTCAGTTAAACTTTAATCAGTCACATGCCTTCCATCTCTCTTTACCTAAATATATCCAGGGATGTGACCAGGAGTCCAGGACAATTTTTGCCTTCATGAACATAGATTATGTGTAAGAAGAAAACTAAAATATGTGCAGAAATTATTAACAAGAAAAAAAATTGAGTAACTGGTGTGTGCTGTGTGTGAAATCAAAAACAAAAGATCAGAGACATGAGAGAAATAATATTTCAATAATTAAACAATAAAAGTGAAAAAAATGGCAAGATGTTAAAGACTGATAAAAGGATTTTCTCAGTAAAGTACAGCACAATGTGCTGCAGCCACTGGGGCAGGACTGAGGAAGCTATTTATATATAGTACAAGAAAAGCAATTAAATTCACTTAATCAAGTTCATATATCTCTAGCATGTGGATTTTAATATTAGTTGGAACACATATGCATTTGTTATCAGAAGAAAGAAAATGTGTATTCAGAATTTGTTTTATATTACTTCAGAGTAAAACTATACTATCAGAGACTGGATTATTCAAACTACAATTAGCATTACATTTTCATCAAAGTCCAACAGATTAAATCTTTCAGGTTACAATCAACATCAGTAAACAAACAGTGCTCCCTTTAAGAATTTGCCAGTTTAAAAAGAAGTTACGATAAAGGCATTTACTTGCTATTCCGACAATTTGTAGATATTATGCTTGCTAAATGAAATTCAGTAAGGGCTTGTTAATCATTTCATTCAATGAAAACTTATTCCTTCAATATTCCTGAGGAAAAAATTGGCCTTTTCCTCTGATATATTAAATAGCTAAAGAGGGTTTTATGGCAAGTGTATAAAGGTGTAGTTAAGGCTTCCATTTATCAAAATAAACTTCACTCTCCATGGTCTCCCAAGAAAAAAGTGAAACACTATAAGCACTATCAATAATGATGATGGAATATTAGGAATTCAGAAGAAAGTATTCTTCAGCTAAGATCTGATTTATGACAGGAGCAGCCTAGGAGTATTACAGAAAAATTCCATTAAAAGGAAAGATAAATGTAAGAGTTAAATGGTAAGGGTTATTTGTTATTAATAAGTAGGACAAAATTATTATGGATAATTTAGTACCTCATTTACATGTCACATTTCTTAGAGGTATTTTTAATAAATAACATATTAATAATTCAGATATTGTGTACTGACAAGTTAATTCATAATAAAGGTTTAATCATGAATTTTAAGTACTGAAATGATAGCAATAAAATATCAACAGCAAAAATTAGTGAAAAAGAAGCTAATGAAAATAAATTTTATTGATAACACTATCAGCATCTCTAAGAAAATCACTGACTAAAATTGACATAGCTGACTTTACCAATACAAGAAGAATGAGTATTAGTAATAAAATACCATTTAAAACATTCCAATTTCTTGCAGTTCACATTAAGTGAGAAAAAAATCATTATATAATTGATTAGTAAAGTTTAAAAAGTTCTGAAAAGGAATAAATTATACTACCTCATTTTCTGACCAAAATGTATCACAAATAATTAAAGCTAAATGGAGATTTGAAAAAAAAAATAATAAATGATATGCCTAAGGAATGATTTCATCAAAGAAGAAATAAAAATGCAATTAGAGGTAATTTCAAAAATAATGAAAATAATAACCCAATTCCCAGCTGTTACAAATTCTCATAATTTGTTACCTGGGTAGTGATATAATATCAAAATATAATTAGATGCACAATGTTATATTTCATTTTTATGTTTACTATTGAAAAATATTTAACATATGTAGAAGTAGAAAGAATAATGCAACAAACTTGATAATCATTAGTTGATTTGTTCAAATAAGAATCTACATAATGTTTGAACATTGCATTTAGTAGCTATGTCACTTGTCTCTTTTAACCTACAAGTGTTCTCTCTCAAACTGCAATTAGGTAATTTAGCCTAGAAATTTCCTATTTTTGAGATTTTTTTGCTTACCTATTTTCACATTTCTTTATGTAGAATTTCCTATGGAGTGATGTTAGATATTGAAGCTTGCTCAGATATAAGCTTGAATTTCCTAGTTTATAGGTACTGTGTACTTTCACAGGGATGCACAAGAGGTTCAGTGATGATGTGCAATGTTCATATCCATTAATGATTATCAACCAAATGCATTCGTTCATTTAATTTTTCAGTAAAAATATAATTCTATCATTTTTCTTTATTTTATGAAGAGATTTATGTATATATGTATGTATGTATGTACGCATGCATGCATACAAGAACTGGAGTGTAGGCCAGAGGTTTGTGTGTGTTGGGGGTAGGCAAATATGGAGTGGTGAGAGGATTTACCAAGACACAGTGTTCAGCAGGGGAGGCAGGAGAAGTCTGCTGCACCATATGGGTCATCTCCCTGGCCTAAGATAGAGCTGCTGCAGTGGCTGCCCATAACTTCATAGTACTGAGACTTAACCCCTTGCATAACCAGGGAGACCCCTCATTTCTTCTTTATTAATAAGTTGGAATAATTCTAAAAAGAAAGCTGTGTCTTATCAACTAGTTTCTGTGTTATACTTCTTATAGGAAAGGCAGGTAAATTCTTTTCCTATATTTATAAATTTTGTGAGTAATTCATTGGTCTCCTAGCATCATCTAGGATTACTGATATCAATTTTTAAGTATCATGAACATATGTATATATTTATTTTAATATACTTTGTGTGACTCAATCCACTGCAGTTCTTTCCTTCCTTCCTTTTAGTCTTTTAGTCTTCTTTTCTTCCTTAAACATTTCAGTCAGGGGAAGTAACTTTAAGTTGGCTCCTCAGTCATTCTGACACCATTCTAGAATTCTAGAAACCTTTTACAGCTTCCTCAGTGTCTAATATAAAAGATGTTTAAGGCTCAACTTGTATATTTATCATTGCAAATATGGAATTGGTCATTTCTCCAAAGGACCACAAAAGAAAGGATAAATTAAAGTTCAAGGCAAGCCATATGTTATTACAGAATACATGAAAGCCAGGGAGCATTTCAAACTGACAAAGTGTACATCAGTAAACATAATTCACATTCCTGGTTGTGAACACATTTATAGGTTCACACCTATGTAACAATTAGTATAAAGCCTTAAATACACGGTATATGCAAATATCAAAAATATTTATTAGTATAGGTAATAGGTTTACTTAGAATCAATTAGCAATAACAACAGGTATTAAAAGAATGATGATGCCACTTAAAATAATCTTATAAATGTATAGGATTTGTCAGATTCAGTCTAGAACCACAGTTCAGAATATGGACGTAGAGTCAGGTACCCTAAGTTTAAATCCTACTCCTTTTAATAACTGTGTGATACTCTATGAGTCACCTAAGTCATCTTTGTTTAAGTTGCTTTACCTTGAAAATGGGGATAATAATATCTCATCTGTTATTATTAGAATTTCTATGAATTAATACTGGCCTGTAATCATTTATACAGATTCTGAACTACATTGAGATAGTGTATAGCTTTTAACTACCCCATGGTTTTTCCACAGAGATAATAATGTGTCTGATCACAAAATGTTGCCCTACATCTGCCTGAGAACTATTACAATTTCATGTCTGGGCAAAGGCTATTGATTTTTCATGAAGTCTCTTTAAAGCCCCTGAATATTATTGCATCCTTGAACACCTTTCATCACTTTTCCTTTTGAACTGAGAAGGTACTTCAGGGCTTGTTGGATTATATTATTATTATATATTTATTAAAATATCTGAATTACATCATTTATTACAACTTGTTGATATATATTACTTTGACACAGGTAAAATAAACACCCGTTTTATTTAAAAACAACATAAGCACTAATAGAATGACACTCTGGCACAGCAGACCTCTAGTGTCTCAGAGGCTGCTTTCCTCCACACTGTATTTCAGTGGATCTGCATTTTCGGCTCCCTAGAACCCTTGTGCCTTATGAACCCTCTCACAACCACCTCTGCACCGACACCTCAGTTCTATGCAAAATACATGAATAAATAAAAATAAATCATTTCCTAAAAAAAGACACTTCTAATATCGGGGATCTGATTATTTGGAATTATCATGCAGCTTGTGAATGGTCACTAACATTCCACAAGCATTTGAATACAGTTTTTTCTCTTCCAATAGCATTATATATAAATACTTACAAGTGTTTTTTTAAAGTATACCTGAACAGCCCCTCAGTCTAGTTATTATTGACTGAGTTGGGTTTACCCTGGACTCTGTGAACATGGCACACACCTAATAGAGAAGTGACAAGGCCACTGAAAAAGTGTGAATGCTTGACAGTGACACATGGACATTTAAAATAAATCACTGGGATTCAATTATAGGTCTACAAGCACTTCCAAGTTCTTATTTTCCATTTCTCTTTTTTTGACTTAATCCACAAGAAGTACTAGTGCTCTCAAACAACTGACTGTAAGTAACTCAAAACAGATTAGCACAGTGGTCATTTCAAATTACCTTTTCCTCTTCCTAGACCTTTATGAACTAGTCATTAGTATAGCTTCTTTCTTTTGCTCCATTTGAACTAAAAACTGTTATTTTTCTTTTTTATTCCTTCGGTATATACTTCTTTCTATATGTACCTAGAAAATGTGAATAGTTGATAACACTTTTGCCTCATGGGTGATAATTTCAAGTGTTCATTTGAACTCCTCAAGACTAAAATAACTAATGGGGCCAAATGGTTTGCTCTTGATTTACTTTTTAGCACTTCGCATTAGTGAATATAAACAACACAATCAATGAAATCAAAATTAGTTTTGGGTGACAAAAGAAACTACTAAAAGAAATACCTAATTTCTTGGGTCAAGGGTGGTAAAATTCAGTACAGAAAAAAATTACTTTCATAAAAAGAAGTGGAGAACATTATAGAAGGATAATCGATAACCTCAGTTGTCGGCTTCATCTATGTCAATGACTGAAAATTGAGTATATCTCTAAAAAGGACCGATAATGTTTCAAGACTCCATTTTTCATGTTTTTGATCCAATTAAGTAGCTCAAAGCTCCAGAAGAGAAACATTTCAGAGACTAATACAGAAGTCCCAAGTACTTTCTGTCGTTGCCTGGTTTCTTATATAAAAAGCTGACTACAAAGCTTATTCCTAATATATTTTTGCAAAAAGTGTAATTTGATATGTTTAGTTACTGCAATTTGTTAGCCAGTAATTGCAAGCTAATTTTATATTTAAGGTATGAAATTTTTAAAAACTGTACAAAACTCATTTTGAATTCCTTATAACTTAATACAAGTTCTTTTTTTTTTTTTTTTTGGAAAGAAATCACAGAATAAAAACAAAGTGTATATACTTCCTAAAGAAGCAATTTGTAACGTTTGTGCTTTAAAATAAAATGAACATGAACATAAAGAGGAACATTATCTTTAAAAGTCCATTGGTGCCAATGAAGCTTTTTTTTTTTTCCCTGACAATCTTCCTACAAATCTGCTGTGAAGACAAGAAAAGAAATGTAAGGTATTGGTCATTTCTATGGTAATAGGTTGCAATGTCAAACAGAGGGATATGAATTTATACTAAAAATTGAATGTATATAGATATACACATGATTTGGAATCAGATCTATATAATAGATGAAATAGACCAGATTAAATTTATTTATATCCTGAGGTTTTTCTTTCAGTAGCATAAATTATATATTTCTATAGATGTTCACTTACGACCTGGCATTTATACGACTCTCCAAAATTATCATTCTTGTTTTAGAACATCAAAAAGCTCATTGGATTTGAAAAAGATAGTGATTGCTACTTATTTTTTAATCTCATACTGTAACAAACATATCATTCATATAAGGTGATCAAAATGTACATTTATGCAATGAAAAGAGCTGCACTGCATTCATTCTTAAGGGGAGCAATTTCACTTTCAAGAGGTATGAAGACTGGTTACTAGTGAGGATAAAACATATTGCTCTTTTTTATATGCCGTACATAAACATGCAATATATTTGTGAAATTAAAATTTTTGAAGGATATTAAAAACCTTTAAAATGACTCTGTGGGGAGACAGTGATCATGAAAAAATATAGCCCACTTAGCTAACAAAGGAATCAATGACATGATACAAAGTGGAGAAAACAAAAATATGGAAATTAACTCATAGCAGGAAGAAGCAATTTGGTCTCTAACATTAGTTTGGTGGAGAAAATTTGAGTCAGAAAAATCTTTATTTACGTAATATCATTACTTTTCATTAGACATAAGTCTTGTCTACATTATTTACCTTTCCTCAACCTAACTTTCTCAAATCTGCATTGGAGATGATACTTAAACTCATCTGATTATTGAACTAAATACAATATGTAAGTGAATACTTAGTACAACAAATTGAAATACATACATGGCATTAAAAGTCAATAAGTATTAATAAATATGTACTTTGCTAACAAATATATTATCCAATTAAAACACTGGAATTACTCAACAGTCTAGAAAATGACAATTAGTATATGGACTTACATTAAAATAACATGAATACAAAAAAGTCCATAAGCATTCAGGTTGATCAAATTCTAAGATGAGTTATTGAAGAAATTAGAATCTGTATTTCTATAAAATTTTAGGTGACTAAACCTCATTGTTAAGATGATTTATATGTGCATGAGTCATAAGAAAAAGCTAGAACAGATCATCTTAAATTTTCTCCCTCCTATATTATTTTTAAAAGTCAAATAATTTTATTAAATATGTCAGCTTACAAAAGTCATATACAATGAGTAAGATAAAAGGAGTAAGATTCTAAGTTCTAATGGATACAATAATTTTACAATTAGAAATAATTTACTTTGCAAGTAAAATTTGTCAAAAATAATAAATGATAGAGTTGCATTCACAATTAACCATTCTAGGACTTTCTTGAATATAAATTAGGAAGAGACAATATTTGACTAATGCATTACTGAAAGTTCATGTTCTAGTAGCCCTACATGAATTGTCAGTGTGTTTTCCATAGCTCGTTATGATTTATCTTCATCAGCCATAGGCCAAAATTACCAGACTCCAATTACTTTGCTTCCCAGTTTCAAGAGAGAGGGAGAGAAATTATGTCAGTCTACTACAGGAGAAGGCTTAAAATGCCCGAGGTAAAGAAAGTAATCTACTGTTCTCTGACATTCACTGCCTGAAAGTCATTCACATTAACAACCATTCAAACTTGTTTAGTGCAACCCAATTGCTTCTATTTCCCTCTTGTCAGTTACATTAGCTTCAATTCAAATTTAGCTCTTATAAAATTAAAAAATAAAATAAAACTCTTGTGAAGTCTGACAAGGGCATATATGTGTCCTGACATAACATAATTCTTCTGAATTTACCAAAGTTAATATAATAATTTTCAAATTTTGGTGTTCATAAGGAACACTGTACCTTTAAGAAGGTATGTTTATTTTCATGTTCTTATTCCACTCAGCCCCAAACCAGGGTGTGTTGTAGGAAAGTAAATATGCTATAAAGATAAAAAGAAAATTCTTTACTTATACGAAGCACAGCATCAGCAAAGAAAACAAATGTCCTTAATTTCAACCAAGAGTATGTCATTATTTATGATTATGAGATAGAGATCAAGTTACATTTCAAACTGCATAATATAATCTAATATTCTTTCACTAAGAACTATTATACTCATATAACAGACCATTAACTTCCAGACAATTTAGAGCTCACAAGGTTAACATCAGCACTACAAAAATGGAAATAGGGATGATATTTAAATAACAGGAAGTGAAAATACATTATTACACAACCTAGTGAAGATATTAGTTTTGATGGTTACCTATTAGGTAAGATTGCAAAACCACTATGTTTTACAAATGGATTAACTAATTTTTGATATTGAAGATACAAATCTTATATATGTAAATAAAAATGTATGCTATTATATAATAAATAACCAAGTCTTACTTTTCCTCTAATTTTACTATGTGTTATTGTGTTTTCTCTTCTTAATCTGTGGATGAGTTTATGTGTAAGAGAAAGGAGAGAAAATACATTAGGTTATCTAGAGTTCACCATATCTGTATGTAGTGGCAAAGCCAGAATATGGGTACAGCTAACATACTCACTACATACATCTGATATTTTTCACATATAGAAAAGAGCTTGGGGTAAAATCCACTTGTGCATTGAAATAATTGACAGTTGCTAGGTGAAAGCTGCATTTCAATTAAAGAATTAGTCAAATACCTATTTATGGGTTTAATTAATAACAAAAAGTGTTGTTTCTGTTCAGTTAACTGTATCTGGGTGAGGTTCATTAATATTGAAAATTGAGCAGTAAAAATAAATTACAAAAAGATGCAAATATTAACAAGATCTGCACAGAATCCTCACAAAGAGTGATCAAAACTTCAGAGAACAAATGGATGCCAACATCAACACTGAAAGACTTTCTTATTTTCTTTTCTATGTGATTAGCACAATTTTAGGTGATTCTTATTTTATCTCTGTTATACTAACTCCTCTTAGAATAATTTCTCACTTTCAAAACGAAAGGTAACACTATTATGGAATAGTGCATGTAATGTTTTTTTATGTCATAATTTATTAAAATCCATTTTTTTCTAAAGAGAAATTTTTGCAAATGCAGTCATTATACTTTTTCTTCACTGTGATGTTTTGAATGTCTTTGAGTTGGAACAGACAGAAATAAATTTACAATTTTTCTTTTATTTCAGTATATGGGGCACATTTATTCCATAAAAAAAGACATTGCTAAATGACTTGTCAGAAATGTGTTTCTCAAAGATTGTTGACAAAAGAAATGGAAAGATGTCATAATTGGAATAGATGGAAAGTTAAAAGCAGCCTAAATCAGCTTATCGCTTATACCAAAGGTTCTTACACAAGTTTACACTGTGGTTATCTTTGTCAGTTTACTGAAGTACAGTCTTCTTGAGAATAAAGTTTGCAAATGCATGAAGTACAGAGAATTGCACTGAACACCAGTTAAATGACATATCGCTAACATTATGGTGGGTGCAGTGCAGTAAAATACATCTGAAGAGGTATAAATCTACATCTCTACACCATATACAGTGTTGTAAACCAATGTTATCTCAATAACATTAATTTTATTTAAAGAATGTGATACAGTAAAGCTTAATTTGTTAATTCACTAAACTTAGGTAATTCTAATAAATACTGCATTTTCAAAGTTCAAAGCAATACTAACAGTAAATGATTTTTCAAGTTATCTACAACATCTGTATTGTAATATGGAAATATATGGATGGCTGTTGAACACAAAATGATCTGTATCACTTGTAGCCCATATACACAATTAAAGGAAGCACTAAATTAGAGTTGGAACTAGAGGAAATAAATAATTTTAATTCAAATACAAGTTCTTCAATGGCATGAATTAACGACATACTTGCCCATGTTAGAAATCTCTGTCAGAGGAACAATTTTCAGTCTCCTCCAACATCTTCCCTTACCTCTCAAGCCTATCTCATATACAAATACCTCACTCCTTATCACCTTCAGAAAGATGCCCTAAAACCAAATTCACTAATTTCATACCCAAGTCACGGCCATTTCTGGGGTTATATGGCAACTCATCTACATATACACACATCCATATATTAAAAAAAAAAAAGATATTTGGAAGGGAACATTAATGTGACAGCAGAGATACAGGAAATACTCTAAATGATAATTCAAATTCAGAGGTGTAACTCTCACTGTGGAGACAGTGTATCTACTATTTCTGAATGAAATAGAATGCAAAAAACTTTGTTGTCACAAGTTATGACTCGGTTTATCTCACAGCTATTTTCTTCATAAAAGAAAATTTCATCCACCTGCTGTACCAGATCATTAGTTAGTAGCTTCTTTAATTAGATTTTCTGCATGACATTACTATGAAATTGTCCATTTATTAGGGTTTATTCTGGTAAAATTACAACTCTTCAGTATCTCTAACTTACAACAAAAGATGGCAGAGTCTGCTTTGACAATATTCAACAGAATTACTATTCTTTTCTTTTAAACATTATTAAATACAGAACTAGGCCTTAAGTTAATTTTTGTATTTTCATTAGCTATAATGAACTGATTTGCTAATGTGCATATACTAAAAACTACCTTAAAATGCATAAAGAAAGATACAGTCAGGAGGCAGGGGAAGATTAAAAACATTTTACAAATTGCTGAAGGTAGGAGGAAAGCCAGAACAAAAAGAAACATTTAAAAAAAGGCAGGCAATATACATAAAAATGAAATATGCTGAAGAAAAATGGGAACACAAGTTTCTCTAATTTCAAATTTATTTCAGACAAACAAAACTAATTATAAACAATGAAAGTTTAAAGAAGGAAGCATAAAGCAAAAAGATGAAAATTAATTTGCCACAATTCACTAAAAAAGAGATTCAAGTAGACAATGACCAAAAAAAAATGTTCAAGATTCAGATAACAGTAAATAATTAAGTAGAAATGAAAAAAATCAAAATTCAGCTTTATACTCAGATTGCCAAAAGTTAAGGATTTCTAAAAAAATATTGTACACTAATTAAGAAGATGTATGAAATGAATTGCAGCCAAATTTAAAAATCTTTTCTTTTGCATGTGGGATCTTTGGGTGATTTTTTGTTTTTTTTTTGTTCACTTTGTACACTGCTTTCCAACTTTAATGTAATCATACAAATGTATATAAAAACCAAGCTAATTTAATGGGCCCTAAAAATAATTATGAGATATGAACTTTATTTTTAAAAATTTGTTATATAATACAGAATATATCCAAAATGTTCAATAAAGTAAACAAAATGTTTATAACTAATGAGATCAGTTTTGAAAGTATTTCACATTTCCTTCACTAAGATAAATTTCCATATATATCTTTCCCTTAATAAAACAAATAAAATTTATTATAAATTTATATGGTACTATAAATGAATAAGTATTTATTAAAAATTAATGGAAATTATATACTAAAAGGTTATATAAAAACTTTAAATGTTTCATTTAGATCTTGATAAGATACAAAGCTACTAAAATTCTGACCAGCAAGTCTTCCATTTGCCTTTTAATATTAACAGTTCATAGGAGACACAGATTTTAGAAAATCAATTTGTTCATAGCCTTAAGACAAGATAATTTGGTAGCAACAAAGAGCAAAGAGATATTCACAAGGATTGCCTGAAGGATATGCATTACAGACATTCCTCTAGACAGACTCCATTTTATCTATGAATCAAGCTTGGGCCCCAAAGATAGATTTTTCTTATCCTCAGTATTCAGACAAAGTATATTTTTCTATAGGAACTGATGTATTTAATCCTATGGAAATTTTTAAAAATTCCTGTTAATTTAAAAAATTATATATTTTAAAAATAAAAATATAATATTAAAATTATATTAATTTTAACATTATATTATAATTTAGTAATATAATTCAGTGCTACTCTAATAAATGTTTAAATAAAAACTGTAGCAGTTTTAAAAATATCAAATTAATTTTTTTATGAAAAAGTGTCATTTCCAAATTGAACAGAATATATATGTGGGATTATTTTCCCACTTATTATTTTCATGTCTTTTTATTCTGAGATATTTTGGTATTGACTTTTTGCCTACAACTCTTTCCTCCCCACACAACAGGATTTAATTAAATTTTTTAAAGTTTTTTTATTCATTTATACAAAGCAAGAGCAGAACAGACAGATTGGATGAAATACACTGCTGAGGAGAGCAGTGGGCAAAATAAGAGAGGTATGCTGGGTCAGGTAGGTTAGCTCCCTGGCCTGGGGTTAGAGACTGGGGATTGAACTCTTGCTGCAGTGGCTGCCAACAGCTTTATTGTGCTGAGACTTAACCCCTTGCACCACCATGGAGGCCCAAAGTTTAATAAAATTTCAAATTATGTTTGTTTGCTATCCAAACATAAATGAGTCATATACCAATACAAGTTACCAAAAAATATTTTTATAAAGAAATGTAGTAAGATTCTCATATTAAACACTCTAACAAGTCAAAAACTAATAGTGGAATGGATAATTCCTAAACATGATTTTTTTTATTATTAATATTCACATCATATAATTGCTATATTCATTTTCATGTTATTTCTACTTAAATGTTTTTGCAAATTCAATTCAGGAACTGATGCTATCCACTGTACCTTACCCAACATTTTACTGAGTTAAGTACTAAATAAAAATTTGTCAATGCAATTACTTCACCAAAAATCTTTTTATAAAATTTGTATTTTTAGAGCAAAGTGATATTTTAAAATATCTTAGCATAAAATGACTTTCAGAAGTTAAAATTCTCCCCAAATTAAATGAGTGGAATTAAAATGTTGCTGGATTATATGCAAACACTAGAGCATGTACTCTCACACATGCACAATTTTAAGAGTAAATTGTGTGAACTCTCCCAAATATATAACAGTTCAGTTCAATTTTATTATGTATTTTGACTAAAAATAAAGATGAAAAAACTTAAGCCTAAATTAGTTGTTCAGTTTAAAGTTAATAACTTTATAAACACTTCAATCACACCTATACCTAGTCACAGAAAAATGTCTGTATTCTGAATTCTATTGTCAATATAACTTGCAATATCATTAGTGTATTTAATCCTTAAACTGACTTCTGTGTCATATAATTATATAATTTACTAGATATAGAAACCAAATCCAGAAAGTTTGAGTGAATCATGAATTAATTAAATGTCTATAGCTATAGAATCATCTCTTTATTCTATATCAGATTTGCTAGGTATATTTCTATAACAAGTCTATTTTATACATGAAATTACCTTAAATAATGTTAAGAAGTTATAAAATTACCTTTAAAATTATCACCTGGCTTTTATTATGTCATCATACCTTGATTTTCTCATTTAACATTATATTTACATTATATATTGAATTTCTATAAATATATTTCAATGACTACAATTTTAATAGAGACAGTATTTGTAAAACTATATCCTTATTGTTGAGCACTTCATTTCTAACTTCCATTGATTCATGTTACTCTAAAAAAACATGGTATTTATCGATGTGTGTATTTTTTAAGTATAATATCACAATCAAGACATATAAACATTTCTCAACAAACCCATACACTTTCCATAAAAAAGTATAACGAAATATATTTGAATTGAATACAAACAAAATTAGCAGTGATAAAGACTGAAATCCTAGTGAATGAATATTTTAAGTACATTTCTTCTGTTTTAATTACTTTATATTACTTATCATACTGAGAAGTTATGAGTCACAAGACTGGGGAGACACATCTTCATATCTACATCTGCATTTAATTTATGCTAGCCCATATTCATAGCAATATCTATAGTCATTTTTACGCTTTTACTTTGCATAGCCTACTGCACTGGGAGAGAATGACAAGAGACTGAAGATAAGTTAATCCTTTTGCAATGTTATCTGGGGGATCAGAAAAAAAAAATACTCAGTTTGGTCTTCATGTTCTAAAGATAGTATTTCCTAATTCAGTAACTTTATTTAAAACACAAACAGTAAGTTGCAAGAGAAATGAAGTCTTTCTTAGGATTGTCACTTTGGGAGTTACACTGAGTACTCGTGTCATCTTTTAAAGTAATAATATAATAAACCTTTCATTTCCTCTCTATAAGTACCAGAGGTAATAACTAAGGAAGAAAAAAGTAGAATGACAACTACTTTCAAATCCTCATGACTGCAAAGGACATTTTAGGCGTTCAAAATGTGTAGCTATAAAGTCAGACAAGCAAAAAGGAAGAATGTTATATTTCATACAACTTGTAATAGAGTAGGGTTTTAGAAACTATGTAACAGGTCCTTTTCAAAATAGAGCCACAGTAAGAAAGCAAAGACTGTGAATCCCTTTCATTGTGCCCTAATATTCATGAACACATTTTCAAACACACAATTGAGAAGAAAACAGTAGAAAATAAATAAGCCCCATTTCCATGGAGGCTTTATTCAGTTTCATTGTAAGAAATTTTATAAAGATAAAGTTTATAAAGGAAGAAGTAAGTCAGATGAATCTGAACACATGCAGAAGGGAGGATAGAAAAGAGAAATGGAATTAATAATAACTCCTTCAAATTTTTTTCATAATATTCAATTAAATCATTTCAGTCAGTGTGTTACAGCCTACTTATACATCAAATGGGGTTTGAGTGACAAAAATTTGCCAAGTCAGAAGTGATGTAGTATTTTTCAAAAGATTGAACTGAACTTTCATACTACCAAATACGGCAGTGCATGATCACTGCTGTAAGCATGATGTTGTTTAGAGTATATTGAAAGCACCCCTTAACAGCAGGTAGTAATGGAAAATGTCTATCTTTTTTTTTTCTTTCCTTTCAAGGTAGGCACTTGTAATATTGCCAAGACACTTCGCACTCTAAACTCTTTAAATATTATTTATCTAAGCAGAGAACATACTTTTAACCCAAAATGTATGTAATATTCTTTGCTGAAAGCCACTACAAAACATGTGCTTTCCTAGTCCCATGAAAATTAAAATATATACTGAAAGGAACAGTGTTGATATGCTACATACAGGCACATGAATATTTCTCTATTATTCAGAATCTGATGACTGGTATATTTAAGAGCTGCAATTATATCTTCTTATTTAAAAAAAAATCTAGTTCTGAGAAAAATTCTTCATCAGATCAATTTTTTATTTTAAATTTAAGATAAGTTATATTATTCAGTTTTAAATTTATTGTTACAAGTAATATATACATGTTTCTGTTCATATGCATTTTCAGGAGCTTAGCAAATGCTATCTCTGTCACTCTCAAACCCAATTTCAAATTAGAAGTGATACTAACTCATCTTTGAAAAGATAATAAAAGAACACAATGAATTGTAGAAAGTATTTTGAGAATTATTTACTAAATTATACACAATTAAATAGTTGACTAAACATAGCTTTAGGAAGGATCTATTGAATATTTACCAAATTACAATTATAAGAATATTGCAACTGAGATAAAAACTGATCAGCAAAAAATAGTAGAATTCTAATTACTTCATACAATAAAGATCATATATATACATATTTGAAGACTTAAAAGACAACTTAAGGAATGAATCAAAAAAATTCTAAAAGATTTTTGTTTTAATAATAGACTATTGTAGAGTCATTTCTTTAAGATGATATTTGTACTGCAGTTCTCATAATAAAAGTCTCAGTCTTGCTGACCTACTTTTAGTTTATAAGAACATTCCACTAAGTCTGCCAGAATGGAAACACATTTTCTGCTCTTCACAGAAATAGAGATAGATGTTCTATTTCCTTGCTCTGGTGGAAATCCTCAGAAAGATGAAATATTTAAGTTTGTCCTATAAAGATTTATGATTGGATAGTTTAAAGAATCAGACTAATTATAGTTGCTCATTTTCAAAACTCAATTACAGCATTTGATAGAAGGCTGAAAAAATTGTTATAATTCAAATTCAAGTATGATACAAGAGCAACAGCTTGTCAGGTACACATGCTCAGGACCCTCTGCTGTTCTGATGTGCATTCTGAAGGGCACACATATGGGTTCAAATGCTCTGAGGTGAGGCAGAATGGAGGAAGAAAGTGAAATGTAAAAAATGATGGAAGCACAATAAACAGACTTTAGTTTACGTGAAGCTCACTTAGGATGAGCTGGTAAAAAACAACACTGAATCTTTTTAGGGAACACTTAAAATGCAGTTACTAGTGTCACAATTGGACAAACTAATATGTTTTTATAAATTGTATTCTGAATATGGCCAATGTATGTATAGATATAAAACAAATACTGTGTACTTCAAAGTTGTTTCTGTGTAAAAACATTGTTTCACTAATCTGAATAGCTCATATAAGCTACTACTCTATATCATAAAAACCGGCTCCCCAAAGATAATAATTTTTAAAAAGTGGTTGAATGACACTTCCTTGAATTTCTAATTCAAGGGAATCATAGCATACCCAATGCTCTGGCACCATAAGAATAGGTGATCATAACCCAGTGTGTGTATCCTGAGTTCTCCTCTCTCTACTGAACTGTGGACACATGACTATAATTGCCTTCCCAATATCTCATTTGTTAAACTAAACACAGCAACTTCCTTTTTAAATACTTTTCCCTAACGTTTCAAACCTTTCAAGTTAAAACCTGTCCCTACACTTTAATTTTTCAAGCCTAAATTCACTTCCAATGTGTCACAAAAGTCGGATTGCACCTCTAAAATCTCTTTCAACTCTGCCACTTCATTGGAATTCTTATCTCTACTGCTTCAGTTCAAGCATTGATCAATTTTTGCTTAGACTGATGTAGCAGCCTTCTAATCTCCCTGAAATCTCCTCTCAATCCTCTTCCTAAACTACCATTAGAGAAATATTTCAAAAGAAGAAATCATTCTAAACATTCTAATGAAAAACTTTCAAGCTAATAATTCATTAAAAATAGCTACTTGCACCTAATATATTAATGAAATAATCAAAAAGATAGTCTGGTGGATAGAAATGTGAAATTGCAAATACAATGTAAAATAAATTATAAAGCTGAATAGATGAACGTTCACTGGATAAAACTTTCCTCTATATTTATTTTTTAAAATATTACAGAAAAGCTATTTTTGATGAAATAATTTGTAATGTTGTAATGGCTAATATTTACTGTGAGCTTCTTAGGTATTAATTAAGAATTTTGTATAAATTAACATCAATGGTATACAGGAAAATGTTACATGTTAACATGTTTTAGGCTCTCCAAAATAAAGGATAAGGATTAAGGGGGGAAAAATAACCTGTTTTTCAGCATTTGCCTATTTCCAAGTTGTCATATTCTTACAACAGCTTTAAACTTCCCAGGATTGAATGAGAAAGAGATGAACGTTGGTATATTATTACAAAGTATACCCAATATACAACTAATATATACATAAATTGCCTCATAAATATAATGGTTGAATATATTAAAATAACTAGGAACTTTTACTTTTTTAAAAAATATAATTGATATTTAAGTCTGCATAATTGACATGTTAATAATATTTAACAACTAACTTCCAGATTCCTGAAAATTTAAGTATAACATATCACTGATTATCACAAGTACCAAAATGAGCAGTTTCAATTATTACAGATGAAGAGATGAAAAAGATTTGAACATACTTTTTCAAATTTGGACCTACATTTACTGACTTATGAACCTTATTTAGCTTCTAATTCTAATGATTTGGAACTTGATAAAATTCTAGTTATACTTCGAGGCTCCTTGGTGCTCCCATAGATTGAATAGCACATGTATGATACTGCTTATTGGTTTAATTATTTAATTCCTAGTCTATCTTCAAACCTCTGTGGGCAGCTTATCACAGAAATGTACTCAAGCAGCCTGGATTTGCATCTCAGAGTTTACATCAGTGCTGGGTATAAACAGTCAACACACACGGACAACTATGAGCATGATTCCCTAGATTTTGAGAGGCTACAGAGTAAAGTTTGTATCTTAGACTATCTGACATTAAAGATACTCAAGTAAAAGAAAACAAATAAATGCATGATGAATGATGATCTTGGTTTCAGCAATCAAATAGCTGTTTGATACTAATCAAATCAATTAATTACTCACCTCTATACAGAATGGTGATAAAGGGGGAAGATGGTCTTGATTAATTATATAGTACTTTCTCACACTACAACTGCAAGTACTTGCTGGTACTACCAGTAGAGTGAATTAGTATAAATTTAGAGGCTGACTTTACAGGATATGTCAAGAATGCCTGACATGTTAATGTTTCTTTTGCTGTACAGAAGCTTTTTAACTTGATATAGTCACATCTGTTTATCTTCTTTTGCATTTTTATTGCTTTAGGGGATGCATCTTCAAAGGCATTACTGAGATGTAAGTTTTGTAGCATTTTATCTATGTTTTCTTCTATATATTTTATGGTTTCAGGTCTTACATTCAAATCTTTTATCCATTTTGAACTGATTTTGTGCAGAAACATTATCCAAAAGGAAAAGACTCCCCACTGATTGGGAAAAAAATCTTTGCACCCCATAAAACTGACAAGGGAGTGATCACAAAGATATACAAAAAACTCATAAGACTCAAGAAAAACAAAGCAAACGACCCAATAAAAAAATGGGCAGAAGAACTTAAAAGTCACTTCACCAAAGAGGACGTACAAATGGCCAACAGGCATACAAAAAAAAAATGTTCAGCATCTCTCATAATCAGGGGAATGTGAATTAAAACCACAGTGAGGTACCACCTTACAGCAGTAAGAATGGCACACATCAAAAAAACAAACAACAATAAATGTTGACGAGGATGTGGAGAAAAAGAACTCTAGGACACTGCTGGTGGGAATCCAAGTTAATCCAACCACTATGAAAGGCCATAGGAGGTTCTTCTGTCTACTAGGGATGGAACTACCATAAGATCCGGCAATCGCACACCACGGGATCTACCCAAAGGACAAAAACACCGATCCAAAAGAGTACCTGCACCCCCATGTTAATTGCAGCACTACTTATAATTGGTAAGACCTGGAAACAACCCAAATGCCAAAAAGTAGATGACTGGATCAAGAAGATGTGGTACATATACACAATGGGATACTATTCAGCAATCAAAAATGATATCTAGGGCCATTTATGGAAACATGGATGGAGCTAGTAGGACTTATGCTCAGTTAAAAAAGTCAGAAGGCAAGAGAAAAATACCATATGGCTTCACTTTTAGGAGGTATGTGAAAGAACAACTACAACAAAAAATAAAAAAGAAGAAAACAAAAAAACAAGAGAAAGCTCAAGGAAATAGGCAATTACAACCAAAACAAACAAACTAACTAACTAACTCAACAAGATCAAAAGGTTAAAGACAGACCAAAGGGAACATTTGGGGGGGGGGGCAGAGGGAGGGGTGGACAAAGGTGGGGAGGAGGGCATAAAGAGCACATGGAACTGAGGTGATGGTGCACGGGTGAAATGGTGGTGGGAACTCCCTGGGAACTACAAATGTTGTCAAATACAGTTAAATAAATGTAATGAGAAAAAAAAAAGAATGCCTGACATCTAGAATAAATATACATAATCCTCATCTTGCCACTTACAATAGTCAGTTATGCAATTAGTCTAAACTTTTTATGAGAATGGTTAAGGAGGGCCTCCCTGGTGGCTCAGTGGGTTAAGCACCACACTATGAAGCAAACCGCAGCCACTGCAGCACAAGTTCAATTCCTGCTGCCGGCCAGGGAGGGGACCCACATGGTGCAGCAGACCTCTCCTGCCTCACCTGCTGCTCCCCTTAGCAGTATGTTTCAGTCAGTCTGGCTGTTCTGCTCCCGGTTCTGTCTCTGGTGAATCCTCTCACCGCCCTGGACTCTGGCCTGTACCCCAGCTCTTATATGTATAAATAAATAAATCTTTTAAAAAAAAAAGAATGATTAAGGACATTCTAGAAAATACATCAAATAAAATATTAGGTAACCATTAAAGTGATGGATAAAGTATCCTGTAGAAACATAGGAAATGCACTGATATGATGGTAAGTAAAATATTCAGAATGTTAAGTTGCATGTACCTTAAATCCACAATGTATAAAAAGACATAGGTATAGGGAAAAAATACTTCATTGACAAAAATATCAATAGCTGTACAAACATTGTAGCATTTTAGGTGTTTTTCAAAAATTTTATTTAGAACATTTAATGTAATGCTTTACTACATATAATTATAAAAACTATTTGTATGTACAAATTTTATACAGTCTTTACAGAATCTGGGACTTGCCAAAAGGAATTTCGGAAAAAATTAAGTTTAGGTACAGTGCATTTCTCTTCCTTAACAGAGTGGAGCTGTTTTTGAGAGCAAATACAGATACAATGAACACACAAAAAAATATGACGCAGATACCAGAAGAGAGAAAGGAGAAACAGGATAAGGGACACTGAAATAATTCTGCTTTAGTGTTACTCAGTAAAATAATTCTTAAGGTAGTTCCAAGCTTCCTAAAATGGATTGCAAACTTGTAAAAGAAATTGTAAGTAGGTTTAATTAAGCTGAAAAATCGAATATTAGTTTACTTCAATGAGCTGATCTTTTCCCAAAGTAATTGGTTCATTGATTCAAGTTAGCCTTGAAAAATGAGTTGTTTTAATTGGTGGAGAGTTAGCAGAAGTGAAGAGGAAGTAGAAGTTAAAGATTACCAGAATCAGCTAGAAGGAGGATTTTAAGAGAAAATTCCTTCCCTTTTGCTTCTAAACAAGCTGAGTTGAGTATTTTACTGATGCATGTTATGCAAAATGTCAATATGAGGGGAAAATATATGAGTGGAATTAAATAGAATGCTGAATCAGTTTCTACATTGTCATTGGTTGGAAGGAACTCTACATGTCAATTAAGATATCTGCTAATTTTATTTTCATAAACAAGAGAAATGAGAAATGTCTCTTCTTCACAACTATATGCTCAAATCTACCATACCTGGTAGGAATTCAAAATTCACTGACTAAGACGTCAAGGAAAACAGGACCACTGGGCTAACCCATTAAATCTATATTAATAATCTGATTTTTAAAAAGGAGTTTAAAATTAATGAAATGTCTAATATCACTGCCCTTTATATATTAAAAATTAGACATACATTCATATACTCACTGTAATGTTTATCTTAGAGGACGAAGATTAGCAAAGAGAACCATGTAATGAAGAAGAATTGATGATTTTCAGTAAACGTTAATCTCAACCTTGAGTAAACATTTCAGAGACTCCTGACTTAAAGGAATACCTATAAATTGACACGAATATTATTTATCTTATTGTTAAAGGGGAAACCTAAAATATGTATATATGTATACATACATATCTACATATACATGTGCATGTGTATGTATGTTTATATATATATACTCACACTTGCAAAATATTGTTGTGACTATAAATTATTATAGATTCACATGCAACAATATGTGAATAAATGATGATTGTATACTTTGAGGGGTGAATAGGTAAGGCAGAATATAGTACCTGCTTAAAAATAAAGAGGTAAAAATAAAATGTATTCTGCTTAACTATTTTTCCCCTATTGTGAAAGACAACATAGGGGTGGGCAATAGTAACAAAACCAAAGAATGAAAGAACTGTATAAGCTCAAAACTTCATTAGATGATTTTGATGAGACAACTAAAATGAACATTATGCAATAATTTCTACACCACATCATATGTAGAAACAGCTGGATTTGCAAAAATCTTACTAAGGTGACATTAAATACATGAATTTCTGCATTTTTAAGTTCACTTTCTATTGCATTCCCCAAAAACTTATACACAAGATTAGAATTTACACATTTATTTCTTTTCTTTGAGTATGATTTTTCCCCTTTGCATTTTATATACTGGTTGGGGAAGTAGAAAGAGTATGAACAGTCATCACTATATCAAGTATTAGTTAGAAAAGGCCATATCTTATAGGAAGACAGTAAAGGCAAGAATGTGAGATATTAACCTGATGATTCCTCTTCAGAATTGGCTAAGTCAAATGATAAAATTAGCAAGTTGCATCAATACAAGGTCAATTTATTTTCCAGTCAGTAAATAGAGTGACCAATATTCTTCAAAAATGCTAATTATAACTAGGAAAAGTCTCAATAAGTGAATCCAAAAATAATTATTATGATGTATCCCCTCCAACCCACCAACCCCGTCTAGGAAAATATGACTACAATTTTTTTTTTGTTTATTCTTGACCAGAGTCCAATTTAGGAGTTTGCCTTCTTATTCCAAAGCAATGAAGATAAATTAAAATAAAAATAAGGAAGTAAACAAGGAATAACAAAAGCAGAGGTAGATTCTCTGTTAAAAAAAGGAAATCAAAAGCAAGTCTGCACAAGTGTGGCCACAACACCACCAACAAAGTAAGGTCTGAAACAGGTAGGCTAAGTCTACTGAGTCTGTCTTCATAATTAACACATCTCAAAGTTTGATCTGTGGATTTGTAACTTTTTAGTGCTACCTAGGGCATTTTCTTTTACAGACAACCTTGTGTTATTATTTAAGACATTTTAATATATCATTTTAGCTCTACTTCTACTTCCTAATGTCAAATACAAGAATTAGGACAGGAGGGGAAATCCAGGACATCTTGTTGGACTGCTAGAGTCACTGAAATCATTTCCACCTGTGAACTTTATTATGTATATAAAATCAATAAAAACAAATGACAGCAATAAGAAGAGTATTTAATGGTACAATTAACAGACTCCACATGGGGTAGAGAACTATGGATAAATAAATATAGTGTAATTTTTCCCTGGTCACCAAATGCTCTTTAGGAATAAAGTAAGTCAGAATACAATTTTAAGCAGAGATCAACTCAACTCCCTGAGTTATTAACTAATGAAGTCCCCTACAAGGAAAGATGACAGGACTGCAGATACAGTTACCTGTACATATGCTGCCTATGGTTTATATGTATATGTATGTATGTATGTATGAAAAGAAAATTTATTTGGTGGACTTTCATGACTGTTAAGCTGACATTGCTTGCACAGATGTATGTATGTGAGTATGTATTCTCTCTGAAAGTGTAAAATAATAATGCTGTAATTTATGGACTTTAGAGAATTAAAACCAACCAAATTACTTTAGTAATTTAAATTATGATGTGAATTATATTTTCCATTCAGTACCTCCATCTGTGCATACAGTTTCACTATATTTTGGTAGAAAGGAATACACAAGGCAAATCATACTTATGGTCACTATAGGCTACACATAGTTTTGTACATTATTTCAAAGTTAAAGAATCAGGGATAAGGCAATTTTTTGTTCAAAAGAAGTGTTAAGCTAGCTCCATTCACAAAAGAAAGTATTGTTTCTGAATGTATTGGTAGGGAACAAAATTTTGGTTAGATACCATTCCTCTCATCACTTGATTTACAGAGTACTTTTTATTATTATTAGAACACTTATTATGTTTATATTTGATTATGGCGCCAACACTAGTCTGTCAGTTCCCTGAAGAGTAGGGATCCTATCTTATTATTGGTATATCTCTTGGAGTCTTAAGTATAACAGTGTATGCAACTTTTATTCCATAAAATTGATGAAATAAATTAAATATCACATTGAACATACACATAGCTCTTAAATTTCTCTCTAGTATCTCAATTTTCTTCTTAAAATGAGGGCTTATATTACAGATTTTGCATGTGAATTAACTGACATGTGAAGTAACTGACATATTTGAAAATAAATCATTACCTATAAAAAGTCTAAAATGGCTTTGACAAAAGGAACTTTCTAGATTATTAGGGATGAGAACATGGAGAAATGTTTCTTTCCCCAATCTTTCCTTAACTCTTACTCATCTTCCACAAATAGGATGATCTTTGTAGAAGCAAATCTAGTAGTCAGTCAGCTTCAGTCAGCTTCTTAAAACAAGCAAGTAACAGTTTGATTTTGTTAAACTGGATCTCCTCCTACATTCCAGCACAGAGCCAGAGTTAGTCATGACTCCATATATTTTCAGAACCCCCAAAACATCAATACAATACGTTCTATAAAAACATCAACATAAATAGCAATATTTATAAAAATGTAACCTCAAGGATATATACACTTATAAACTGATAAATTAATTTTTAAAAATATAGTGTAAATGTATGATTCTCTTGTTTTTCAAATTATTTTTTACTTCTTTGACTTAAAAAAAACTAATAGTAAATTTTAAGATTCAATTCAAAAGCCATCATTTCCTGGTGACAATTTCTCTGAAAAAGTACTTTGAAGAACAACTCTAAATTCATGTCACTTTACATTTTATTCTTTGTTTATAGGTCTGTCCCTGGTGACTATTAAGAGTTTGAGTGTAATGCATTGCTTGTATAACTCTGAAGACCTTGTTACTTAAACCTATACAAGGGCTATTATGAAAGAAACAAAAGTTTTTCAAAATAATTGTCTTCAAAACTAAAATATTCTTTACAGAATTTGAAAAAGTCATATTATTACTAAAAAATCTACAAAGGATGAAAGTTCAACTATTTATTACTTTTCATAAGACTGTTTATACTATTTTATGGATATATTCTAGCTAAAATATCATCTTTTAAAATACCTGTTAAAGACACATGAAAAGAATAAGCACTATATAGATGAAATTATCCAAAAAGCCAACATCTTAATAGTAGGAAAAAAAAAGCCACATAAAAACCAATAAAAATTAATGTCTTTGAAAATATTTTAAATAAGCAATGAGCTGAGCCTTCATCTTCCCAATGCTAAGCACACCAATTCTTATGAGTTGTCTGTATTGTTTTAACCTCTAGGCTATGTTTCAATGTTAACTAGTCTTTCTGATTGAAAACTATCTTGTACCACACTAAAAATCAATATATGATTACATTTTGTTGATGAAAACTGTCTTAAAAGCCAAGTTTTAACTCCTCACCTTGTGGTTTCTGGCATATGCCTGAGTAGTTTTAATTTTTTATTTTTTTTTTTCTATTTTGGATTTAGGAAAAGAAAAAAATTGCATTTTTAGTAAATGCTTACATTTAAAATAAGACACTCTCCTGTTCAATACTTCATACATCTATGTGTTTCAATGAAAATTGCCAAGAGCACTGAACTTAAATAGAAATGTACAGAACATTTTTCCAAATCGTATAAATATATTATGTTCTGGGCACCCTGAACTATTGACCTTCCCTATGAGGGGGATTCTGCCAAAATGCCAGTTAATCATGAAGCACTGCCACAATGGGTTACCCAGAAGCAGAAGGCAATTTAAAGAGCAATTTTAACATGCAATTGCCAAAGCATGCAATGCAGAAAATTTCTGATGATGGCATATTTTATTTCCATTTAATAAGAGAAACTGAATTTCTTAGCTTCAATACCAGATGGTATACCCAGAGGAAATAAGACACATGGAAAAAAAAAAACTAACCCACAAACATACTTCCTTTGATTGTTCAGTGTAATATTTTAATTATTTCCCATTTAAGACAATCTCACACTTCGTAGCTTTTTCAAAATTTATGAAATGTCTGAAAAAGCATCGTGTGAACAATAACCAATAAGACTGTAAGCTAACAGTGAAATAATCATACCCCTCAGGTACATGGAGAAGCATTAGGCAAGCGTAGGTGGTTATAGTTACCAGAGGCTGTAATTACCACCTCTCTTAACTTTGAGAGACCCTGAAACAAGTGAATTGCATTAAGCAAATGATTTCAATGTACTATACAAAGAAAATAAAAAATAGCTTTGGCAACTAGGCAGGACATTTTCAAAAGAGGATATAATAAAACAGTTTTTATATTTCTTAAGTATAATAATTCAAACAGCACATACTTCAGTGTTAACCTCACTAATCAACTGTGCTTCCAATAAAAGTGAAATTGTAAACATTAAACTGTGTTTTCTCAGGGAGTACATTATCTATGTAGATACTATTAAAAATACCTCCCAGGTTTTACCTGTTGTACTTCTGCTAATTTACTATGCTACCATAGAAGGGGTAATAATCTCACTTTCCAAGAACCACAAATTTAGTTAGAACCCCAGCTATGTAACTCTCTGACTTTCCACGAGTCACTGTTTTGTTTTTCCTGAATCTTAGGTTCACCAAATAGAATACCTAGATAAAAAGATAAGTAACTAATGGGATTAGTTTGAAAATAAAATATGTGATTCATATCATCTGTCATTATAATTATAAAGCAACTAATCTTAAACACAAAAATCTACATTGGTATTTGAAAATATCAATATAAAATTTCTTCATTAATATACATAACCAAGACCATATAGTTGACTGCTGTGAAATTTTTACTGATAGATTTCTGGAAAAAAAAGACACAATATTGCCAGAAATAAAATTTCACTAACTTACATACATTAAAATGGATTAAAATGAATTTGTAACAAAGCAAACAGTAACCAATTTACTCTTTGGTAATCAACAGTCAACTATTTATTACTTTGTGATATACAAAAATAAGAAATTTTAAGAGGCAGAAAATAATATTTCATTTCTAATTGCAAGAAATTCATAGGAGATTGGTATCAGAGAGATACACATACATATGTAGCTAAGTTTTTATACTTATTTTTAAGGTCTACTGATGATCTATCATATATGTTGTATTAAAGGACCCACTTTATGTCAATGATATGCAACTAGATGATATTAAAGGGCAAAAACTATAAAAACAGTATATTCTCCCAAAACAGTATATTCTCCCAATTAATAGAATGGTATGTAGAACTGCAATTCAAGGCTTGGCCACACTAAGGGAATTAGATGGGAACTTCCCAAGGTTATGTAGGGTGAGGTGGGAGTCTCAAAGCAAACAATCGCCAATTATAAAGAAATTTTAGGTTTTTGAAATATGTATTAAATATTATAGCAAAAGTCGTGCTTTATTTTGTTGCTATAGAATGCCAAGTTGAGATTAGTGATGGTGCTGATAAAGTCTGAAAAAAATCTCAAATTACAGAAAAGAGATGTGAAGATTGAACAGAGGAAGTACAGAAACATCATAGTTTAAACCAAAACTGAATCTCTAATTAAGATATACAATATATTGGGCCTCCCTGGTGGCACAGCGGGTTGAGTGCCCGACTGTGAAACATCCTCAGCACAGCAGCGAGAGTTTGATCCACGGTCAGAGAGGGGACCCACATGGCTCCCCACACCTTTCCTGCCTCACCCGCTGTTCAATGTACTTGAAAATCAAGTATATAAATACATCTTTTTAACCATAAACTACATTAAAGATACCTTATGAGAACATTAGTAAATTCATAAATATGCAAAAGAAACTTACAACATATGAAAAATAATTTTAAAAACAGGCATTATAGAATTAAGAGTAAAACTACAAGTAGGAGTTTAAAATTATTTTATACCAGATAGCTCACAAATTAAATGTTTCTCAAATAAAGAACCAGGAAAAAAGACCATTATAATTCCAAATGTCAGGACATTTATAAATTTAAAAACAGCTATGAGTGTAAGTTATTTTTACTCAATCCCCTCCCACAAACATAAGGTTATTCTCAAAATAAAATAACTCAAAGCACTTTATATTCATATTTTCGCTTATTAGAGGTCAATATGCATTCTTGAACATAAGCATTTGTAAGGATAAATCAATGCTAACATGTTGCTTTCATCCACTTTATACAGCCTGACAAGCTTTAAAACATAATTTCATTTACTTGCAATTTCCTTTGTCCCTTGCACCAATGACAAATTTCAAATAATTCCCAGGTTAAAAACAAAACAAAACACATTACATTGTACTAGAAACACTCTGTGCGGTAATGCTAATTTTTAATGTTCTATTTTGATGGAAAAAAACAAAAACAAAAACAAAGAACCTAGCAAGATGTTTAAAAGAAATTTGGGGACAAGAAGTAAAGAGGAAGACCACAGGAATAATAAATTGACATTCAATATTTTAATTTGTATGAAATTATCTACACTGAAAGGGGAAAGGTAGTCTCTTTAAATTATTTCTCCTAGTTGATGCTATGAACTTTTCTCTTTCTCCAGTAAGTAGTTATCATATTAACACATAAGAATGAAATAAAGAGTATAGAAAATTTGAAAAGCAATTTGTGTGACATAGGCTGAAACAAGGAGACTTACCCAGCTGTTTTTCACTCATAGGATAAATGTATATTAAATGACAAGTTAGCATACTCAATTGTCTAAATCTCAGACTAATGATCAGGTAGTAAAAACCTCTAGCAGAGGAAATCTTTCATTATCAATATATAAAGTATATTAATATATAAAATCTAA
Organism: Galemys pyrenaicus; assembly: GCA_019455555.1. NCBI lineage: Eukaryota > Metazoa > Chordata > Mammalia > Eulipotyphla > Talpidae > Galemys > Galemys pyrenaicus. Next base: position 10,666,875 of record JAGFMF010011861.1, on the reverse strand, counting down.
TAGATAAAAACAAAACCAGATTAAAAACTACTTTAGGATGAGTATGTATCAAAAAATTGAACAGGTTTCATGGATTTCAGGCCAGTATTTTTGGTGTGTATTATCAGAATATCTTAAATGCTAAAGAGATATTCAAAATAAAAGGTTATAGGTATTTACATTTTCATAGGTTCCCACAGTATTAGCTTTCCATTTTCAGAACATAAATCATTAAATGTTCAAAAGGCATTAATACATGTACTGACACTGCAGGTGTTTTAACATAATGTTGGATAGAATAAAAAATGTCCTTTGGGACCTCCCTGGTGGTGCAGGGGTTAAAAAAACAGACAAGGGCTCTCAAGCTATGGCCAGCCACTGCAGCACAAGTTCAATCCCTAGCCAGCCAGGAAATTAACCCACATGGCACAGCAGACCTCTCCTGTCTGGCCTGCTGCTCCTCTCAGTAGTGTATTTCAGTAGATCCACCTATTCTGTTCCCCACTCTCGCTCGTGGATTTTCTCATCCCCTGCACATCTGGCCTACACACCAGTTCTCCAGTGCATAAATAATTCTCTTTAAAAACTGTTCTTTTAACTGAAAATAAACTATTTTCAAGAATAACTTAAATGATTAAAATTATCAGTGTATTTAGTAAATAGTTAATATTTTCTCCAATTATAGCAATATGGAACAATATGAACATAGGATGTACATTTATACATTATTTTTTTATTTTACTTTTTAATTCCTTTTATAGCCATTTTCCCCCCACATGGTGCTTATTGTTACCATTGTGTTTTAGGCAAGAGCAATCATAAACCTTAAGAATATAGTCTATTTTTATAGTGGGTTATCATTAATTACGTTAATCTTCGCACAAATCATTTTCAACAGAAGAGCTATCTCCCTAAAGCACATTTATATTATAAGATGTGGTCTCTGCACTGACTATAACAAAAATAGTAAGGAAAACAATTTCTACATAGTAGAAAGGTATTCAACTTTTGCTTAAACTGCAAAGTTTTTCTCTCTGGGTAGTACTTTCACAACTATCTATCAGAGATTCTGGACTGAACAAAAGCAGACTGTGCAAAATTACTGTTCAAGAAAAGACTAAATAATAAGAAACAAACCACCTTTAAGTCAGTCAAATTAAGACATAATCAAGAGGATGGCTTCCCAAATTCACTGAAATCCTAGAATAATAATCCTAGTAACAGAACTTGTAATATTGTTCATATATCATGCTTAGGACTAGTTTTTTTCACAAAATAGAGTAGTGTGCTGTTCAGCCTTACCTGCACATTTGGTTCTGGTGATAAGCGGAGGTCCAGGAAGCCCTGTTCCACCTTCCCCGGGTCTGGTAAGTAGAACACGGATCTCATATTCTGTATCTGGATCTAAATGCCATAATTTATAAGTTGGAGCATTGACTGCATGGGTTTCTGTCCAGGAGCCTGATGTCATCCGGTATTCCACTTCTTTCAGGATGATAGGGCCATCACCGATGATGGAGTTGGCATTTAACTGAATCAGCAAATACGTAGGCCCAACGCCAAGTAGCTGGGGAGGGGCAATGGGTCTTGGTGGTTCTAGTAGAGAGAAATATAATATATGTTAATTAGTGGAATTTCCACATATAGATATATTTGTAATATAATAAATAAATTTACAAATTATATACATAATGAACATTTATTAAAAAAGGACACAATTGGCCTGAGAACTGTTGATTTAAAGAGCAAATACATCTGAATCATATGCTGCAAGTTTACCTCAATAAAAATGTAATACAATTAAAATATCAGAAATAATTTTAAGTAAATAAATAAATGTAGCTTTTATTCAGGTAAGGTATTCAAAGATTAAGAATTAGTATAAGAATGGCCTAAATTACAAATCTGGGCTGTAGAGTCAAGTGTCCTGTAAATGAACCCTATTTCTCGCACTTATGGGCTGGTGAGATCTCTATGCCTCAGTTTCTTCATTTGTAAACTAACAGTGTTAAAGGGTTGCTATGACAATTTATAAGCAAATACTTTCACGTTTTATTAAAAACATCTTCTCCAATACATAATCTATACCTAGGTCAGCTCTTCCTCACCTTAAAAACAAGAGACTTAGGTTTTTGGAATCCTAGTTCCATTGGCCTCTACTACCTATCATTCAATAAAACAAAGAAGAGAAACAAAACAAAATCTGAAAGAGAAAAATAAATGTCCAGAGAGCAATCTAAATTTCAAAGAATTGGAAGATCTAACAAAGATTTTAGAATAACCATCATGTAGAAACTCAATAAAGTCCAAGAATCTGAATTAAACATGGAAATGTAGGTTTAGGGTTTCATAAAATATTCAGGAGCAGAATTAGGCCTTCATGAAAAAGAGTGATGCTACAGAGAGGTGGAGAGAAGGAAGGAGGGGGGAGGGAGGAAGGAAGGAAGGGAGGGAAGAGGGAGGGAGGGAGGGAAAAAGGAAGGAAGGAGGGAGGGAAAGATGAAGACAAATGTGAAAAGCACAGTAAGGCTGAAACTTGAATAGGAAAGAACCAGTCAAATAGAAGATAAATATGTACCACTGGACTAAGGTAGAGGACTTTCAGTGTCTTGGTGTTGGGTGTGGTGGTGACATGTGTAGGTGTGATCCTATATCTACCTATAAATCATATACAGTGATCAAAATCAATGTTACTGCATTTAAAAAATCCTTTTAAAATTTTTTAAAAAAATACAAATGACTTAAATGGAAGAAGACCGAGTAGTAATATTTAAGAAAAATGAACAGACTCTATGAGATGGGTCAGAGTCCACTAGAAGAGAAAACATAAGGATAGTGAATAGCCCACAAGGTGAACAGAGAGAAGTTTAGCAGAGATCACAAGACCTACCCTACAAGAGATAATTATAGGAGTTATTTTATGTGAAAAGAAAAAGCCAAAGTACACAAACTCTCCAGCAAGCTGATAACATTATAATACAGAATGACAAACAAAGGAAAATAATGTGAATCAACAAAAAATATTAATTGAAAAGGACAAAATCTACAAGTCAAATAAAAATGAGTTGATACTAGCACAAGAAATACTATTTCAAATGCAGAAAATGTGATACAATCCTCATGGTAACATACACCCACACACAAATTTGGAACAGAGACAACACTTAGAAGGAAAAAAAATGAAGAATCAGAGATAACTGCAAAGAAAAGTCAACCAAATGAAAAGACAGACAGAAAAACATGGAAAACAAAAGAACAGAAATATAAATCAGAAAACAAGAGATAGAATGGCAGTAATTAGGCCCCATATGTCAATAATTAACCTAAATGTTAATAGTCCATACTCACTAATCAATGAATCAAACTGGTTAGATGGATTGAAATAAGCAGGATCCACTTATATACTATGTATAACAGAATCTCATTAGATATTAAGACAAACAGACGCCTAATGAAAGGCTAGAGCAAATTATTTCAAAGCAGTAACAGGAATAAAAGACAAACTCATTCTTATCTGATAAGATATAACTGCTACTAGTATTTATGTGACTAGTATGTAACATACACGCAACAATTATAAACCAGCCAAAAGAAAGACAATGAAAGTGACAAAATAATAGTGGATATCATTTAAACCAATGCATATCAATTCATAAAATGATAAATCATCCAGACAGATAAAAAACAGATACAGGGGGTAAAGAACCTATTGATTAACACTTATTTTTTTCTATCCAAAATCACATAAAAATAGAAAGATATTCCCAGCAGTAATGGTTATTTTAGTAGTAGCTTTTGTAAAGCACCGAGTTTCCGTGGACACCCCAAAAGAACGCATACAGGGATGTAATAATCAAGTAAAGCTTTACTCTGCATGCAGGGGCCGACCGTCCAAATGAGACACGCAGGTCTAGCTGGGGCGTCGACCCTGAGAGTAAGAAGGGGTGAGCTTATAAAGCCAATTTCCCTCCATCACATAGGTTGCAGCCAATAAGCCGAGAGGTCAAAGCCCGCGCAATGAGCACAGCAAATAGCTTTAAAGAGAAACATGTTTCAAAAGTTTAAACTTGTACCGAAGATCCACTTTGGCGGGTGTGGGCTTCTGCCCTGTATCCTGCACATTCTAAGATAACAAGCTGTTTCATATGTCCTGCCCTTAACTGCCCAAGAGAGCCTAAGGTATAGGACCAGCTGACCTACTAGATAAGGAAGTAGGCCTGTAGGTCGTTTTTCAAGTTTCAGTCAGCTAAGTTTAGACAAACTCTGGCTTTAACATGTCTCTGGCTTCAACATTTTCAACCTCATCAGCAGAACCTTATGAAATTTTTTTCGCCAAGGTCACATTGAAAGTGAAAATAAAATTTAGTTTAAATGAGATAATATATCTGCTATGTAAACTGTTTACATGTATAATTATTTCTATGAAAAGTAGTTCTTAAGATTAACTAAAAAAAAATCTGTTCCTTATGGCTTAAAATTGTTTTCAATATATGGCTGAAACTATACACAGGGTAAACCTTTTCAAATTTTACAGATGACTTAAATTGTGAAATTATTCACCCAAAAGAACTTTAAAACCAAAAGAGATTAGAATTTTCATTTATCTGCTCAAGAAAGAGCTAAACATTTCATATCATTAAATTTTACCAACTAGTCTAACAACTTTTATATTTACAGTTTACAAAAGTTTGGGTAGGCAGAGAAGAGAAAGTTGATATATTTTCTAAAATTTAAACTAAAATGAAACTCGGTAGAGAAATGAACATAATAGAAAAAATGCAAATGTCTTCCCAGACTCTCTAAATGTTGCAGATATTTTAAGGAGCAGTCTGTGTCTTGCAAATAAAAGGAGTTGTCTCATATGTGCAATGTTTGTTTTCATTCCAGATGGTTCATATACTGACTAATTTAAGTGGGAAACTATGCTAAATTCATAGCTTTCAGCAATTCTAATCCAGAGCTGCAATACCTCATTCACATTACAGCAAAACAATGACCTGAAGTCACTTTATATTTAATATGATGAAACAATTTCTCAAGTGATTATAAATAACAAAACTTGGATAAGAAAAGAATATAGGAGTTTTGTGAAACCTAATATACTGTGCATAACGAATATTAAATCTCTCACATCAAACCTCTGCAGACCATTGCATTGGCATAAAATGGAGAAGACAAAAGAGGAGAGCATGGATGGGAGGGAGAGAAGAGAAGGGAACCAGAGAAATACCAAAATATAAAACAAAAGCCTCACAGTATGGCAATCAACAAAAGAAACAGCAAACTATTTATAAATACTTTAAGAAAATTGCATGTAAAAAGAAAATAATGCGAAAACAGGAAATGTAGTTTCAAAAAATGCATAAACTAATGTTATTTAACTTCTTGGCATTAAATCTTACCATTGCAATGTAGGTATTATTTTAAGAATTTTAAATTTCTGTTTTTTTAAATATGTCATGAAGTGCTACATTTGATGCTATTTTGCTTTGTTTTTGTTTTTACCAGCAAGCATATGAATTTAAAAACTGAGAATTAATATTCAACACTAGTGATTTTTGGACATGAAGAAATGTGTTTGATGCAATAGCTTCTTGTCCTGCAGAAAGGCAACATTTCACTCTGAGCAGTTTTATGTGTGACTTGCTATGGTCAAGCAAACAAAAGGAGCAGTTCAGTAATCAAAGCAGTAGCTCAAAAATGCAACTGTTGTAATGTTAAAAGAAACCTAGAAGCATCTACAGTGACTAACAGCATGATTACAAGAAGGGAAATCTAGCAGTAATGAGACTAATATACAGCTACATATTAAATATTTTATGTAGAAGGTAAAAAGTAGCCCCTTATTAGCATATGTATTTTGTTTTTAGGCCCCTGAGAAAGAGGAGGCTTATTTATAAAATCTCTATTCATTTCAATAAATTATTCATGAATTTTAATCAGTTAGCAAATGAACAAGTAATTGTTCTGCAGCAATATTAATATTCTTCATAACTTAATACACTATAAGACCCAGAGGTGTGGTGCAAATAAATCCCAATTGTACACCAGGTATCAACTGAAACATGCAATCCCCAAAATACAAGATAAACTTTGCCAATGCTACCAATTAACTTTTAATTGATGACTTACATTCATTATTCTAGACTAAACCTATTATAAAATCACAATTACACAAAATGCTATCTTAGTTTTTTTTAATATCAAGTAACTTAAAGGTCTTGAAATCAAGATAAATCATAATGAACATAATTCTCAATTATTCTATTACTATTGTTTTAAATGCTATTTTAAAAATCTATATGTCACTTATCTAAATTCAATTAATCAATAAAATGCAAAACTATTAAGTAGAAGTCACAAACCATAAAATGTAACTTAAAGTAAATAAATAAGTAACAAATGCCACTTCTTTACTAAACTGTTCAAGTCAACTACCTATGAATCCTATTTTCCTACAAATTGCTTTATTTACAAATCAAAGAAGCCTTGAAAAAACAATATCAATATAACCCTCCTACTACAGAACAAGGCAAAAATAGGGAATTTATTTCATACTGCTACTGTAAAAATATTGCCACAATCTTGGTGGCTTAAAAAAAAAGAAACTTATTTTCTCTTGGTTTTGGAAGTTATGTGTTCAAAATCAGTATTTTTGGGTTGAAATCAAGATGGCAGCAGGTCATAAAATTTCATCCAAAGATAATAGAAGAGTATCAGTTTTTTGCCTCTCTCAACATCTGTTTATTGCTAGTATTGCTTGGCTTGTGGCTACATCACTTCTAACTCTATGCTACTACACATACTGTCTTCTTTGTTCTCTTTAATTAAATATCTCTCTGCCTTTCACCTACATAGAGTTGTGTTTGCAGTCAGGGTCCACAGTGATAAGCCAAACTACTCTCTCCATCTCAAGAGCTTTAATTCAATCATTTCTGCAATGATCATTTTTCCATGTAATTTCAGAGTTACACAATGCAAGAAGTAAGACCTACTATTTTGGAGGTCACTTTTCAACCCACAAGTACTCTGATCTCACATTTCTCCTCCTGGGAGATATGACAGTTCACTTTTTTTTCTAGTTGGTAGAATGTTTGTGAGCAGAATATATTAGGGAAGTTCCCTAGCTATATTTAGAACAGTTGAAATTATAAAAGGGATAATAAATACCTACATTGTATTATAGTTTGGGAGGAAAGGAAATAAAAATAGAAGTGATGAAAAATATTACTCAAAATGGGTAAAGGAGTCAAAAATCCTTATATCTAAAGTAATGCAAAAATCAATATTAAAATATTTGCATTTAGAAGTATGTATTTTCTTTTTTGCTGTCCTTTGTTAATTTAAATGAAATTACATCAAAATCACTGCTATTGTATTCTTTAATCATCTTTCTCATTAGAATTTCATCAGGTTCCAATTAAATAAGAAAACATAGTAGTTCATACTCATGTGGTTTAATTTTCTTACTCATCATCTACTAAATTCTGAAGTGAATAATGAATATTAGGGACTAAGAACAGGAAGAATAACATCAGAGTGGCAAATAATTCAAGCATTTGTCACTGATTCTATATTAATTTTAAATGACTTTATATCATGCCTTTAAAGGATAACAACAGTTTAATGGTACTTGAGAGTTTTGAAAAACTTGAAATATCACTGATAAATAGGAAAATGTCCTTCCTTTCCATAAGAAATGGAGAGCAAGCTATAGATTATCACAGTACTTTCTCTGGGTATTTTATGTTATCTGTATGACAATATAATTTGTTTCATTTTTTCTTAGCTATTAAAAAGAGGTACACATTTGAAAAAGTTTTATGTATATTTAACAATGTTTCCCCTGCACCCACATTTTATGAAAAGTCAGATATATTTATGAATGTGTTCATAGTTTTCACTATTTTCATTTTACTTCATATTTTCAGTCCTAACAAATTCTTTACACAAATACCTCTCTCTTCACCTCTCTGGCTACTACCATGTAAATTTTGCATTATCATTGATGTAGTCAATAAATTCTATTAATTATTATTCAGAGAAATTATTAGTATGCTTTCACAATGTGCATTGATAGATTTTTAAGTTAAATAACTTAATTTAATATAGTAAAATCTTTTGTAACTCAAAATCGCAGTTGAGGGGCCTCCCTGGTGGCACAAGGGGTTGAGCTCTGCACTGTGGGGCTTCTGTAGCCACTGCAGCAGGAGTTCAATCCCAGGCCAGGGAGGGGACATACATAGCACAGCAGACCTTTCCTGCATTGCCTACTGCTCCCCTCACCAGTGTATTTCAGTCTATCTACCTGTTCTGTCCCCCACTTTGTCTCTGGTGAATCCTCTCACCACCCCACCACACCTACCCCGGATTCCACTGGCCTGCACTCCAGCTCTTGTATGGGTAAATAAACAAAATCTTTAAAAAAAAAATGCCAGTTGATAAATTCTTTCCTCAAATATCATTTAGGTTCTTCAGAAGTTTGAATTGGTCAAATAAAGTTAATGCAAACATCAGAAAGTTTAAATGTCAAACTGAAGTTCCTATTCCAGCATAAAGAGCAGATATCAATCAAAAGGAACTACAATTATATTATCATTTTCGTGAAAAATGAATGGGCATTAGCATATATCTATGGTAGAATAAGGAAAGAATGTGTACTGTGAACCACTGCTCACACAATATTTTCTAGATAAAAATATTTGAAAGAAAAACATGAAATAAACACATCTATTGAACAGCTTTATGGAGGTGGAAACACTTTAAAGTAAAAAAAAAAAGAATTACAATTGAATAACAGTCTTTCTTCAATGAAAAGTATATATGTTTATTTATACTACATATTTTTATCAAAATTATATCCAACTGAACAAGTTCCTTATTCCCTCCCAGTTACTCTTCACTGAGTGCAAGTTGCTCAAATAACTGACAAGCGATACTGGATTTCAGTAGGTTGAAGCTAGATTACTTAAAATCATAAAGTGATTAGTACTGTCCCACAGAATAAATTCTCCACTATAAAGCATTAATAGGTTCCTATGGAGCATACCACAACAATCTCAAAAGCAATTTTCCCATAGCAACCCATGGCTAAAGTTTGTCTAAAATTACACCACTTATATTTCTGTTTTTTACAAGAGCATTGGAGTAGAATTTTGAAGAAGGTATAAACCTTAAACAAGTAATCGTTTATTCACACACCCTTGACCACAGTCAATGAGGCATAGTTAAATGGGCATTTGAAACCACAGATTACTCATCAGCAAGTGAACAATCAAAATAATTTATACCAAGAAATAAAAAAAGGGGCCTCCTGGTGGCACAGTGGGTTAAACAACGCACTATGAAGCAAACCGCAGCCACTGCAGCACCAGTTCAACCCCTGCTGCCATCAGGGAGGGGACCCACAAGGTGCGGCAGACCTCTCCTGCTGTGCACACTGCTCCCCTCAGCAGTGTACTTCAGTTGATCTGACTGTTCTGCTCCCGGGTCTGTCTGTGGTGAATCCTCTCACCCTGCCCCCCACTTCTGGCCCATACCCCAGTGCTTGTATGCATAAATAAATAAATCTTAAAAAAAAAAAGAAATAAAAAAGGTGTTCAAAAACCAAAGGAATTCCCTTTCTGGGAATTTACTTTAAGGAAATAATTTAAATCCTATTTAGAAGGAAAAAAAAAAAAACAAGCAAAATATCTAATAATAGGAAAATGATGACATAAATTATGGCACCTCTACTCACATAAACCTAAAGGAGTAAGTTGTGAAAATTACAGATCAAGTGTCAGGAGACAGCTAGCTAGCTTTATTTCAAAAAGTAGAAGTTTGCGGCTTCCCTGGTGGCGCAGTGGGTTAAGCAATGCACTATGAAGCAAACCACAGATACTGAAGCATGAGTTCGATTCCTGCCTCTGGTCAGGGATGAACCCACATGGCACAACAGACCTCTCCTGCCTGGCCCACTGCTCCCCTCAGCAGTGTGTTTCAGTCAGTCTGCCTGTTCTGCTCCCACTCTGTCTGTCTCCCCACTCCTCTTACCTCCCTGGACTCTGGCTTGTACCCCAGCTCTTGTATGCATAAATAAATAAATCTTTAAAAAAAAAAAAAAGTAGAAGTTTATCCCTAGGGGAAAAGTTACTCACCAAACACCACCACCATCATCACAAATAAAGATAACAAAATGCTAATAGTAGTAATTGGAAAACAAGGAAAGTTGGGGTGATGGGTTAGTTCCTTTATTTATTTTTCCCATAAAATTTACAATGTGTTCATGAAATGTTCTCTTGCATCCTCACTGTCTGTTACAGTACCTCACAAAGTCCAATAATGTTGTTCTAGATTGAACAGTTTGTTCAACAACTTGGGGGCCAGAGAGGAGTTACTATGTCACTGTAAAATAAATTATCTGCACACATTTTGAACATCTCATGCAAGAAAATTTAGGGTACACCTTCAAAGAGACAACCATCACTTAGAGATGGTAACAGTAAAATTTTGTGTATTTATTAATTTATTTTCAATGTTGAAATTAAAACCTAAAATATAAGATATAGCAGCTCATGCTTTGGATCATGTAGCCAATTTCTCTGACATTGATACATAGCACCTACAAAACATTAGTATTTAATTAAATGTTAGTTGCCTGGAACAAAAAGAACACTTTCTAAGCAACGGCTTACTGACCAAGTGGCATCCAGTGATTTATTCAGCTTATTGAGGGGAAAAAAAAAGCACAACTAGAATTTATATAATTGTTTTAGTCAAATCACATCCAATATTTTTATAAATTTTTTGTGATTTTATAGGATTTTCCATGTCAATAAAAAGTACATAAAAACTTTTAATTTCAATACATAATACCTAGCAAAATACACACTTACATTAACAGAATATTATTATTATATGTAATAACTGATGAGTTTCTTGAACAAAATTATATTTCAAGTTAGAAGAAAATTCAGATGTGCTCAATATGCCACACTTCTCATACTAAATAGCTATTTTGTCTTACAATCTCTGTGTAACGCGCATCCACTTTTTAAACTCTAAGGTCTGTGGAATTACAGTATTTAAATCTCAATGATATGGCACTTTCCTGCTGCCTGAAGTGTTGGAATAAGAAGAATCATTGCAGTAACAAAACTGCAAATTTTGCGTACTAAATTTTATATTCCATGCATTATGATGGCATTTTATATCTTGATTTGAAAACACTGCCACAATAACTTTATTACCTGCTTGAGATAAAGGCACAGCAGCAACATACCACTTTATATCTGGCAGCAGAATCTAAATACAAATTTTGGTTCATATTTAGGGTATATGAAATGTTGAAGATATTTTGAAAAGTGAAGTTTATTTGTCATTTAGTCTATATAATCTGTGCAATAACTACAAATTTATAATTCATTCTGTGAAAAATCAACACTGCCTCATTATTACTTATCAATGATTTGGTTTAAAACTATAATACAATAAGTCAACAAGTTTTTTTTAAATGTCCATAAGTACCATAACACATAGCAATAAACCACATTCTGTGACGAAAATTATGAGTCTCTGAGTCATAGTTAATATAAAAGACTTTTCTTATGACTATTTCAACTCCTCACCTCAGCTCAGTAAGACCACAAACTGCCCATGCATTTCTAGAAAAGAACATCCAGTTGATTCTAAAAATAACAATTAGGACAGTAATAAAATGAGGAAAACTTTAACGCATTTATGAATTGTTTGGCAATGCCAATACATACTCTAATAACATTAAATATGCTTCAATTATACAGGCTATTATGACAAATGATTTAGAATGACATATTTATATTTTTATATTTATATTAAGATATAATGGCATTTTCCAGTAAAACAAGAGATGTCTATTAATAGAAGATTCTACTGTAATATTGCTGAGGTTATAATTGTTTACCTTTCTCATATAAATATATACTCATATATATGTAAATATCTCACATGCATATGCTTTATGTAAAATAATAATGTAATCAAGAAAAATATTGTTAAAAATAATACAAGTATATATTGTCATATCTAAAATACAAAAACATTAAGATATCTCATAAGCTTAAATTTCAAATTCTATGGAATTTTAATACTATGCAATTAAAATAATTTTCCAACATTTAATTGCAACCACACATAATCTAAGTTTCCAACTTGACACCTAAGAAAATATTTTTTGGTATTGACTCATTGTAATACATCATAATATAAAGAACATAATAACCATATATTCATTATAAATATATACTCTGATCATAAATGATGAATGGAGTTTCTAATGCAACCAGCAACAGATGGTCATTTTTCCAATGCAATGATTTAATAAAGTTAGAAGAAAGTAGGAGATACTACTTTCTCCCTCTACTCAGTGACCCTGGTTACCAGACTTTATTTACACCAAGTTAATCAGAAAAAATTTATTGGTTATTTTACATGATTCTGGAGAGTACAGGGGGACCATCTTTGTGCCAGGCAAAGCTCCAAGTGTATACAAGAGATATATTTACTTTTGTTTAATGAAAAATAATTTGTGGTTACAATAAAAATAAGATTTAAGTCATATAGATTAACACCTCCAGACAGCAAATTTTAGGTATGTGCTGCTAACTCTGAGTGTGGCAGACTATTAAAACACTTTCAGTTCAAAAACCATAAATCTTCAGAAACTTTAAACATTTTGATAACTAAGAAAGTGTCATTAGCTTATATAGATCCAACTAGCATTTGTAATGTGAAGACTACTAGTTTATATTCATTCTATATGACAAATGATAAAAATGAGCAACAAAAGATTTCCTCAAGTTTGAGATTAAACAAAACAAAACAAAAAAGTGTGTGGTGTGTCATATTCTATTAGATTCCCTTATGTCAGGAGATAGCAAACTTTAAGTATGAAATAAGCAAATGCTATCAAAGACTCCAAATCAACTATTCTGATGCTAATGAGATAAAAGAACCAGGAGATTTAAACAGGAACCCTGAGGACAGTTTTCTTCAGACTTCTATTTAAATCTTTGAACTAAGAAAAACAGGATTTTATGGATGTACAGGCATAATACCATAAAAAGACATTGCTATAAAAAAAATTAAACCAAGAGTTTGGTCACCCTTATTTAAGAATAACTGTTGATCACCTAAATAATTATTAATCATCCGGTTCTATTAGTATTCTTTTAGGGGCCAAAACATCTGTCTCGAACAGTCAAAGAGCCATCAAATATAAAATAACCCTGCCTAGTTTTATAATTAGATGGAAACAGGAATCAGACAATAATTATACACCTATCTGAAAAAAAAAAATAAGAAAGTGACACTTTAAAGATATTTAACCATGCACAGTAAACAGGTACCTGTCCAAGGACATTTTATGTTACTGTGACAGTTCAGCCAGCAATAGGCTTTTTATCACCTTGCCATTCAACCACACCCACTTTCACACCACAATGGGGCACCTCAGCATTCAGAGTAACAAAATTAATTATTATCATCTAAAACACAAAATAACAGAAGGCAGTTTAAGCCTTTTGCATAGCAAGGGGGAAAGTTTCCAAAAACAGTTATATAAAGGATGTCAAGACGGTAAGTGATGCAATTATAGGGCTAAGGGGTTGGGTTGCTTTTTACCAACTACTGCTCCTTAAGTGACAAGAAACCATATTATACCTTGATAAGTATCATGCCTTTTAAAAATAAGGGCATGAAATGGCTATAGACACAGATTGTTAATATATTCTTTCTGTAAACTTGAAATTTTCCATCCCTTTTGCAAGTTTAACAAAGTACACTGAAAATATGCTAGGTAAAGAAAACACAAAAGAAATGTAGAAACATTTTTAAGGGAAATGGAGACTCAATCAAGTAATAACTCCATCAGTAAACTTAACATGAAAAAGTATTTGTTAATAAAGCCTAATATTTTAAGTATTAGAAAGAGAAAATATCTTGCTTCTTTAGCATGAATTTTTATAAAATAACACACAGAAATTTTGATAGCTGAAAGATCTCTTTATTGTACCTGATGATACATTTCTTGTTCCTAAACTATATTATTATATTTTCAAACATATATGGTTATGTCTACATTCAAGTTTTAAATTATGAATCTGATATTGGGTAAAATCCAAGAAAACTAACTGGGAAATTAATCATAGAAGTATGTCATATGTATTACTAGCAAAAAGTGCACTGATATGTTTGAATTGTAAAGGCTTAATTTGTGCTTGGGTATTTTAAATCATGATTCAAGTAATTTTAAGAATGAAGCTAGACTATTACCTCTCACCATGTACAAAAACCAAATCAAAATGGATCAAAGAATTAGACTTCAAACTCAAAACCATAGAATATATAGAGAAAATTTACGTAAAACACTACATGACATGCATCTTAGCAACACATCACCTAAAGCAAAGAGAGTGAAGAAAATTATCTGGAACTATATCAAATTAAAGAGCTTCTGAACATAAAAAGAGACACTACCCAAAACAAAGAGATACCCCACTGATTGGGGAAAAAAAACTTGCAATCCATGCTACTGATAAGGGGTTGATCACAGATATAGAAAGAACTCACCAAACTCAAGAAAAAAAAGTAAACAATCCAGTCAAAAAATGGGCAGAAGAACTTAAAAGACATTGAGCACTAAAATATATCTTTAAGATAAGTCAAGTCCATCTACAGGAGGCAGTTAAGTTCTAAAGTCAGTCACTTTTATGTAATAAGTATATCATGAGGTAATGACACCATATAAAACATACATTAAACATTTCCTATTATTTTGCAAGTATAAGTTCTTAAAAGTATTTACTTAATTTTATCTATGATAAACTATTTTTACATTGTTCATGTATTTCCCAGTCTCTAATTACCTTTTAACAGTATTCCAGAATTATTAATGGTCTGACATCATTAAATATATATTAGATTGCCACTGTTAATTCACAGGAAAACTCTGCAAGCCCATTTAATGACATCTCTCTAGATGTTTACTCAGGTAGCAAAAAATAGTGGAGGTTACTTTGCAAGTAAGGCATTTGAAATAGGGAGTTTGGTTTAGGATTTGAATTTCTGCATTAAGTGATGTACTCACAGTGTATCACTATCTTGAATTTAAAAATGGAGTTAAGTGGAGGAGAAATTTCACTCTGAATACAAATTAAAAGGTTTCTAATCCTATTTCACAAAGCTGAATGTAGTGAGATAAAACACAGTCAGAAAGAAAGAAAAATAAAACAAAGAAAGAAGTGGGGGAGTCTGAAAGTTTCATCTGAATTGATCAAATATGACTGGACAATAGAAAACATATCTTGCTAAGAGCTGTCTAGGAGGCTGAAGTTAACATTAATATGAAATGAATGGCAAGTACTGATAGGCATAAGGCTACAGAAAGAGGACAGACTACTGATCCTGAATGATTTATATTTTCTGCAATCAAGGAAGCTTTGAAACTCAAAGAATCTAATGATATTATTAGATAAATTGAGGATAATTGCAAATATTTTATAGCACAACAGAGGAAATTCATAATTCTTGGTATAAAATGCAACAACAATTTCAGAAAAGAGGGGAAGAAGAATGAAGGAGAAATATCTGAGTACCCTCTTTTTGTAAACCACTTATGTGTCAGGTTATGTTTAGATGTTCACAAAGCCCTAATAACTTTGCTAGAAAGTAGGTTGAATAAGGGCATGTGTATGTGTGTGTGTATATATATATATATACACATGTGTGTGTATACATGTTCCTGCTAGTACAACAAAATCTGGGAAAGGGACATGCATGGTGATCATAGTTTTAAAAATAAACTACACTTAATTTAAAGAGGGTCATATATGTTCTTTTCCCCTACGGAGAATTACTGCTATAAAATGATAGCTCATAGTTATAATGCTACATCATCAGGATAGGCAGGAGTTAAAAAAATTAGTCAAGCAAGTAAATTGTCTCTAAAGTAACAAAATAATCACAGTTAGAAAGTAGTTAGCACCATTGAAATTCAATGGAAAACCTCATAAATCTGTTTCTTATTGATATGATTCAATGCACTACTTGTGTCAAATAATTTTTTCTAAATGTCACTATATAATTTAATTATTTTTCTATAGCACAGTCTGGTCAAAGGAGTATGAGATCTGACTGAGCTGGATTACAATCTGGAGCCACCAGCTAAAAACCACATGATCTGAGCAACCTTATCATATTAAATTCACTTTGAGTAAAATCAGGATATTATCTAGTTTGTGAAGCAAATAACATATTTGATAAGGGAGTAAGATTAAAACTATATAAAGAAATTACACAACTCAATAGCAATAAAAATGTTTAAAAATTTGGCAAAGGATCCAATTAAACATTATTCCAAAGCAAACACAGATGGCCAACAAATTAATGAAAAAGGTGTTCAACATTTTTCATCAAGGAAATCAACATCAAAACCACAATGAGACACCACCTCACACCTTATAGAAAATATACTATCAAAAACAAGTGTTAGCAAGGATATGGATTATTGTTAGGAATGTCAATTGCTAGAGCCACAAAGCAAAACAGTATGGCAATTTTTCAAAACAAAACAAAAACACAGCTACCATATGATCAATCAGTTCTACTTGTGGGTATTTATTGAAGAAAATCAAAACACCAATCAAAAAGATATATGCAGCCCCCCCCACACTCCGCCCCAGTTCACTGAAGCATAATTTACAATAGCTGAACCATGGAAACAATGTAAATTTCCACTGATAGATAAAGGAAATATCACACACACACAAGATACACACACAGGACTATTATTCAGTTACAGAAATGAAAAGTCTTTCCATTTGCAACAGCATGAATAGATCTTAAAGGGATTAGGCAAAAATGAAATATATCAGACAAAAACAATTACCAGAGGATCTCACTTATATGTGGAATCTAGAAAAAACAAACAAAAACCACCAAATTTACAGATACAGAGAACATATCAATACTAATGCGGGTGATTGAGAGGAGGCTGGGTAGAGTTAAGTGGAGGTGGTCAACAGTCACAAATTTCCAGTTAGAAGATAAGTCATAGATATGCAGTATACAGAACAACAAAAACAATTGTTGTAAAACCAGAAAAATAACATATATAAACTATTTATCACAACAGCTGGTACACTGCAAATGTACTATATATGCTATTTGTTAAATTACAACACACACTAAACATTTATATTGTTTTGTTAAATTTGCATTTATTGGAAAGAAGAGTAAAATGCTTAACTGTGTTCTCTGTCCACTTACAGCAATTAGTTACTAAAATAAGATTGTAATTTGATGATAACAAAATTTCACCACCAATGTATAAGGGAAGTGAAGATCTCAAGCACAATCATTTGAAAAGAAAACTAAATCCCTAGGGACAAATCCTGCTTCTTGACATATCTCACTCAAGTCAAATGAAAAATTACACTTCCAGATAAATGTATAATTCCACATACTAGTTATTTATTAAATCTGTAATAGTTCCTTTTTTGGTTGTAAAAAAAGGCATGAGCAATGTGTAACCTCATTTTAAAAAAAACTAAAGAACTATAGTACAAAGAAGAAATTGTAATGTGTTATAATTTGAAGACGTTACTTTCATAGCTACATACAAAATGATAAGACTGTGAACAACATGTGTCTTAGTCATTCTATTTTATGGTAACTGCTCACAAATGCTAATCAAGTCATTTTTTTTGTTATTCAAAGTGACTTGAAGAATAAACAAATGTAACTAAAAGGCTTCTGCATAATGAAAGAAGCTATCATTAATACAAAAAGACATTCTACTGAATAGGAGAAAATATTCACAAGTTATACATCTGACAAGGGATCTACAAAAAGCTCATGTAATTCAACAAAAGAAGACAACACTATCAGAAGAATTTACAGAAGAGCTAAATACACTTTCTCTAAAGAAGATACACAGTTGGTCAACAGACACATACAGTAATGCTCATAATCAGTTATCTTTGGGGAAGTAATGCAAACCACAATAAAATACCAAATCACAACCACTTGGATGGAAACAAGTGCTGGAAAGAATGTGAAGAAAAGTAACCATTGTATATATGTGGCTGGTTAGAAAGCACACTAATCTAATGTTTGTGAGAAAGAATGTGATATTTCTAAAAACATAAAAAAAGAGATCTACCATATGATCCAACCATTGTACTCCTAGATATCTACCTGAAAAATACAAAATCACTAAGTAGAAGGAATATATATGCACTCCTATGTTCATTGCAGGGAAACTTACAGTAGCCAAATTATAGAAACAACCTAAGTGTCCAACCCAAGCTGAATGACTAATAAGTTAGGGTAGAGTATATGAAACAATAAACAGAAAGGAACACTATATAGTTATAAAGATGAAATCTAGTCATCTACCACAACACAGATGGAACTCAAATATATTATGCTAAGTGAGTCAGGAGGAGAAACACAAATTTCAATTATAATTGGAATACACAGAAACAGGAACAGACAAAACTAAGTCAAAACAAGTCATAGAATTCTGTAGCACTGAAGCTATCAGAGGAGGAGAGTAGAGGCATGGAGGAGCAAAAGGGGCTGCAGGCTCACTGAACTATGTTAGAGGACTCTTGGTGCCTTCTTGGTGGGTGTGGTGTGGTGTGGTGTGGTAACATACATCTGAAGGTGTCAACTTTAACTTGAATCATAACTGTTAATGATTTTTTTAAAAAGTACATGAAAACAATTTGAATTATATATTGCTGTTGGGTTTTTTTTAAGATTTATTTAGTTTTTTATGGAGATGCAAAGGAGAACCGAGGTGTAGGCCAGAGGTGTGAGAGAGACAGAGTGGGGAGAACAGGCAGAATGACTAAAATACACTGCTGAGGAGAGCATCAGGTCAGAAAGGAGAGGTCTGCTGTGCCCTGTGGGTCAACTCTTTGGCCTGGCCAAGAATAAAACTCAGGATGCAATGGCAATAGAGCTGAGATTTAACCCCTATACCACCAGAGAAGCCAAGATGTCTTGCACTGTTTCTAAACGATTCAATCAAGGTTTATTTTTAGTATTTAAAGATTATCAATGTCAAATGCTAAGCTCACTATTTCATAAGGAAGATACATTAAAAATATAGGTAAGGTAAGAAAAATTTAGAATATGGAGAATTTAACGAATAATTATCATAAACATTTTAATCATTGTAACAAGTTTCATATAGCACCATAGGCTCAAGATGATGAAAGGTCACTTATATATTGCCAAACACATTTTTATGAGATAAATTTGATTATAATTGCTACAACTATTTCAGCCACAATTTAGACATAGAATCCAATTATCCATTTCATTTTCATTTATACCTCATGGGCGAGATCATTTATCATGTTTCATGATAATGATCAGAAGACACATGGAAAGTGATTTCTGGAGGTAACAAATTACCTACCATATTAGCATAGCTTACAAGATCCTGTCAACAACTACTATGCATAAATATGAGGTAATTAAATTTACAATGTGCAGGAGTATTTGATATGCTACTTGCTTCCTTCACAGCTGCCAAAAATCTGGGTTGCTAAATGCAGCAAACCTGTTTGGTTGCAAATCAGGAATCATTATGCTTCAGAACTCCAACAGGTAGTCGGTATGCTGTGGCTCATGATGCTGAAATGCATCTTTCATCATCTGGTATTATTACTTCTTGCAACGAAATCATCCATCATTACTGCAGAGACAGCTTGGAACGATAGTCGTAGACCCTCACATCAGTGCTCCTTGAACTCTGTCTCATCCATCTTTTGCATCATTCCTGATTCACAGCTAAGTACCCTTCCTGGCTGCAAAACCAAGTGTGAACCTGTAATGCCTTTAACCTACAGTGCCTCTCTAATAGTAATTGATTTCTTTCTATTATGGAGCTACTGTTTGGGAAAAAAAAAAAAAAAAAAAGCAAAAAAATAAAAAAAAAAACCCAGGTTTGCTGATGCTGAAGGATGATTTTTAAAAAGACATGAGTTACAAAATTCCAACACTTATTGAGAAATGCATTAATTTGTTTTGTTTTGTTTCACTTTGCAAGTTAAGATTCAGAATTGCATTAGTATTTCTATTTGAATATTTATTCATAAAAGTAAAAAAACAAACATATGCAGATATATATTCCTGAGTGAAAGCGTGTACAAAAAGATAGCCTATAGCATGTATATAACTTCAATCTTTAGTTCTGAAAATTATTAATCAGAGTTGCAAGTATATTTGATAGTAAAATAATAAAAACTTTAAGGTACTTAATATGCTGAAACTGTAAAACATCAGATATCCTTGACACAATGCAGAGACATACTTAAAGTTAGATGGAAGAATGTACATGAAAACTGCCATTAAAATAAATCTCTCACACACTCAAGTCTCCTTCTCTGACTGCAAAGGGAATCTTCTAAAATGATACCATTAACACAATGGTTGGTGTACTATAAACTATATAAGATTAATATGTTTTAATTATGATTTATCAGAATGCTGTTATAAAAATTTAGTAAATCAAAATGGTCAATATGTTCCCAGTGGCAGACTGGCATTCCATTGTCAATTCAAATCTTTAACATTTGACTTCTCTGACATCTTGCACCTCTACCATCTATGTTCAATCTCAAAGACCCTGTTTTTCAATATTAACATGCATCAACCAGACCAGTCAGGGTAACTACTTTATAATAATCTTGCACAACACAAAGAAATATCAACCCTCGTAGGAAGTTTTAATAAGGGAAAATTATGTGCCAAAGGAACTCCTTTTCTACTGAGAAATAAATATTTTCCAACTGTTTGTTACAATGTATGTCATTCTTTTTGAAAAATTTGATTTATTTATATATTTATTCATACAGAACTGGGGTATAGGACAGAGGTACAGGGGTAAGAGGGCTCACCAGAGACAGAGTGGAGAATAGAACAGGCAGATCTACTGAAATACACTACTGAGGGGAGCAGCAGAAAAGACATGAGAGGTCTGCTGTGCCATGTGGGTTAGCTCCCTGGCCAAAGATCGAATTCATGCTGCAGTGGCTGACAATAGCTCCACAGAGCTGAGACTTAGGCCCTGAGCCAGGTCCCTAGCCTGAAGACTGAGAAATGCTATTGGCTAAAAGTCTTAGAAAGCCAGTCCCTCTCCTTCTGATGCTTTAAATACTGATGTCATAAAAAGACATATTTAAGAGCATTATTAATCCAGAGCACTGAAATCTGAAGAAAAGGGAAAGCAGAGTTCTAGTTTAGTTCACCTTATTTCTAGGAAATCAAATATTTTCACAGAGAATAGAAACAATATTTTCACTTAACAGAGATCCTCAAGTGTAATGAAGAATCTATATACAACAATAGGAAGAAAATATGTAAATGTGAAAGAACTTGTTTGGGAATTTATGCGTGGATAAGATAATGTAAGGAATAAAGGATAAAAGACATTTAACTATGCTCTGATTCTCTTTTTAAATTTTCCATTTAATTAAATATATTTACTTTTATACTTAACAGCACACCAAAAAGTGGTATTTGCTAAAGTCTATGGTCTACGAAATGGATCTTTCAAAATACAAAATTAATTTTTTCCACTAAATTACTATTGTTTAATTCATCTTGCATTGAATTCTTGTTTAATACCTTACAATTAGTCAAATTTTTATGTGTGGTAAAAGGAAATATTTTAAATCTGTCTTCCATGTATCCTAACCAAATGTTTACAGTTGAAATTACTATCTATGTTCTTAAATTCTATAGTCCTTTACAATATCTGCTCACAATCAAATTCTATGTGGTATTCCAAAATGACTACTTCATCTCCTATAATTCTATAATGTCCTTAACAGTATTTCCAACATTATCTCTCACCACAACCAGACCTTTCAGTTTCTACTACAACCCCCTTCAAGGATGCCTCACTTCTCAATTTTTATGATTAGAACCTGCTAATCCCCAAAAGTTCCTAAATTAAGTAACCCAATAAATTTATATTCCATATTCTAACATTCAGATTCTTCTACATTTCACAGTTTCAGGTTCATCTGAACTTCTTCCCTTGAACACTGTGCTAAAATGAGTAATTATTCTAGGCCCATAAGCATGTTTCCCCATGCCATGCCCTAAGTTTGAGATGCCCTTTATTTATCTTCAATGAGCCAAACACTACCCATTGTCAACAGTAAGCTGAAAATGCTTCCATCTCAGCGATTCTGCTGACTACGAAAGGCAGCAAGGATTCTGTCTTCCTCTACACTTGACTGTGCCATTATATGGCACCTGAAAACCCATTGTTTGGTTGTTTTTTTTTTTTTTTTTTTTGCTTTGACAGCAACTATTTGATTATATCTGCTGAGTGTTGGCTATAGACTACACACACACACAAGTGAATAAGCAAAGGTAAATCGGCCTTGACTCTGTCAATCTAGTTGTGGAGCCAGATGCTAAAAAAACAATCACATGTTGAAGACTAGTGAACAGGCACTACAGAAAAAGCCAAGGCTCTATGTGTAAGAGAGCCTGGAAGGCAAGTAAAGGAAAGCCAGTGTTGTTCAAGTTTGGTGAGTGAAGGAGAGCCCAGGGAGGGGATGGGAAGGTAGATTGAGTCAGATGAAGACATGGCCTAGAGACTGATGAAACATCTTAACTGTAAATTGTGTGAGCAAGAAGCCATCACGATTAAAAAAAGCACTATCAGATAGATTGTTGGTAGTATAGCCAGAGTGGTTACTGTGTGAAGATTGCTTTGAATGTGGCAGTGTGGGGATTCCAGTGAGGAGATTTTATAAAGTACAGGATAAAAGGATAGACACATGGATGGAAATGTTAAAGTAAGGGTACAGAAAGTGCTGAGCACCTAGAATATATGTAGTAAAATTCAAACAAATGAAGAAAGCAATTAACATACATATTTCTATTTGCTGACTCTTAACAAGGCAAAAATATTTAAGATTACTGTTCTATATAAATATTTGTCCTGCATGTCCTAATATCAGGCACCACAAAATAGCATTTGAACACATATAGTTAAATAATATTGGGGGGGAAAATTCTAAGATAAAATTTTTCATTTCTTTCCTGTATCAGAAAATGAGTATCATTTAGCCTATTTTAGGAAAAATTGAGAAAATGGAATGAAGTAAAGTGCAGGCACACAAATGCTTGAGGGTATAAAAAAAGAAGTAAAGGAGGAGGGAACAATTGTCAAGGTCCTAAAACAGACACTTGCTTGAAGAGTTGATAAGCCTGTTGTGGATTATGGAAGGAGCTGAGTGATAGGAAATAAACTTTGAGTGCTATCAGGAGATAGTCCATCAAAGGCCTTTGGAACAGGAAAGGTCTATGACCTTTTGTTTCTCCTAATGTAAAGGGCAATTTGAGGAGGAGGTAATATGAGAGTAGTAATGGATCCCCCATGTGTGTATGAAGATGAAAGAAAATGCCAAAGGCAATTAAGAACAGGTAAACAACCATGTAGATAAAATTTCTTCCCAACAAGGAACAGTACAGTATTTGTTTTCACAATGCCAGATTCTTTGCCATCACAATTAAATTTTGATTCCAAAATACACTGCAGAAAGACAACAAAATATTTTCTTAGCTAAGACATAGAAAGAAAATGGAGAGCAAAACAAAGGTATTTTCCAAGTTATATCCTAAAGTTGAAAAATAACACTGTCCCTATATACATTTATATGACATATTTTCTTTAAAAACAAAAATCAGAGCTAAGATGAATCTGCAGAGATTCTTGTGAATTTGTGTGTTAAGAAAAGCTACCCGTATTTTGTTACAATTTTTAATCTTTGTCTAGTCCTAAATTCTCAAATCTTTAAACACTATAAAAGGTCCGACTTTTTCATTTTTTTATAACAAACAACTAGTAACTAAAAAAAAGCAACACCAAAGAAGAAAATATTAATGTATATCCGTTCTTACTCATGTTGAACTTATAATTGTTTTTAATTTTTACCAACTAAATTGTTCTTATGAAAGGGAATAACATGATTTACATTTATCTGTGTGTATAGGAAATGATTCTGTAGTAAAGTGATAGGATTCTTTTGAACATGTGAGTTAATTTATCTAGTAATTGACTCCCAAACTTTTCATGAGCATTTTCTATTTCCCATGCATTTCCTAGGTTATACTCTAAGTAGGGCAGATTCCTGATGAGATTCTACTAATAAGCAGAATATGTATTTTTTAGTTTCTATATGTGAATAGCTATACATAAATGCTTTATGTTAACTGTAAACAGCTAAACACCAGAAATTACCAGTCAGTTACAGCCTGCTTTCATTGACTTTCTAAAAGATGAACCAGTGAGTGAGACTCAAGAATAATAGGCAATAAAGTAACATACTACCACATTTATATTGCTCTTTACCCATTATGTCATTAAAAACTATGAATTACCTCTGTCTTGCTGATCGATTTCACTGTCAGCTACAGAGCATCTGTTTAATTAACATTCTATAAGATATATTATATCTTCACAGTATATTATTGATCATATTAGTATCAATAAAGGATTTTTATAAAATAGTATATTTGATAGAGGATTTTCTACTTATTAGGGTATTTTATTTTTCCTATAGAATTAAAAATGTGACCAAAATCAAAGTTCAAACCATTTACGTCCAAATATTAAAGAATCCTATATTTTGCTATAAATTAAAGTACAAATTGCTTGAAAGCAGAGATTTTTGTTATTTCTTCATAATTCCCCAACACCTATTACCATTTAAATAATTAATAAAGTCTACTAGTTGATTTTCAAAAGAAGGTGCAAACTGATTTATTTCTTCCTTTTTGGTTCAGGGCAGGGGAAAGAAAAATAGTAAGATAAGAGGGAAATACAAATTACAAAGACACTTTTAGTCCAAGAAGTAGCTTGAAGACGTTTGCAAGAACTGGGGATCCAAATTACATTTATCACTAACTTTAAGAGAACAGAACTGAGGGGCTCAGAAAGAAAATACAAACTGCTATCAGTGTTCTGAAATCAAATTCCCTAGAGTTCAACAGAAAGAATTATTTGGCATGCAAATAATTCTGCTATCTCCTTGATCCTTCTCAAATTCTTAAGTGAAAAGCTCCAACAAAAGTACCCTCCCCAAACATAGAGACAGGCACCTCAAGTGCTAAATGTTATATAGAGCTCGTGGGAATCACTTATATAAATATACTCAGAAACCCTTAGGGAAAGCACTCTCATTGAATTTTAATTTTTAAAACAAACACAGAAAATATAAAATGAAAATAACCACTAGGGTAAAGCAACTCTAACATGTTTTTGAAGTGTCATGAAGAAGATCAGCAGAAGATAAAATTAATAGAAATTACATTTGAATAGTGGTTTACAAAAGTGTATAGAACAGAACTTCAATAATAATATACTATGTGAAATAAGGACATCTAATGTCCTTTTCTCATTTAGAATTTAAAATGTACCCAACAACTTGTACACTGAGTCACCTGAATTATAAATACCCACTAAAAAAAAGAAGAGTCTAATTGTTTCTTTGAGAAGGAAAGAGTAAGAATGTAAAAAGTTTACATCAGTGACATTTGTAGACTTTTGGAGATCCTTTTGGCATCCCCTGACTATCATTTTCTTTCCCTACTAAACATGAGTAGTGGGACAATTAACATGAGGTTTATACAACTGTTCTTAGACTTTCATTAGAGTTCATAGATGTTTAAATTGTACTCTTACAGATAACTTCCAATTTCCTATCTAGCTGACCAGTTTTGCCAATAGAAGCAAAAAACCAGTATGTTCAAATCATCATTTAGAAAAAGACACTTCATATGAAATCCCAAGTCTGAGGTAGAAAGCAGAATGCTGAAGGACTCAAGCTAGAAATTCCTCCATGTTTTCTTAACAACTAATAAATGTATTAATATGTCTAGGTTTCTACTGCCCAAATGGCCCTGTTTGTAATATAAAACTATTATAATGAGGTATTCAAACATGACTTATGTATTACATAGTTCTTAAATATTTATTTATTTATGCATACAAAAACTGGGGTGTAGACCAGAGGTGTGCAGGGTGAGAGTATTCACCAGAGACAGAGTGCAGAGCAGGCAGATGGACTGAAATCCACTGCTGTGGGGAGCAGCGGGTGAGACAGAAGAGGTCCGCTGTACCATGTGGGTCACCTCCATGGATCGGGATCAAACTAATGTTGCAGTGGCTGCCAATATTTTGATGACCCTTGCACCACCAGAGAGATCCTATATTGAAGACCAAAACCACTGGTCAATCAAGATTATTTTTTAAGTGAGTAGAAAAAGTCATTTTAAAGGTAATCAGTCTTCCGAGCTCATATGAGAAAGGAAAAGGACTCATCAAATATTACAAAACACAATCATGATTATCTTTTCCTGTGTGTTGTCAATCTTCACTCCATTTAAAGGTGTAGAAAGGTATGTGGTTCATCACTTATTCCCAATTTCTTTTAGGATCGGCCCCACTGCTTCAATTTCAATGAATAAATTTTTATTAATTTTTATAAAGCTATCAATTATCTTTATGTAAAGATTACGCTAGGTGCTGCAGCAAACTCAGACTCAGATTAATTATATCTTACAAATGATTACACTTGGAAAACAATCTGAAAAGTTCAAATGCAAATGTATTGTTAATTTGGACTTCTTATTCTTATGTGTAGTGGGTAACTGGCACCAGGCAAATGATCCCTATTAACAGCTCACCATTCACCAAATAAATTACAATTCTTCTGACTTATAATACCTGATATTTTAACACCCTTCTCCAACATTGCCAAATCCCAAATTCTGTATGCCCTTAAAGGTGAAGTTGTATCTTCTGTCGTGAAATTCCCTTAGTTCCAATATTATTTGAATAGAATTATCAATCCCTCTGAATAACACTGTTCACACAACTATAGTCCAGACTATAAATGTTCACTTATGGACGTTCTAGTTCTCTCTCCATAAGCAGTCATTTAATTTTCAATGCTTGAATAAGATAGTAATCGCTCTATTCTCAACTGGATGAGACCACAGATGTAGTCATACTGCTAACTTATAACCACAAGAAGAATCTGGCTTAATATAGCCAAAACCATAAATTACAGAGTGAAGAATTAAAAACTAAAAAAGGCCTTCATGATCCTACATGGGCAACTTCCAGTTATAAATATCAGAAAACATTTATTTTTAAGTTAGTATGCATTGTCTTATGACAGAAAGTTAGATGAACAACAATTAAATTCTTAAAATTTTAAAGAACAAAAATTTGTTTTACAGGCCTCTTCACACTGAGAAATGCTGTATAAATGGATTAATATTCACTCAACTTTACAGTGGCAGTAGCAAATACTCATTAAAATAGAGAAAAAAATTAACTAAATATTATGTCATGAGCATTTTGATAATGACTGATAGTTGACAGTAAATTTTAAATATCAAAGCAGCAAACCCCCAAAAAACTAGCTTTTTACATAAAGTGTAATTAGAATTTCACAGATAAAAATAATAACTACAAAATGCATATTGAGTAACTGGGAATAGAACTGGATCTGAGATGAAGCAATCAGAAAATTTTATGGACATTTAGAATTAGAAATAGACTTTTAATTCAGAACTATAGAAGGAAAGGTGAGAATAAATGAGGTAGAGGTAAGAATCTATACCATAATGCCAACTATAAATTTTGTGATTTAGTTTCAAGTTTGTAAACACCATTTTTATCTATAATTCACATTTTTACACTTCAATTTTATAGAAACATTGAGCTATATAATCTGTTCCTCTCATCTTTTTATAAATTTTGTCAATAAAGATTGGCTTTTATAAGTTGAAGATGTTATCATTACTCAAAATGATCCGAAAGCATCGCTGAAGTCATGACAAAGTAAATTCTGCTTCAGTATACTTTCTTTTTGCTTCCTCTGGCTCTGGGAACACAGAGATCAATACTCTTCAACATGAGAATTTTGCAGTGAAATTTTCATTTGTAACAAACAGCAACAAAAAAAGCCTTAAGCATGCCCTGTCATTGCCAGTTTAAGAGAAAATGCACTAATAAACTGTTACCCTTGGGTCATCTTTGACAACAGACAATACTACGCCAGCTCTTATTAAAGACTATTCATGTCACTGCCCCAAAAATTTCCTTTAAAATTACCATCTTTTGTATCAATGTAATAGTATGTCAGCTTTGAAAGTGCCATTGAGAGACAGGACCTGTCACCATAGCTAATTCTCAGCACTGTTTCAACAACAGGATAGCTGACCCCAAAACAGATAATTTTTGGCTAGCAGTATTTATTTAGTAGTTATTTAAACAACAGGAAATTAATTGCTATATTTTGATTTTCCAACAAGATAGTAAAGTATCACCTTTATTAGATATACAACAAACTAAAATATACTGAAAAGAAAAATATAACTGCCAAAATTCTCAAAACACTTTTCCAAAATGTTGGCAGACACAGAACAGCACATTCAAAGTGCCATTATATGTTAACACAATAGTTACAATATCTAAAACAAAAAAGCATATTGACTGATAGGACTTTCCTTAACAAAAAAAAAAAAGCAAAAATGCCAACATTTCTTAGGAAGTTTAAGATTCTCCATTTATAAATCTTATTGAAAAAACTATTAATTTCACTAGTAACACTCCTAGGACAAGTGTAATACAGTTGTCTCCAGGTAAAGAAAATGGAGCTTTGACAAAATTGTGAAATCTATTGGTTGATTAAAATAATCAAAGATCTAATAATGAAATAAAAACATCTCTTAACATATATGTACATTATGGCTATGAAAAAGGGAACTATAAATAGAGAACTCATGAATAAAAATGTCACTCTGTTACTCTGTCTTCTACAAAATGTTCAATGCATCACAGTGCCACTGCCTGCAAAAAAATTATATAACTACTGGGTGTTTAAGAGCAATCTAGATGCACTATTAAAAGCCACCATAACCTCCAGTGGCTACATAATGTGAATATGAATATAGTGTCATGGAAAACAGTGAGAATGATAATTTAGAAGAGCACCCAACTCCCTTATCTACAGCATACTCATAACTCTGAAGATAACCCAAGTGTACCTATTGGCTATCACAAGTAGACCCCAGTGAAAGAAAGGCTTGGACAGGACTCAACAAGGATGGACACATAAACACAATAGAAAAAAAAATGTCATTCTGCCTAAACACTGGATTCAAATTATCATATTTTCTCATTATTCAATTATTTGGGGCTATGATTTCATCAATCTAAACAAATTGAAGGAGCCAACAATGGAAACATTTAAAATAGGTTCATTTAAAATGGAGTCATATTCAAATCTGCAAAAATAAACCATTTTTTATTTAACTATGAGACCTCCCTGGCAAAAGCATTAAAAGCAGCTAACATTATTTAGTGTTGTTAATATGTGATAAAGCTGTGATGGAAAAAAGAATAAGCCTATCTTCAGGAGCCAAGAACCATGGGGCTAAATTCTGGCTTCATTAATGATTAAATCTTTGTTGCTCAAGACAATTACCAAATAATCTAGAGAGTTTCAGTGTCCTCCTCTATAAAAATATTAAATAGTATGTAAATATTAGTATAATATTTATACAAATAAAGTTTATAGAAATATTAAATAGTATTAAAATCAAGAAACTCTTAAAATGAAATAATGCATATAAAAGGCAGTTGATGTCAAAACTATTAACTTGGACACAGATTTCTCTTATGTTCTCCTTCCAGCTTCCTGGGCTTGACACATGCCTTGCCTTCCTCTAGGCATGTGAGTGCTTCTTCTTCATACCCTTTTCTGCACTTCCACAATCCTCATTTGACTCACACAAAAAAATGTCCCAATGCCTCTGACAAATCTCAGTACAGTTTGAGTGTATTTTTCGGAATACCCCAACTTCTCCTTTAGGGACATGCCTGGTTTACATTATGTGTTCATTGTTGGTATCATTATTGATTGTTGCTTGATAGAGTTGCTTTTCTTCCAAATTTTCACATAGCAGACATTCTCATTTTATTAAGGTTCCAACTCATCTGTTATTTTATTGACGAGTACTTACCTTCTAGATAGCTTAACTAAAATATCAGTCCCCAACATTCTGTCTTTATTTTTCTTTGGAACATGTATCAGAACTTAAAAACCCATTTTCAGTATTTTTCTACATAGGGTACATGCTATACTTCATTATTAAGCTCCAAATGAGCAAGGACCTTGTCCTTTATTTACAATTGTGTCTCCACAACCTGAACCAGTGCCTGAAATATACAGGAGTCAGTGCATTTTGAAAGAATATAATATAATATAAATATTACACTTGTACTTATTTTCTGTAAGTACCGCTTATACACTTGTACTTATTTTCTATAAGTACTGATATGTACTGCTATGTCAAAATTCTTCAAAATTCATCTTGTAAACTTAGAATATAAAGACTTACTAAGTCTTAGTAAGTCTAAATTTCTAATAATGTATAGAGTGTCAGAATTAGCTAACATACACCACTAGTTTTTGATACTTGAAAAAATTAACATGTCTATATGGGGATCTTAGTGTCATTGCTACAGTACTATGGAGAATAAATAATAGTATCTGCAGAATTAATTTAAACAAACAAACAAAAAGCAAACCTAAAGATAAAATGCAAACTAGACATTAGCAATACAAATAAAGTATTTTTTTTTTCAGTTTACCCCAATTAGGTTTTTAAATAGGTTCTTTTAAATATAAACACTTTCTGGAAATTTTTATATAAACACTTTCTGAAAATTTACTTTCTGGTAAAGTATACAACTAATCTTAATATTACTTTAAGACATTATCAAAATGCTTATTTTTTATAGTAAGTTGAGATAAATAGCAGTATATTTAAAAGATAGGTTTAAAAATCAAAATCAACCCAAATATCCACAAAGTTGCTTTTATTCTAACAAGGTGTCACCATTTCATGAAATGAAAGTTTCTTTTACTTACCTCTCACAATAAGTTGAGCAAAATTGGATACACCAGAACCTCTTTCTGACTGAGTTACACAGCGATACAAATCCTGGTCAGTTTTTGTCACTTCTTGCAATCTAAAGGAAGCAGCAAATCTCCTGTGATTGATGTTCTTAGTCTGTGCTACTGGTATATCTTCTCCATTTCGTCTCTGCAAACAGAAACCAATCTTTAAAAAAATGGGTTCTTAACAGTTCTATAAATCTACAATAAAGCATGTTAGCAACTAATCTCTGTAATAAATTATTTTCAATTATAAATTAGCAGGAAAATGTCTATGTAATCCCACAGATTTCATCACTGTCATTTAATCAGAAAAAGTAAATAAGTAAATATTGATCCTTTAACGAGTGTAGTGCTGACACTATACTAGGAGTCACAACTTTCCATAAAATTGCTATCAGTCCACGGTATATAAAATTAACAGGCCAGTCAATGGTTCCATGGCAAAATGACTCGCTGCACTCTTCTCCCTGAGTATATCTATTTGCAAGTTTCCTGTAGTCCTGGATTTATATTGCATGCATTGTAATAGGTTTGTAACCAATCCATCTTATTAACCTAAATGCACAACATGTGACTGCCAAAAGATGGCAATAAAATACAAACGAATAATTTAGAATCAAACCAAAATCTGTAATCTTCGCACACCTCTATTTCTTGGGTATTGCAGCAACAAATTTATCCTATTTAAAATAAGTAATCAGAAGAACCTAAGTGTTAAAAACATATCTGTCAACTTTCAAAATATTAGAAAATATATTTGTGATTAAGGTGTCTCTCATAAAACTAGTAAGTGTAAACTAAAGGAAATGATTGAAAATTTAACTATAACAACTTCTATAACATATATATTTAGGAAGACATCATAAATTAAGTGAAAAATACAAGCCCTATCTTATGTGGTAAGATATCTGTAATGGAAATAACCATCAAAAGATAAAGGGCCAGGTAATGTAAAAATCCTCTACAATTCAAAAAGAAAAAAGAGAAAACAACCTATCAAAAAATAAAAGGCTATAAAAAAGGGAAATGTATATGTCTAATAACCATGAAAAGAGATTGTCAACTAAATGCCCAAGCCTCTATATGTCAAAGATAGCGCAAAGGGCATGAAAAGTCACAACCATGAGAAAGAATAGATCATGATCCTCAACCTCCCTTCATGTTGGTGAAATACTATGTGCTCCTAGTATTCTTTTATACTACTTAAAAAATAATTTCATACTAATAGTCTGTGAAACAAAACAGTTAAAATTAATATGATCGTATAGTAAATTATAAATGGAAGTTTTAACAGTGATTTTAGAATACAATTTGTCAAGTAAAGTTTAAGATGCATAAACCTTAGGAATCAACAATTCCACTGCAAGGTTTCCAATCACTCTTTGAAAATGCTCAAGGTGGTATGTACTGTAATAGTAAAATGTGAGAAACATATCAGTATCCCTGAGCAGTGGATAAATAAACTGAGATTTATTCATTCGGATAAATTTTAATGTGACATTTAAACTAAGCGAATGGAAGCCAGTATGGTGTTAGTAAATGTTGAACTGTTAGTTCAACCAAAAATATAAGCTATTCATTTGTAGCATTTTTCCATTTCTGTAGTGTAAATACTCCCACAATAGTCACTTTCAAAACCTATGCAATAACAATTGGCTCTTAAAATTCCTAAAAAATTGATAATTGGTTACTGCAAGCTAGACCTCCCTGACTCCAGTATTCCACTGACTTGAACAACCACTCTCTTATGTGGTAAAGTTTGCATAAAGTTTTCTGCCTTTCTAGTCATCCGTTCCAAGCTCTTGATCTGACTTTGAAATATTAAATGATTTTTCCATTGCACATATGCCCAACTCTGAAAAACAATAAGAAATTAATCAGAAAATTATATGATGTAGAATGATAACGAAGATGTTTGCATTTTTCTAATCCACCCTTCCCCTCCCAAGGTCCCTATGTGCTTTATTATTAACTTTTGCCTACACCAGGTTGCTTAACTCAACATCAAGTAATCCTGGGCAAGTCACTGGAATCCCTAAGAACTATCACTCCTATGTTAACCAAGTTTCATCACGTTGTGTGCATGCAGAGTTCATTGGGCAAATTTGGGTCATAGCATAAAGAAGTGCAGTGTAATAGTGGTAAACTACCAACTTCTATAAGTCAACCCTTTAAGGCCTACAGACCATTAATACCAGCATCACCGATCAGAATGTTACAAATGCAAAGTCTAGAGGTCACTTGAGACCTACTAGATCAAATTCTGCAGTTTAACAAAACCCTAGATTATTCATCAAGATATATCTTGAGACATGTCGGTCAAAAGAAATTATGGCTTCTTCTCCAATCACAGTGATAGGTCTCAAAATGGGTATGTTCTCTGAAGCTAGCCAATGAGATTTGATAGGAATAGGTCACTCATTTCTAGAAAGGTATTCTTGATAAAATGTCTGAAATGGCATCAACAGTTGTGTAGCCTTCTTATTTTGAGGGTTGTTAATTGTGCATTGTACATTTATAATAATGTAGTTTATTTCAGCTTATCTTTCCCAAGATTGATTGAGGAATGAATTTAATCCAGTGAAATTTTAGATTAAATAATGTGTTATTTAAAAAAGGTCATTTCACTCTATTGACTTATTTTTCATTACCTTTCCTGGGCACATAATGATTACTTATTCCTTTATCCTCTTGGAGTGTAAGAAACTATAAAGAGACAGTTTTCTTACATTGATATTCCTCCCCCCACCATAGAACAGCATTGAGAGATCTGTAAATGAATGGCCCCAATACTCATACTTTTTCCCCAAAATTAATCTAAAAAAAAAAAATTGCACACTATAATTAAGTGAGAAAGAAGTGAATCAAAGAACAATCTCGCCAAATTATTCATAAGAACATGAGAGTTCCTCAACAGGACTTTGTCTGCCATATGAAAATTTTTCTCACAGGATGATAGGTCTATAACCATTATCATCATCATTATTACTATTGGAAAACTGGGTAATTTAAAAACATGAAAGGCTATCATATAGACCTTAGGGTTTAGAAATTTATAAATATCTAAAATTAGAAACACTAAGTTACCATTTTGAGAAAAACACATATAGTTGCAAGAAAGTATTGTTATTTATTTCAAAAGATTAAGCACTTAAGAAAAGTGTTCCTCCAGGAAAATTTACACTAAAATGACAATGTTAAGCTCACCAAGTAATAAAGAGTTTGAAGAATGTAAACATTCAAACTGAAAAGAGTGTGGTGGAAAATGTTAATTTGCTTTACTGATCTCTACTTTCTCATCCCAAGATGGCCCATCAGGGATACCCTGGTGGCCTAGGGGTTAAGTCACAGCACTGTCACCAAAAAGTCCCACTGTAATGGTCTGAATTTGATTTCCCAGCCAGGGAGCTGACCCATATGGTATAGCAGACCCTTCTGTCTTACCTGCTGCTCCCCTCAGCAGTGTATTTCAGTAGATCTGCCTGTTCTGCTCCCCGTTCTCTCTGGTGAATCCTCTCACCCCCTGTACTCCCCAGCTCTTCTATGCAAAAGTAAAAACTTTATTAATAAACTAATTAAAATGGACTATCAATTTTAACCTGATGTTTAACATAAATGTTGAGAAAATTAGGGGAGATAACAGTATGGAAGTTATTATTGCAAATCCTGATAATAGCAATATTATGAAGATAATCAAAATAAATAGCTAAGCAAATTATACATGGGATAATTGTGATGGTCAATGACACGTGAACTTGGCTAGGAAATAGTCTGTAGTTACTCAATCAAACATTAAACTAGGTGTCCATGAGAAAGTACTTTAAAGATGGAATTAGAATCCTTAACCTATTGACATTAAGATAGATTACCCTAGATAATTGGATGGTCTTGATTCAATCAGGTGAATGGGTAAGTCATAGTTGAGGTTTCTAGGAAGAAAAATTCTACTTGTAAAGAGCAATTTCACTCTTTACTTGAATATTCAGTCTGCCCTACCCAAGAGTCTGCTCTACAAATGTCACACTTGCCTAACCAGTCCCCCAAAAAGCATCAATCATTCTTTGCAACAAGCCTCTTGGAGAAAAAGAAAAGACTGTGTTTACGTGCGTGCGTGCGTGTGTGTGTGAGAGAGAGAGAGAGAGAGAGAGAGAGAGAGAGAGATCACATATGAAATAAAGCTAACAGTTTTAAAAGAGAAGACACAACATGACCCTGAGAACAGAACAAAGTACAACATAATATTTCAAAATAAGCTAAAGTGTATTAAGAAGATAATTCAGGGCCTCCCCTGGTGGCGCAGTGGGTTAAGCAACGCACTACGAAGCAAATTGCAGCCACTGCAGCACGAGTTCGATCCCTGCTGCCGGCCAGGGAGGGG